>CM077288.1:4765123-4780123 GCA_039654925.1 Anguilla pacifica
GAATATTTAGGAGACAACCTTGCTTTAAATGAGACGCTGCTGGTGCCGGTAATGGGGAAATTGCAGCGAAAAAGGGGAAGGACAAGCAATTATAATCTGGCAGGGCCCCTCCGGACGGCGAGTGATTTAGTGGAAAGCTGCCTTTGCTTTGAGTAAATGTTCCCATTACAGGCCCTGTACGCCCGCGACAGCCCCCTCCAGATGTCAATCAAATTATCATCTATTTACAGTTGATTTGCCGGTGTCATTTGCAATATACCCCCCTGTTTCTGACGGGGCGGGAAAGTGCTGGATACCCTACCCCCCCTCCCCCCACCCACCCTGCGTCCCACCCCCGCTCCCCCCCCCCCCCCCTCGGTTCCCTCGAATGTCCTAGCGCCCAAAGCCAGGCGCGGCACTCTGCAAATGTCATGCGTCCGCGCGCCATCACTCCAAGGAGTCGCCATCCTCCGCTCAGCTGAGCAGCGCTCTCCTCCACATGCAAATCTGTCAATCATCAGGGGAGGAGAGTCCCGCACATTTTTAATGGAGCTGAAGAAAACTCATTTTACATCGGCACCGCATTGAGAATACTAATATAACACGCCCATTATAGACGGATACGCAGAGAGAACCTGGGCTGAGTTTGTGTTACACATACAGAGCATTAGAACATACAGGACATGCGCGTATATAATAATAATAATAATTCTTATTAGTATTATTACTGTTCCATGCAAACATCCATTATCTATACCAGCTTATCCTGAGCAGGGTCGCGGGGGGTGCTGGAGCCTATCCCAGCGTGCATTGGACGAGAGGCAGGAATACACCCTGGACAGGCCGCCAATCTATCACAGGCATAACCTCTACCAGGTCCACAGGCCCTCTGATGTAGTAATGTAGGTAATTAAAGTGTGCATCTGAGTTCTTAATAATTTGGGTCATTTTAGTGATGTAGTGTGATAATATTTCCTGATTCCATGAATATGTTTGAGATATTTTACATGAATCATGAAAGAACAGAGAAAGGAGTTTTTTTCCCACAATGCATTTTTTTTTCTCTACTACACCCCTCCCCCGAGACTCGTAACCAATCACAGGCAGAGCATTAGGCCGTGTGAAGTCCGCGTGCAGTTAAACCGCACTAGAGAGAACCGCTCAGATCCACGAAGATGGAAAAAGTTCCTCAGGCAAGAGAGGCGGGGTGTAATCACTGTCTATCCACTGGAAAATTACCTGGGCTGATTTCAGCAATCAGACACAGGCAACCAGGTTGACATTTTACCCCCTGCCTCCTCCCCCCCCCCCCCCCCCCCCCAAACCCAAACCACACCCCCTTCCCATCTTCCGCTGTACATGATGTCACCTGTAGGCCTTGGAAACCTTCAGAAGTTTTCCTAATGTCTCATTAAGAAAACATGAATTAGCATAGCGGCTACTGGCAGATTCCTGCATATTTTATTTCTGGTATCCTTGTTCTTTTATTTATTTATTTATTTATTTATGTTTTTTGCAGGAAAGGGAAAAATGAATACCAGGATGTACCCGCTGCCCTCTAATGAACACAGAGCACTTAAGGGCACTTCCTAAAGCCGTTACTGTTTGATTGTAGATAATTCCCCGGCATTTTCTTTTGGGACAAGAGAAGTGATGTGGTGATGAAGGAGATTTGATCGTTTAAAGTCTTATTGCCTAAAGTGGGCTTTTAAGACATCAGCGTAAGATTGCAAGAGGCCACACGCGGGTCTCTTCCTCCTCACTTCCCTTTCCCTCATCTTCTGGTTTAGGAATGAACGTGTCACACGTGTATTAAAAACAATGAGACAATTGGAGGGCATTAAGACGGCGGGATTGGGGCAGAGGTGTTACTGTAAGCATATACGTAATGCCCCACAGCGGAGAAATGAACTTCCCATCTGCTGCTTCAGGGACATCCATGTTTTCAAGCCTTAAAACCAACTGCAGGGAACATTTTGGACCGATTTGGTCAGTAGCCACCCAAGCATCGCATTATGGGTGCTGAAACATGGCTGCATGGGGCCACTGATGACGCAACTGTCCTGATTACTCATGAAGATGTATCAATGAGTGAGTCTGGTGCTGTTCGTGGTTCCGTCAAAGGTTAATACACCTCCATAATGATGGGGTTCGTAGAGCTTACGCATTCAATTCGGACACAAGATTAAACACAAGCACTGGAGCAAATCGCACACAAAATTGCTCATATACACATGTACACACACAGTAACATGCATGCACACACACAGACACAGACTCAAACACACACACACACATGCACGCACACACACACAGATACAGACACACACACACACACACATGCACGCACACACACACAGATACAGACACACACACACACACACACACACACCGTATGACAGCCGTGGCATCTCTCTCTGGTACCGTAGCACTTGCGATCATTCAACGATGACAGCCTGCTAAATGGAACTCAAACTGACACCGCGACAGACATTTGCTAAACCTGCACTCTGCATATGGCTTGTAAGTCTCTTCAGTGAGTTGTAAGCCACGTAGACTTCCTGTGTCAAATCAAAGATGGTGGTAAAGTGGGAGGAGACCAGTCTGTGGTTCCCTGTGGTTTGACAGCTTCAGGTTCAACACTCCATCTCTGCCGAGGCTTGTTTCCTGAATTTTTCATGCCCAAAATTTGCATGATCAAGGTTCACGGTTAACAAGACAGAGAATCCTTTATGTTTTATCAGATTTCGTTTTGTGATTTTACATTAAGGGATGAATCTGGAAGGGCTCAATGGCCTGTTCGTATCATGATGTAGTCTTGTGTTCTTATATACATTCTTCTGTTTTTACCTGAATACTGTATGGCACTAACAACTGGTTCATATAGACATTGTACTGTCACCTACACTTCTTTCAAGCCACAATTGCAACCCCTGAATTACAAAGTGCTGTTACACTTTTCTCTGTCGTGGTTTGATTTACCCTCTTGATGCCAAATTATGTCAAACATAGCTATTCATGTTCTTAATAAATGTGCCATATTCTCTTCTCAGGACTTCTAATCAGTCAGATCAATGACTTGTTTAATTTGCAATACAGCTAATTATTCCTTGAAAAAGGAGTTACTTTTTGCATTGATTAAGGTTTTCAGCCAACAGGTGAAATCTGCAGGGCTGAAAATTTGGACACCTTGTCACTGAAACTAAACCATTTGTGGAAAATTAAGAGTTCAAAGCAAAAAATTATTTTTAAAAGGGCAATGGGCCAAAAAATGATAAAGTGCAAAAATCATCATGAACAAACCCCTGTACCAATTTATATCATGAGGTATATTACATTTATAGGCAGATATATCCAAGCTTCGCTTTAATCCATGTTTACCGTAGCTAGCTCCATAGGTAGCAGAGCAAAAATGTACTCCCATAAAAAAAACAAAAATAGTGGGATATTCGGTAACTCACCCCTAAGCATTCGAACTTCATAGAGAAGCTGAAAAGTTTTTGCCTTGTCTTGTTGCTAAGGCCGCAAACACTCGCCGGACTGCTGCAAAATGCCGTGAACAGCAAAGGGACCATTTGCGGAACACAACGGCGCGCCCGTTTGAAAGAACAAGCTGCTGTCTAGCAACCGAAGCACTCAATGGCTGCGAATATTCTGCAGTGGAGCGGACAGCCTTAAAGAATAAACTTACGAAGAAATAAATCCTTAATAAAGTAAGTTGCGGGTTTATTTTAGCCAATATTGTTAATCGGAGTCGTGTAAATGTTTTCTTGGACCCATTATCTTCCCGAATCCGCTCCGATGGGAGATAGATATCTATGTTAGCTGCCTAGCCTAACAGCTACTTGTTGATTCAGAACAGCTGATTGGTCTGCCTAGCTACTCTGCCACCTAGCTAGTTCTATGTGCTTTATGCTTGGATTATACATAATTTTCATTAATGTTCAACAGTTTATTTAAAGTCTAGAAGTTATCTGACTGAGCTTGCCTGCTGATGAAATGCATTCGCGTAACTTGCCAGTAATCGGTTTGCTTGCAAACTTGTTAGCTAGCGAGTTCTAAAATCAAAACAGGGTCAAGTGTTAGCTACGATATGACATTTTCCACAATAAGATCTTATCGTCAGTCATATTACAAGCTACCTAATCTACATTGTCACCTTCCTATGGGACGTGTGGGCAGTGGTACATGCAAAGCGTGGATTAACCGGTGTTTGGTAACCGCTTGAACTAACGTCAAGTTTACTTATGTGTTTTTTAGCACGACAATATGGCTACGAAGGACAACCATCGCATTATGCTCTTAGAGGAGGAAGTACGGAACCTGTCAGAGGAGCTGGTTCAATGCCAGGTAAACCTGAAGATGCACCAGAATCCTACATGTTCAGAACCGGGGATGCAGGTGAATGTGAGGTGTATATAGCTTGACGTAGACGGAACCTGGCTTTGCGGAGGCTGGGGTTTGGAGGTAACTGACACACGCTGGGGTTTGTTGTCATGGTGAAGTAGCGGACAGGTGCAAGGCTTATGGCTGAATGTGGTTGACACAGAAGCGAGGGGAGGGGGGTTGAGCTGGCTTACGCATTTAATAAAAAAGCACGAACAAGTTAATGGCAAACCCCTGGAGCTAATTTGTTGTTTGTCATTACCATCTGGGTGGTTAACTGTGTTGCTGTGTCTTAAAATAAAAATACAAATACTACACATTATTTCAACATCTAAAACTGAGTTTAGGATGTTTGTTTTTCTCAGTGCAGATTAACATTACTCTAAGGTTACATCTGAGGAAACATCTATCAACGGTATGACGAGGAAGAATGTTTTACCTGCGACTCAGCCATACTTTCTCTGACACCAAGTTCAGTCTTCCATACGCGTTAGCTGCCGCCTTTACGACGCTATCGAGGCAGAAGCCCGAGTGTTTTAGCGGCTTTTGAGAGGGGCGTTTGCACAGGTGTTTCACAGCTGTGACGCGTAGCTGCAGCTCGCGACGAGCTGTCGTTAGAGATGAATTGGGAGGGATAACGATGACTCCACCAGATGGTGCCTGCGCACTGGGAATATGTCACTCACATTTCTGATTGCTATTTTTTGACTGAGGCCGTTGTAAACGGTTTTTTTTTTTTTAAGTTGTCAAGAGAACTCGACAGAAGGGATCAGTTGTTGTGTCTGTTGAACATGGCAGGGAAGTAGTTTTTAGTGTTGTATTGTTGAATCAAAAGGTTATCAATGGTTAACATTTTACTGTTCCTGTGGCATCAAGTCTTAAGACTAACTATTCTTGAGAATTGCTGTATTTAATTTATTCTATTTTGCCAATCTTGGGACCCATTGTGGTAAATATTTTTTCTTACACTTTTTTTAAATGATAAATTAACTCATTAATTTTAAAAAAGTTCTAATGGTCTGGACCCTCCCCCCTTTTTTTAGGCAGACAAAGAGTTTGTGTGGTCATTATGGAAGCGTCTGCAGGTTGCCAATCCAGACCTCACGCAGGCAGTGAGCTTGGTGGTAGAGCGGTGAGTACTCATTTTAAAATGTCTTCCAAGGACCTTTCAGCGCTGTTGTACTGCCCCAACACTCAAGCAGGTGTGTGTGCAGGTCAGGACACATTTTCTTTTCTTTTTTGCAGCATAATTTTTAACCAGACGACCTTGTAATAATGATTTGACTCTGAACTTAGTAACCTTAAGAGAAAGCATTCTCAAAGACTGCTGACTGACTGCGTCATTATAACAGTCTGTAATTATAACATAGTCTTTTAAAAAAATTAGTATTCTATTGTTTTAGTATTCTATAATTTTTAAATTCTGTCAGTTTTTTTTAATTACAGTCCCAGTGCCTGCTAGACTAGAGTGTTTGTACTGCAAAAAATAATTTCTGTAAAGGCAGAGATAATCAGTGAGGAATAGGAAAAAAAATTTAATCTCATTTATGTAACTTAGCTGGACTGCAAAAAACCAGAGGATCCAAACCCTGAATAGAGATGGTTTTCGAAATAATTTTTTTTTTCACTGGGTGAATAAAGCTGTCATTTTTTTGGGCTGCGTGATGTGCTAATTTGCTGTCACTTGCCATACGCTGAGTGATTTTTATTTCTGCATGATGTTAATCCTTCAGATGACAGTGATGATTAGATGAAGAGAGCTCTCAGGGTGAGCGGTTAATGTCGTTTTCTTTTTTCTTCTCTCATTTCTCTTATTTTAGCGAGAAGCAGAAAGGAGAGGCCAAAGACCGGAAAGTTCTGGAGATTCTTCAAGTCAAAGACTATAAAATACAGGAGCTGGAGCAGGTAGGGTTGGTGTTCTCATATTTTATAGCACATCCTTTCTGTTCTCCTTAAATAAGATCAAATGCCATTTTATTTGTATAGTGCTTTTTAGTGCTTTCTTGGCTGATCGCCGTGCTGTTCTTGGCTGATCGCCATGCTGTTCTGTGGCTGATCGCTGTGCTGTTCTTCGGTCCTTTGCAGAGGGTTACCAGCCAACAGCAGGAGAATAGCAGCCTGGCCCAGAGAGCACGCTCCGCAGAGGAAGACGCCGCTGCGAAGACGAAGGACGTGGCTGCTCTGCGCCAAAGACTGAAGGAGAAAAGCCAGGAGCTGAAGGTCTGTACACGCCTCTGTGGCCCTGACAGTCAGACCCGCCCCGGACCTCCTGCCCCTTACCTGACTGTAAGCTCCAGCACTGCTCCCAGCCTCACAGTCACTTCAAACCTAGTGTTTGTACACAACTCTGGGAAGTGGTGCTTAACAGCTGAGCAGCTGTGACTTACCTCAGGGTAAATGGTTAATATTGGAGACAGAGAGGTGAGACCTCTGATTAGTCCAGGGGTGGGCAGTTCCATTCCTGCAGGGGTGGTGTGTTTGCAGGGTCTGTTGTCACCAGTTACACTGGACTAATGAGCTAATTAGCTGAATACCCTTTGGCTGATTTAAGAGTTTACACACTTATAACACCTGTATCTCCTCTTGTGTGATGGCCCGCCCCCCGCCCCCCGTGGCTCCGCCCTGTAGGCGTGTCAGGAGCAGAGTAAGAGGAGGGAGGCGGAGCAGCAGGGCGTGGTCAGAGAGCTGGAGGAGGCGAAGGTGGGGCTGGACGATCGCTGCGGTCGCATGCAGAGGGACCTGGAGAAGCTCCTGGAGCAGGCGGTCGAGTGGTCGCAGGAGAAAACCGCCATCCACACCAAAGCCCAGGTGAGGCCGTGTGCACACCTGTACACACCTTTACCTGTACACACCTGTTCACCCCTGCCCCTGCCCCTGTTTACACCTGCATAAACCTGTACACACCTGTACCTTTACACCACGCCTTTAACAGGTGCTCTTGGCCAGGAAGTTTACTGAATTATTTCAGTTGCTGATATCGTACAACAGCCGTGCCACAGCCAGGAATCGAACCAGCAACCTTTGAGTTACTAGCCCAGTTCATGTATAACACCTCCCTTTCTCTTTCCTCAGTGTTTCACAAACCATTCTTCTGCTTGAAAATTCTCTTTGTCTGTCCATGATATGTGTTTTCTTTCTGCAGGTGTTTGAAGGTGAGCTGAAAGATGCAAAGCAGCAAATTGAAGACTTGCGTGAGAGATGCAGCTACCTGACAGCTGAGCTCTCTGCCAGAGAAAAAGAGCTGGAACAAATGGATGACCATGTAACCAGACTCAAGTGAGTAGTGTAGTGCGTGAGTGAGTATTGGGTGCTCCACATAAGCGTATTTATATACGCTTTGTGTATATGAGCTGTGCTGTGCTGTACGTGTGTGTGTGTGTGTGTGTGTGTGTGTGTGTGTGTATTTACTTACGCAGTGCTCCCCTGTGTGCGTGCGCAGGCAGGACCAGCAGCAGCTGCAGGCTCTGTACACTCAGAGTGTGGAGCACGCGTCTGACCAGGCGCAGCTCATAAAGCAGCTGGAGGAGCTCAACCTGGACACACAGAGAGTGCTGCGCACGCAGGAGGCAGCGCACTCCGCCGACTCCGTCTCCTATCAGCGGGTAACGTGCCCACCCGAATGCACGAGCCTGCTGAACACATCCCGCTTGCCCCAACACCTCCATCCCACCCCCCCAACACCTCCATCCTACCCCAACACCTCCCACCCTACTCTACACCTCCATCCCACCCCACTGCCCGCCCAAACACCTCCATCCCAGATCTGACGAAACACGATACCGCTTGCCCCAACACATCCAACCCACCCCACTGCCTGTACACAGCTCCTGCCTTTCTTCAGTCCTCTCTGCTTCCTTACTTTAGCATGCAGTCCATAATGGATAACAGGAATTTGTGATGCAATGTTATAAATTATGCCCAAGGAGAAGAGCACTCGTCGCCATGGTATCGACCTTGTGCATTGACCCTTGCATGAGTAGCACGCACGCACCCCTGTCTGAATAGTCTAACGGTAGTGAGACAAGTTTCAATGTAAAGAATGAAGTAGACAGTGGCAAACTTTGAGGATTTATGTGGATGTTAGCACTGTTAATCTGTGATTTGTGTTGGGGTTCTAGGTTCACTTATAGTTAATGCTTCGTTACTGTTACTCACGTGACCCAAGTAGATGCACTTCTGTGCTCTTTCACCGTATGTCTCTCTGGATGTAATGTAATGCTAAATGAATATAATGTCATGCAATGCTAAATGAATGTAATGCTGTGTGGATCCTCCCAGCTCTACAGTGATCTGAATGAGAGCTTCCAGGCTCTGAAGGCCAGCGAGGCCCAGCTTCGCCAGGCTCAGCTCTCCCTGACGACGCAGCTGTGTCTGAAAGACCAGGAGATCCTGCACCTGCAGGCCCAGCTGCAGCCGCCCCCCACCACCGCCACCGCGGCCTGCTCCCCCATCCGCCAGAGCAACTACAGACAGCCAGAGGTGAACCCCAATAACCCCCCCCCCCCCCCAATCACTCCCTCCCCCCCCCCCCCCCACCGCCACTGCAGCCTGTTCCCCCATCCGCCAGAGTAACTACAGACATTCCACTCGTTGTCCTGGAGGCGGACATGTTGCGTGCTTCTCTGTGTGTTCCCCGTGCGTGTTCGAGCTGCTACTGGCGTGGGAACCCTGCCGTAACCCCCGCTGGGTAATTATGCACCGATAAGGGAGCAGACAAACACTTCCTCATTACTGCCGCTGTAATGGGCTTTACGAGACGCGCGTTTGCCCCGCTGAGGAGATCAGTCACGGTTACGGATCGCGGGTTTGGCGGTAAGCGGGTCCTGGGGAGGCCGGCGTGGCGGTATGGCGGCCAGGCTAACAGGCTCACGCTGGTTTGCGCTCCAGGAGCGGCTGAGGAGGAGGAGGAGTGTGAGAGGGGAGTGCATGGAGGATGAAGAGTCGCCGTTAACCCTGAGTGCAACACCCAGCCGGGAAACACAGACCAACCTGAGGATATCGCAGGTACTGAACGCCCACCCGTTCGTCTCTGCACCCACACACACACTCACTCACTCACTCACCCCCCCACACGCACACTCACTGATCCACTAGCTCACTCACTCACACACCCACCCACCGACTCATCCAGTCATTCACTCACTCGCCCGCCCGCTCGCTTGCTCACGCACCCACCCACCCGCCCATTGTGCTGGAGGACTGTGTAACTTCTGTCTAGAGGAGGCACCGCCAGGCTGTATAATAACCCCTCCCTCCCTGGGTAACAGTACAACCAATCACACACCGCCCTGCAGGGCTGCTGTCCACAGTCTGCACTGCATCCGGTTCAGAATCCTTAGACTCATCTTTACCTGCATGCGTTTAGAGTCACAAGGTTTGTTTTACTCCTAAAAGTGCAGGTGTCTAAACATTCCGATCTGAGGTCGTGTCTGTGATTGACCATCTGGTCTGTTCATTCTGAATCCTTTATTCCACTATTGCCAAGAAAGAGAGAACATTTCCCTTGCAGTTACGCAGTTGTCCTATTAAGTATAACCATAGAGCAATTAGACCGTTCTTTTCTCCCTTCCATTGTAGGGAGGCCAGTGTTCCTGCATCTATAACCCTGTAGTCTGCCCTAATGGGACATCGTTATTGTTGAAGAAATAATGTAAATGTAAATGAGCGTGCTCGTTAGCGTCTGGCGGGTTAAAACCAGCTGTGTTGTGCGCAGACTCTGTTCGCCTCTGGGGGTGTTCTGTTTTATTGCCATTCTATGAAACAGAGCAAGGTGCGAGCGTGCTCAGTTCTGCCCAGGGCTGAGTTGTTCTGTGTTATAGGCGTTCAGAGTGAGAATGCTCAGTTCTGCCCAGGGCTGAGTTGTTCTGTGTTATAGGCGTCCAGAGTGAGCATACTCAGTTCTGCCCAGGGCTGAGTTGTTCTGTGTTATAGGCGTTCAGAGTGAGCATGCTCAGTTCTGCCCAGGGCTGAGTTGTTCTGTGTTATAGGCGTTCAGAGTGAACATACTCAGTTCTGCCCCGGGCTGAGAGTGGGCGTGGTTTCTCTCCCAGGGTGCATCTGTGCTGCGTTCCCGGTCGCTGTCCCCGGCGAGCGGCAGCGGTGGCAGAAGGGGACCGTTCGGGGGGCTGCAGCGGGCTGAGGCCAGGGTTCGAGACCTGGAAGAGATGCTTCGGTTAAAGGTGAAACCGCACCGGCCAGCGTGCTTACAACTTCCGAGCTGAGGGGTGGGGTTTGTGTTTGATTGACTGACAGAGAGAGAATGCGTAGTTAAGGGGATGGGTTTGTGTTTTGACAGACGGAGGAGAATGCAGAACTGAAGAAAGCCCATGAGAATCGGCAGGAGAGGCTGCACGTGCTCCAGAACAACTACAAAACTCTCAAAGAGCAGCTAAAGCAGGCTGAGGAATCCCAAAACCTGTACGAGCAGCATCACCTCACACCCAAAACACCTAACCCTTAGCAACAGATCTGCATCCTTTATCACTTAGGAACAGATCCACATGCTTTATCACTTAGCAACTGATCTGCATCCTTTATCACTCCGCAACAGCTCAACATATTGCATCACTTAGGAAAAGATCTACATCCTTTATAACTTAGTAATAGATCCACATTCTTTATCATTTAGTAACAGATCCACATCCTTTATCACTTAGTAACTGATTCACAACGTTTATCACTTAGTGACAGAGCCACTTTCTTTATCACTTGGCAACAGATCCACATCCTTTATCACTTGGCAACAGATCCATATCCTTTTTCCGTAAGCAACAGATCCACATTCTTTATCACTTAGCAACCGATTCACATCTTTATCACTTGGCAACAGATCCACATATTTAACAAAAATTGCTGTCCAGATTGGGTTAGGCTTGTGTAAAGTGTGAACAGTAACTCTGCGTTGGGTTAGGCTTGTGTACAGCGTGCACAGTGACTCTGTGTTTGGTTTATAGTCCGAGGGGGAGGAAGCAGCGAGCTGAGGCCTGGGAGCTCCGGCAGGAGGACAGCGACGGCGTCTGGAATGAGCTGGCCTACTTCAAACGGCTCACTAAGAACCTCGCCACTGAGAAGTGAGTGTGTACTTCAAACGGCTCACTAAGAACCTCGCCACTGAGAAGTGAGTGTGTACTTCAAACAGCTCACTAAGAACCTCGCCACTGAGAAGTGAGTGTGTACTTCAAACGGCTCACTAAGAACCTCGCCACTGAGAAGTGAGTGTGTACTTCAAACAGCTCACTAAGAACCTCGCCACTGAGAAGTGAGCGTGTACTTCAAACAGCTCACTAAGAACCTCACCACTGAGAAGTGAGTGTGTACTTCAAACGGCTCGCTAAGAACCTTGCCGCTGAGAAGTGAGTGTGTACTTCAAACGGCTCGCTAAGAACCTCGCCACTGAGAAGTGAGTGTGTACTTCAGACGCCTCACCAGCCTTTGGACCAACACGGACGCTCAGACGACAAAATTTAACGAAAACCTTAAGCAGCCAAAAAATCCCTTTAAGATGTATTATTTATGAAGCTCTGTGAGAAACCATTGCGGACACCATCCTGGACTTTGACTTAAATGAGTTGTAATAAAGATGTCGGGACTTTTGGGGTTTCATCTTGAAGGTGTTTGCGGTAATGAGTGTCCTTGGTCCTTGGTCCAGTGCTGAGATACGTACGCACTGCAGCATATGCCTCTTAAAGCCCAGGAGGAATGGCTTCTGTTTCATTATTCACACAACCGTACCGTTAGCCATTAGCATTCGGTGATCTGCAGGCATTTTTAATGAATGAATTGGCACTGCTCGATGAATGGGATTGTTCAGTGCGTTTGCTAATGCTAATGCTAGCGTGGTGCACAGTTCTGTGTAAAGCAGGTTGTTTTTGTCCTGGGGGGGGTACAGGACTAATCTGGAAGAGGAGGTGGACGTGCTGCGCGTGCAGGCCGCTGTGGACAGGTCCGCGCTGCAGGAGGTGCGCATGAGCCTGCAGCAGGAGCAGCAAGGTGAGAGAGTCTGCTCTGGGGCTGGGGGGAAGGGGAGGGGAGAGAGAGAGGGGGGGAGGGCATGGAGGGGATGGGGGGGGGGGCGAAGCATGGGGGGGGAGGCATGGAGAGAGCGAGTGGGGGTGGAGTACATGTGACAGGTGTGACATAGAAAAATAGCTGCATGTCCCAGAAAAACGTGCAGAATCGATCCTGACAAAAATTTTAAAAAATTCTTCAGGGTGTGGAGTCAAGCAGGGCTTCACTTTAAACGCACCAAACTGACTCTGAAGCAAAAAGCCATTGAGCACACGTCCGTGCGCCGGTTCCTGCGAGTGCCGTCCCTCTCTATCAGGGGGAGCAGGCCGACACAGAGAGAGGAAGGACAGCCCTGAGATGAAAGGCGCTAACACGGGGAGGTTGTGTCTCCGTGCGTTATGGGATAGACGTTAACGTACGCGCTGGCGTTCGGGCCCAGGGAGACGCTGGCTTCATCTCGAGGTAGCGAATCCCCGGCCGCCCCCCCCCCCCGTGTGATCACGGGACCCCTCCCCGGGGTGAGCTTCCGGCACGTTCCGCTGTGCTGGCCCCCGCTGAGCCTCCGATTGGATGTGACGTCTTCGCGAGACGAAAGCAGGGGCTAATCTCACCTAACAAACGTCGCCATCGCGGAACGCAGGAAGGAACATCAACCTGCTGAGCGAAACCGCTGCTCTCTGCCCTCCAAAGGTCGACTGACCGGGAAAGTTCGGGCATGAATATTTAACTTCAGCTCTTTCTACACACTGGGTTCCCGGATACTGTATGTCCGTTTTATGTTTGTTATGTACTTTTTATTTTTCAAGAACGTAGCCAGTCCTGTTCACCTACGTTCTACATACCTGTGGTTTGTGTGAGGCTACAGAATACTTCATTGGCTACACAATACACAAATTTAAAAAATGTCTTTTACCATCTTTACAGGCTTTTTGCAGATGCTCTTATCCAGAGCGACTTACACAACTTTATTACATAGCATGTACAACGCAGTTATTTTGTGCATCACATTCATTTGCAGATATGCACAGATACATACCACTGAAGAGGAGCATTTTTGCCTTTTGTGGATTAAAACAATTACATTATTTTTTTAAATGGATGAACAAACGCAAACGCAGCCGTGTGATAGGCTGGTTGGCCTCTCCCCACACGCTTCTCATTCAGCGCTGTGCAGTTCCGTTAGCGTAGTGCTTCCTTTAGCGGAGCTGGCAATTAGCAGCCATTAGCACGGCCCGAGCCCTGCTTGGCGTTCCCGGGAAGAGTGGGCGCAGGGACAGACAGGTAAAGTGGAGAAGCTCGTTAGCGCTAATTAAGGCTTTTGAGGCGGTGACAGCCGTGCGCTTTGTTCCCCCGGGAGACAGAGCTGCTGCTGAAGGAGGCCGAGGGCGCCGGGGTCGCCCGCTGCAGCACCCCCAAAACACCGTCCGCCGCGGAGACTGAGAACACTGCTCAGCAGGTACCGTACACCTATACACACACACACACACCTGCACACACGCACACACACACACACACATGAATGCATCTACCTGTACACACATAAACACACAGGCACACGCACCTACCTATACACTCACGTGCACCACTATACCATACTGCACTACACTATACTCAGAGTAGTACTCAGTAGGAGACACAGTAATTCTCCGGTTGTTTAGAGCTGCATATCAGACCAGGTCCTCAGATAAGTGGCTTAATGGGCGTAATATCAGAGAACAGGAGAAATTTAGATCAGACACAGAAGTGCATGTATGCACGGGACCCAGATGAATGGGATTGTTTGGGGTTGATTTCCCGCAGATGATGCCCGTGACTGTGTGCCAATAACTGCCATATGGACCCCTAATGGGGGCTGTCATTGGCGGTATTAGTGAGTGACAGGCGGTGTGTTAAATGTAATGTGCAGCGGACGATAGGCTGAGCCTGATTCGTCCTGGGGAAAGGCAGTAATTGAGGAGATTTTTCGCCTGACTCTGTGCGGATGTCATACTCCTCAGGGTGGCCTCTCATCAGCCAGACAGAGAGGGTGATTGTGTTTGAAATGGATCAGACCCGCAAGAGAGACAGACTCAGCCCTGGAGCTCGACGTCCTTTAGTTATGCACTCATCTGTGACTGACTGCGCTAAGATCTAACACACACCTTTAATCCTCTCTGCAAAGGTCTATCACTCAGCCCAACTGTACATCTCTAATCCACTCCACGAAGATCTATCACACTCCACAAAGGTCTATCACACAGATGAAATGTGCATATTTAATCCTCTCCGCAAGGATCTGTCACACTCCGCAAAGATGTTCTGTATGTGTGCCGTTCTTTGTGTTTTTGTGATCGGGGCTCCCCTGTAGAGGGAACCTGGATCTAAATGGCAGGCTTTGCTCTGTCCTGGTCCCGTGTGGCCCTCTCAGGTTGAGCAGCTGCAGAAGAAGGCGTGGTCCCAGGAGAAGGAGGTGGAGCTCCTGAAGCAGGCCAATCAGGACCTGTCTGAGGCCAGAGAGAGGCTGCAGAAGAGGGCGTGGTCTCTGGAGCAGGAGGCGGAGAGCCTGCAGGCGGCCAATCAGGAGCTGTCGGAGGCCCGGGAGCAGCTGCAGACGTCCGTGCTGCGGCTGCGCAGTCAGGCGGCCGCGCG
>CM077288.1:4782623-5100123 GCA_039654925.1 Anguilla pacifica
TCACAGGTACCAGCCCTCCAATCGCACGCTCTCAGCGCTGAACCGTCCAATTGGGTAATTCCCTGGCACTGGGCCCTCCAATCACCAAACCTGGCTAATGGCATTACCACACCACCAAGTGCACTTGCAGCATCACTAAAGTGCTACTATAGAGCTTTTAATACACTGCACTATAGAGCTTTAACACACTGCACTACTATACAGTTTTAACACACTGTGAAGGGCTCTTCAGTAAGGCTGTGAACCCGCGCTTCCTCCCCAGAAGCTCAGTGCACAGCCGGTTTGTGACTTCTGTTTGAAAGGGTTTAGAATGTGATGACAGAATGAGGGGAGGGGAGGGGAACAGAGGGGATCGGAGAGGAGAGGAGAGGAAAGGCGCAGTCTGTGCGTCTGAGCTGCGCAGGTGGCTTACAGAGCAAACAGCCAGTGCGCCGTGTCCCGCCTGGGGGTCCCCCCAGGGGCCCCAGGAGCCGCGCTCCGCTGGTACTGACCGGCCCCCGGCCCCTGGCATCGCCGCCACCGCGCCATTTACCCGGGGATCAGCCAAATGTCAGCGTGACCCCGCTGCCACCACGGCGGCCTGTGCGTATTTACCCATCGCTCGGCGCTCTGTTTGTCCAGCCCGCCGTCCGGGTTTCTGCAGCTGGGGATGCACACGCACAACCAGAGAAATAACTGAAATGGCTTTTTATTTACGGCCTGCATTTACCCCCCCCCCCCCTTTAGGCCTTCCTCACCAGCCGTGCGTGCTTATGAAAGACGCCTGAATTCAGTGACGCTGTATTTAAGAGTTTTAAGAGACCAGTGCAGCTAGTGGCCTTGTGCCTTGTTTAGCGTACGGTACAGGAAGACCCCTGACCCCTGACCCCTGTCAGCGGAGACCCCCTGAGTTCGGCCGTATCCGCCGCGGTGTGCCGTCGCTCTGAATCGCGGCGGCTCCGGCGGCTGCCCCAGGTATCGCGGCACGTGCGCCGTTTACGCTCGGTAACGACTCTGAAGCCTTAACGAGGAGTGAGATCAATCAGCGTAATTATTTAATTAATGAAATCACGGCCAGTTATCTGGGAACGACAGTGCAGTGAAGACGTCCCCCTCTGATTTAGGCTCCGCCCCTCAGGGGTCTCTGCTTTGCAACAGAGGCTTAAAGCTGTGAAGGGTCCCCCCCCCCCCCCCTTTATATATGTAAATGCATTCAGAATAGGGCTAGACATCAAACATTTCTATTCAAATTGTCTTATTATATAATCATAATTTTCTTTATCATTACTTCTTTATAATGATAATTATTAGAATATCTCTTGTTATTAGAATGTGTTAAAAGTTAACCCACGTTAATGCACACAGTGGGTCCTGGGATTGATGTACTGGAAAAAGCAGAAATCTAAAGCACTGGAACATAGCTCAGTACTGTTATACTGAAAATGTGAGTGTCAAATTGATACCTCAACAAATCTTTCTCTGAGCAATTGCATTAGTATAAATAATATAATGTTCTAATTAATTTTGTGCATACAATATAGCTCATTACCTGTATTATTTATTTTATACCGCCTTTTTTGCTTATCTTTGTCAAGGGTGTGTATAATTTTGGCACACTGTACAGGTAGGTCTTATTCATGTATAAAATCACTCATGGCTATTGATTGATTATGAGAACGGAGAAGCTCCTGGAATAACTGCAAGATCCCAGGCTGTTCAGATGGTGTCTCAGTACGCTCTATACATAAGCGTGTGTCTCTCTTGCTCTCTCTCTCCCTCTCTCTTGTAATCTCTTTGTCTTTCTCACTGTTTTGTCTCTCTCTCTCCCTCCGTGGAGTTCACTGTTCATAATAAAAATGTTTCTACCCATCAGTACTATGTCTCACTGTCTCTCTCTTTATCTCTTTCGCTCTTTCTCTGTCTGTCTCTCGCTCGCTCTCTCTTGCTCTCTCTCTCTCTCTCTCCCTTCCATGGAGTTCACTGTTCATAATAAAAATGTTTGAGCTCTTTGTTAAGTGAAAAAGAGCACCTCGAGTTCTTTCGAATTGACGCAGTAATTATTCAATCTCAAATGACCTTTCCATTGCAGTCTACCTTTACTGAGGAATTAGTCTTTGTTCCTCTTTGTGACAGATGTGCTTAAAAAAAGAACAGCAGCGATTATGAGATCCCGCCATTTTTTTATTAATGGGGTTAAGAAGAGGACATTAATGGGTGAAAGGAAAGCTCACTGGCTCTACTGTTGGACAACTAATTACTTTCACAGAGTTCACTTGCACAGACACACCCCCCGAGCTATGGTGCCAGGGGGTGTTAGATGGCTGTAACGTTGTGCATTTGATTTGTTTTTCACATTCTGCAGAAAGCCTTGCAAAAGAAAAAAAAAAAGCCTAGGCCCCAGCGAGATTTGAACTCGCGACCCCTGGTTTACAAGACCAGTGCTCTAACCCCTGAGCTATGGAGCCACACCTGTCTTTTTGTTGGCCCAGAAGCCATTTGATGGCTTAAGGCTGCGACCATGTACGGTAGATTCTTGTGTGAGTGCAGTTATCTGGTAACCATGGGAAGTTACATGTGAGTTAAAGCTGCGCTTTTAACGTTTCTTTGAACAGAAGCTGACCTCCGACCTCGCTACCTCGGAGCACCAGAGAAGCGAGCTGGAGCGTGAGCTGGAGGAGCTGAAACAGAGGTCCCCCCGTACCCCCACCCAGGCCCCCGAACCCCAAAACACGGCCGAGGCAGAGCTCAAGGGCCTGCAGGCTAAACTGAAGGTCAGAGACGCGGCCGAACGCTGTCCTCCAGAGCGCCTCCCGCTGCCTGTTCTTCTGCTGTTTCATCAGTAGAAAGCACAGTGCAGTGCTGCCCCCTACTGTACTGGAGTGTAGGGCGTTTTTCCCTGCTATTTTCTACAGGTTTGGGCCATTGGTGCTTTGGTCTGATCGATGCAGGTCACATTGCTTTAATTACATCCGCTCCACAGTTGAGTCCAGCCTGGTGCGATTAGCACAGATCTTCTGTCAAACGCACAGGGAATCTTGACCAAAGAGACCAATGTTTCACAGTTAAAACCGTTTCTAAAATGGATTTGTGAGGGTTAGAATTACCTAGCAGTGAGTATTTGCGCTGCAGTACTGGAACAGATCCTGTTTCACATCCACATATGGATTTATAAATATGACACCTTTATAATATCACATTCCCACTCACTCCCCCATAAGCACACACGTCAACAGGTGAACTAAGTCCCTGTATATTAATACTCTTATCATTGTGCGTATTTCCCAGAATGCCTGTAATGAGGTGACGAAGCACACGCTGGCCACTAAAAGCCTGAAGACTGAGCTTCAGGCCAAGGAGGAGCAGGTGAAAGAGCTGCAGGAAAAGTAAGTCCTTTTATCTGCAATGTGTGAGTACTGGCATTTAGCAGACTCTTTAAAAATATTTCGAAGTATTAAATTATACAGCTGTATGCTGTTGCAATTCGGGTTAAGTACCTTGCTTAAGCAGTCCCACGGCAGTGTCCTACCTAGGAATAGATCCTGCAGCTTTAGGGTCACCAGCTCAGTTCCCCACGCATTATATTTGCATGATTTTTTTCCCCCCCACATGTTGCAGAAAGTCATGCAAAACATCACCTAGGCCCCAGCGAGATTTGAACTCGCGACCCCTGGTTTACAAGACCAGTGCTCTAACCCCTGAGCTATGGAGCCGCACCTGTCTTTGTTGTTGGCTCGTAACGTTTGATGGCTGAGGGCGGCGAACATGTACGTTACATTCTTGTGTGTGCGCTGTTATTTGCTGTGCGTGAGTAGTGTTAACCTACTTAAGGGTAAAGCCACACCTCCTCAGACGAGATCAACTGTCATCGTTCTCACATTCCAACATCGGCGGCTTGTGGGCGTTTTCTGTTTTTAAAACACTGTTCCTTAAATGTATATTGAATGTATGTTTTGGAAATCCCCACACAGGAATAATTAACAAAACTTCCTTAGCAGAACTATTTGGAATGGGGAAAGTAAATGTGAAATTGAAGACACTTTACACGTTGGATCTTTAATCTGATTCGATAATCGCTTCTTTTCGGAAGATGTGTGTCTTTAACCATTGGTTATGGGCCCTTCCCTACCCATTATACTAGTATTCATAGATTTTTTTCCCCCCGCATCCTGGAGAATGTCATGCAAAACATTGCCTAGGCCCCAGCGAGATTTGAACTCGCGACCCCTGGTTTACAAGACCAGTGCTCTAACCCCTGAGCTATGGAGCCGCACCTGTCTTTGTTGTTGGCTCGTAACGTTTGATGGCTGAGGGCGGCGAACATGTACGTTACATTCTTGTGTGTGCGCTGTTATTTGCTGTGCGTGAGTAGTGTTAACCTACTTAAGGGTAAAGCCACACCTCCTCAGACGAGATCAACTGTCATCGTTCTCACATTCCAACATCGGCGGCTTGTGGGCGTTTTCTGTTTTTAAAACACTGTTCCTTAAATGTATATTGAATGTATGTTTTGGAAATCCCCACACAGGAATAATTAACAAAACTTCCTTAGCAGAACTATGTGGAATGGGGAAAGAAAATGTGAAATTGAAGACACTTTACACCATTATACTAGTATTCATAGATTTTTTTCCCCCCGCATCCTGGAGAATGTCATGCAAAACATTGCGTAGGCCCCAGCGAGATTTGAACTCGCGACCCCTGGTTTACAAGACCAGTGCTCTAACCCCTGAGCTATGGAGCCACACCTGTTGTGCGTGACTAACATTAGATGCCTTAAGGCTGCAGCCGTGTACATGTATTGAGTAGTGTTATCTGCTGTGTGTGAGTAATGTTATCTGCACTCTGAGTAGGGCGTGCAGTGTGCCTTTGGTGGATATTTTAACGGGTTCTTTCTCTCCCAGGGTTTCCCACATGGAGCGTGACATCACCATGAAGAGGCAGCTGGCCGAAGATTTAAGAAGCAAAATGAAGACCTTCCAGGACAACGACAAGAGCCTGAAGTCACTCATTGAGGACCTGGAGAGAAAAGTATGAGAAATCCACATTAGTACATGGATACGTATCCTAACAGATTTGTCGTAACCATAGTAACATATTACTGTAGCTTATGTCTCGGTGGGGACGGCCAGGTGAACCCCCCCAGGTGACTCTTACCCGTGTTCACTCAGGTGAAGGTTTTGTCCGAGGAGGCGACGAACAGGAAGGCCTTCATCGACTCGCTGAAGAGGAGGCTGAGTGTGACGAGCAAAGAGAGGAGCAAGTACGAGCTGAGCAGCCAGAAGCTGAGGAAGCTGCTGGACAAGAAGGTGAAGCCTCACTATCACCCAGACTGGGGCACGAGGGATGACGTCACCTCTACTGTGATGTCATAGGAGAGTTTCCATTCTAACCAATCAGTGTCAAAAGTGCTTTTCTGCTGTCTGGAAGACATAGAGGAGTCTGCTACGGCGTTTCTGCCATGCGCCCTGCCTCTGACGCGTCTCTCTAATGCGACGCAGGACCAGAAGGCGCAGGCGCTGCATGCGCGGGTGCTGCAGTGTGAGGAGGCGATGGCGGAGCTGGAGCGCACGGCGTCGCAGCAGATGCACGGCCTGGCGCAGCAGAGCTCGCAGTCCCTGGACGCGCTGCAGAGGAAGCTGGCCGTCACCAATGCGCAGCTGGAGCACTTCCACGCCTTCGTCCAGGTACAGCCGCTAACGAACTCTATCACCTTAGCCCAGGTACAGCCGTGCTAACCGCTAAAGATCTCTTACACACCTTAGCCCAGGTACAGCCACGCGTACTTGCTAACTGCTAACGTGCTGTTTGATAGCAGATTGATAGCAGGGCGTATTGTTGAAAATAAAGCGAGGTTATTTTTAAGATGAAAGCTGCGAGTGTTTTAATGACAAGGTGTCGCTGTGGTGATGCAGTGGAGTGTTTTACTGACACGGTGGCGCTGTTTTTGCAGGCGCTGGCCAGCGAGCTTCACTCGGACATGCAGGAGGTCAGAGGTCAACTGCGGAAGCACAGGCGGCGGAAGCATCCAGAGAGCAGCCGCCAGTCCAAGGAGTCCCTGATGAGAGCACAGTGCCTGGCGGCCTCCATCCTCAACGTGTCCCACACCGACCTGCAGGACATCCTGGACCCCGAGCAGGTCAGATGGCGTCCGCAGAAGATCCACGGAGATCCTCGGGTCGATGTGTGGAGACCCCCGGCCCGTGTGACCCTGTGTTTTTAAAGAGGTGCTCTGCTGTTTTTATCTCCAGAATACTGAGGAAGCGGAAATAGAGAGAAGAAAGGAACAGGACTGGCTGGACCAAGTGATGAAGCTTCTGCAACAGCAGGTATAAATGACCTCATACACCTAAAAATAACATACACCTAAAAATGATAACATACACTTTGATTGGCTGAGCAATTCCCTCCCTCTGAAAACCTGGCCGGTAGGTGGTGGGTTATTCTGTACAAGGACATGCATACCAGGTGTCCAGGCCATGAAAGTGATTCATTAAACGGCTTCTTTTCAGATCCCGTCTGTCTCTCTGTTGATGGAGGCCGTGCGAGCCAAGCTGAGAGAGAGGGCGGTGTTAACTGAGGAGCTGGCTTCCCTCAGAACACAGGCCCGAAACACGGCTGACCCCGGCCCTCTCTGACACGCCAGAAACACGCCAACTACACGCCTGACCCCGGCCCTCTCTGACCCGTCAGAAACATGCCTGACTCTGGCCCTCTCTGACACGCCAGAAACACGCCAACTACACGCCTGACCCCGGCCATCTCTGACACACCAGAAACACACCTGACTCTGGCCCTCTCTGACACGCCAGAAACCACCTGACCCCGGCCCTCTCTGACACGCCAGAGACCACCTGACCCCGGCCCTCTCTGACACGCCAGAAACCACCTGACCCCGGCCCTCTCTGACACGCCAGAAACACGCGAGAAACACGCCTGACATCGACGTTCTCTGACACACCAGCAACACGCCACACGGTGTGAATTGTTGCAGTCTTTGGTGGTGTCACAGCATTAGCACTGGCACAGCCTGCTCAGATGTCCTTGGATGTCTTAGAAGTATAAACCCTGAATGACTTTTTATTGTCAGCTGACGCAAAGGAACAGTGCTCTGCAAAGCTGAGCCAATCATGCTTTCTGTGTCGGCAGCTGTCTGTTAATCGTTTTATATGGAAATGAATGTGTTTTGAGTGTGAATTTGTTTTTAAATAAAATAGACGGTTTGGTTTGCTTATAGTTTGATGCCAGTACTTGGAATACTTGATCTGAACTCACTGCCATTCAGAAAAGTCGAGGGGTCAGCAAGTAAAAAATCCTGCCGTGTGTTTCTTCCCACCCATGAACTCAACCAGCTGATTTCACTAATTAGTTCTACCTCCTGGCTGAAGAATTGTGCTCATTAGCAACTTCAGGTGATTGGAACAAAATACAGGGGGGATTTTCTACCTCTGCTGTGATTTTCTTCAGTAAAATGTAAGCCCAGAATAAACTGCAATGCTTACACACAGTAAAAATCAACAGCTAAACAGAATCACACTTATTTAAAAATCAGTTAAGCAATTTAGCCATTTCGAAATGGGTTGTCAAGACATCTGATCGTCAATGAAGCAATTTAGTTCCAGCTGAAAAGGCATCGCCATGACGTGATTGAAGCAGTGAAGTTCCATTGATGAAAGTATGACTAAGTGGCTAATTAGCACTTAGTCATATGTATTAAAATAAGGTGCCTTTACAGCCACAGGATATGTAACAAGCTGGCCAGCTAGCGTACAGCGCTAATTTGCTACTACTGCTGCTGTTAGTGACTCAATGACATGCACCTGGACGCCATTTCAACGTCTGAGCTATCGTTCCTCACTGGGCTTGAAGCCATCGTTACTCAACTACCATCTTTTATAGGTCAGAACAGAAGCGTCAGTCTTTGAGGATGTTTATAGTGTCAAAGTACCGTATATGTATACATTAGATAATGCAGACTATGAGTTTTTGTGCCATCATCAAAGCATTAATGTCCTCGAGTGTGTCCATGGCTTTGACTGTACCCCTGATCTTGTTTTATTGAAGTTCTTCTTCTTCTTCTTCTTCTTTACATTCTTTTCTTTTTCCCTTTTTTCTTTCTTTCCAGCAGACAGTTAACAGCCTCTCTGTGAAATCATCCATTCAGGAAGAAACAAGAATAATTAAGCTTTTTTTATGGGGGTGAAACTTATGCTAATTACGAGGTTTTCCTTTATCTTTTTTTTTTCTGTAATAAAAGGGATTAGCCCAAGCCTGGGCAACTCGGGGACCAATTTATGGGGGATCCAGGAGAAGCAAGACCCTGGTGGTTAATTACCATTAATTAACATAGTTTGCATCTCCCCCCTCTTAGAATACCCCAAAGGCCTGCTATTGTCAATATTTGTCCCATATACATGTGGACTACCCCAGTCACTGTCCTCCAGCATAATGCCACTAATGATGAGCATTAATGCTGTAATTCACAGAGGGGCAGGAGGACGGGGAATTGGCCACATTTCACTACTTTCATGGGTGAATTTATTTATTTTTAAGCAGCCTGCACAGGAAGTGTGTGTGTACGTACGCGCTGTCCGATGGGCACTTTCGCTCTCTCTGTGTGATGTGCTGAAATGCTTCAGCTCCCTTACGGGTGAATCAGGTTACCTGTGTCCTGCCGCTGAGAGCAGACAGTATGATGTGAACTCTCTTCATATCCCTGCTGTGTAATCGAATCCGCTCTGTAGGACTGGAGGGGGCCACTAATCTATAGTCCTCCAGGTCTCATTAAAGAGGTCTCTTCTGCGGCTGACTTTGATCTGCAGTTCTGAATGGAAACTCCCCACCCCCACATTATAATGCACGAGGAACACAGGCACCATTTTTGTTCAGCTACCCCAGTGTCATTGTTCTGTGTATTACAATTCAGTACAATTGTGTATTATTGTATTACTGTATTAGATTTTATTAGATTTTGTGTTTTGCTTCATTTGCACACATTAATATTTATTTATTTATTCCCTTTGGCATATCTTTAACCAAGAGACGGATTAGGCCCAAACAAATTCAGTCTAATACTTTCCACAAACCCAATCATTAATGCATGTCTAAAGTCTAACAATAGCAAACATTGCAACAAAAAAAAAGTGTTATTATTGATTGTGAGCAATGCATTTCTCATTGCTCATTGCCAAGAAACACCGTGGTGTTTGACATGGAAATATTCATATTTTGGTCTGGAGATCAGAGATGTTCTGAGTGTTTGAAATCTCCACTGAATGTGCTACCTCCAGCATTTAAGATGTTGATGCAATTAAAGACTTTTTCCACTAGGGAGCAGCAGAGATTTAGAGACTCTGAGCTTTGGCTTGGCTAATTTCATGCACACTTCAGAGAGAGCGGGAGGTTATCATCCTTGATAGAGCTCGGTTAATCACCAAAGAACCATCACATTGCCAACAGTATTTTCACCACAGCTTCTGAAATGCGCATACTATGCATGTCGATCTTGCAAGGCAAACTAACTTGCAAAGGGTACAAAATTCAGAGAGTAAAACTAAAATTCAAATGGCCTGCTGGGGTTACCAGTTGAGAAATATACACCTTTCCTGACAGATTGCCGCTACCTCTCTCCTGTAGACCTGTGTGGGCTGGACAGTGGGAAATAGTCGCTAGTGTCCCATGTAGTGCTGTGTGATCTGCAGATAGTGTGTATGGTCTCCTGAACAAGTGCGTTGTAGAACTGCCCATTATTCAGCTGTTATGTCCTTGGGTGGCCTACAGGTGGCACTGCAGTCACACAAGAGGCACATTTTGGGACATTTTCAAATTAAGTAGAAAAACACGCTGTTGACCTGTAGTAGCTTTAATCTGTTATTTCGGGTGTAATCCAGGAGCGGCCAAACCTGGTCATGGGGAGCCGCAGAACCAATTGCAGTGTGCTTAGTTGGAGTTTAAACCTCTAGACCAGTAGTTCTCAAGCTCGGTCCTTGGGGACCACTGTGTATTAGTGCTGGGGTCCCCAGTCTCATTCAGAAAGGGCCAGTGTGAGTGCACACACCTGATTCTACTATTCAAGGTAATTAGCAAAGACTCAAGTAGTTGATTAGTAGAATCAGGTGTGTGCACCCACTCTGGCCCTTCTGGATAAGACTGGGGAGCACCTGAATTTCTAAGAATAACTCTTTGGAGGTTCTATTCTTAATCGTTGCGGCTAAATCAACAAATTTGTCCTGCGGAGCCTCTAAACGACTTTGTTACCTTCAGTCTCAGGATAAGAGTGAATTAATTCACAATTTGTGATGTTGCGTAGTTAGGTCCGGATGGGAGCCGAAGACATGATCGAAAGAAAATACACGTGGCTTGATACTAAAACACTTTTTCCTTCTGAATTGCAGCTACTTCATATATCGTAACAGTACACACAAGTTTAACATATTTTAAACATAGCTTATCTCAAACGCGCAATTAATCGCACGCACATTAACACTAATTTAGCATCACGCCACTGCGATCACCCCGGTGCATTTACAATGATTAATAACAGACGTTCGAAAAGCGAGTAAACTGCGCGCGCATTGCTGCGTTCCCTGTCCCTGGTGCTGAAATGTAGCGAAGGGCTCGCGCAATGTTCCCACAGTCGAAATGCCCTCATTAGAATTACTTCGGTAACGCAGCAATGTGCTTTCCCGTTATGGGATGTCCAGGGACATAAACATAAATGTGTCAGTGTAAACCAAGTTAACGGTTTAACCATGTCAGAGGTCTATCGTTTGAGATTCGACTTGCTATTTTTAACGATATGTCTCCACAACGTGTTTTTGTACCAACGTGGGAATTACAGCTTTTTCACAGAAGTTCAGTCTATTGTGCTTATTTAAGTTTCTTCACGTTCTGCCGCAGTGCCACCCCTGGGAAAAAAACATTTTTCATACGCCATGCTGCAGATATATATTTTTTTAATCCGAAGTATTCCTTGGCGACCTGTTCAACCGTGAGGCGAACAGCGCAGAGAAGCGTGAAATCTGCCTCCGTTGTACCTTTAAGAGGCTGGTTACGTGTGTAGCAAGCCCTACGTCACTGTCGTGTCGACATTATGGATGATATTGAATATCTCTATCGCAGCATTAGACAGCCCGCGCGCCTGGTGATCCCCGGGATTAAACAGGGGCGGAAAGGGTTTGCCTAGGCAGCCGTACACCTCTGCGATAGAAATAGCAATAGAAATAATCACTAATATACAAATACCATCCCTAGAATAAACAGGTTCAGCAGAAACCATGTCTGTCGCAGGATTTAAGAAGCAATTCCACAAAGCCACTCAGGTAAGAACTCGCAAATAAGATTTACGATTCCTTTTTTTGCGTGCGTTATTTGGTTTCCTTGAGGATCAAGCTAATTAAATTGACAGTACTGGCAGTGGATGTCAAAATATTGGTTGTGTCAGGCAAGCAGCTATTTTATGGTTTTCTTTGTAAATACTCTGCTAAGAAAATTCAGGCAAAATTCTCCTTTAAAAATGGATGCTCCGTTTGTTTTCATCTCTGCATTGACCTCTGAATGGTAGATTTGTCCGTGTAATTTTCTCGTCGTGAAATGTGGAACCCACACCATTCCTGCACGCGCATTCCATCATAATATATATCTGTTTCTGTTCTTCTTATGCGCGAAAGTGTGTTTCGAGGGAATTATGTCGCCAGTAATTTGGCATTTTTCATGAAACATAGAGGACATTTTTGAATCGTTATTTCATCGGTCGACGTCAAGGTGGCCAAAACGGATGGAATTCATACATGCTGAGGACAAGCTAACCTTCATATGACATTCATTAGCCGTGCCCTGTTCTTGGAAGTCAATCAAAGCCTATTTTCTTACCGCCGTTTGTGCGCGTGCTTTATGGTTACGTGAGTGGGTGGCTGAAGCACTTGCTACATAGGGGAGTTATGCAATACGGTTGAGCATCATCCTGGAAATCCCGTTTGCTCCGCGGCTTTTCCCTGAGTGACCTCACGATTCTATGAGCTGCCCGGGCCTGTATCTGAACTCGGAGCTGTGCCGCAGAACAGAACACAAATCAATTAAGATAAACGTATTTATATTGCTACTTGCTCATGTTAGTGCTTCACCTGCTTTTGACTTTCTGGAAGGAACTGCATTTTGCGCTTTTATATTTTCATCACGGGTGATAATGAAAGTGGTACGTCAAAACACACGCTGGCTATTATAAGTGGTTTACAGTAAGAATTGTTTTTAAATCGCCTCTTTCAGTATATATATACTTTTTTAAAACTCCAATGACAAAGACGATTTTGTTTTGAATAAAATTCCAGTTTCCCTGTAATGTTGAGAATCTTTCTTTCAGTGATGTTAGTATAAAATGCCAGCATTCGTCTAAGATACAGCCTCATTTAGGACGAGGACAAAGATGAAAACACTCATCAGTGAAATGACAGAAGCGAACAGCCATTGTCAGATGCCTCAAAATGGTCCCCAGTCTTATCCAGAAAGGGCCAGTGTGGGTGTACACACCTGATTCTACTAATCAAGGTGCTTAGCAACGACTCTAGTGGGTGATTAGTAGAATCAGGTGTGTGCATCCACACTGTCCCTTTCTGGATAAGACTGAAAAAAGGCCTGTTTCCACAGGGAGTGTACAATGAGATACCTGAATGAAGCTGTTACACGCCTGTATATTCGTGTGCACACCTGTAGCTGTTTGAAGTACTTCTGTGAGATCTAGGTACTGCAAATGCCTACCATGAGGTCTAAAGGCATTGGCCAATCACAGTGGCATACCCATGCCAGCCAGAATCAGAAGATCCACTGTTTCATGGTTGTAAGGAAAGACATTTTAGTTCAGTGGTTCTAAAACTCATCCGATAACCCTCTTAATGAGCAAATGACTGGGCATGCATTGCAATTTAGCACGACGCATTCATATGTGGAATTAAAAATAAAAAATCTGTCAGAATAACTGCATGTACAAGTGTAGCTCAGTCACTGCATTTATTTTTACTGTGTTGAATGTTAGCTGGCAGTGCATTGTGCTAGAAAGTACTGTGTCACCCAGCAAGTCGCCAGAAGCCTTCCCATGATCCACCAGTGTGTCCTGGCCTGCAGTTTGACCTCCACCGCTTCAGTTTCCTCCCGAATAACATCAACAAGCACCATGGTGCAAAAAAAAAATAAATAAATCCAATAGTGTGTGTGTGTGTGTGTGTGTGCGCGCACAGGGTCATTATAAGAGTTAAACTGGGTCCGGTTTTATTGACGTGTGCTGGAGTGATGCTGCACAGCTGTGGCTTCCCAGCAACCCGCTCGCATCTGCAGTGCTTCATTTGTGGTTTACCGTCATCTGCATGCGCGCGTCGTCCAGCGGCGCTGCTGCCTGCAGTGCGTGTATCTGAAGGACAGTGTTCCCCCTACCCGCCGCCCGCCATTCGATGCCTCCTCTCACTGCAGGAATGTGCTTACCTTACCTGCCCCTTACACTGCAGTGGCTTTCTTTCTCTCTCCCTCTCTATCTCTCTCTCTCTCTCTCTCTCTCTCCCCCTCCTTCTCTCTCTCTAACCCTCCACCCCTCCCTTATTTGTTTCTCTTTCCCCCTCCTCCTCCCTTTTTCCTCTCTCTCGGTCTCCCTCTTGTTTTTTTTCTCTTGCCCTCTCTCTTCTGAATGCATACAGACTTAGTGACAGAAGGATCGCTCTCTTTCTCTTTCTCTCTCTCACTCTGTCTTTCTCTTCTGAATGCATGCATACTCAGTGACAGAATGATCACTCTCTCTCTCTGTTGCTCTCTCTCTCTCTCTCTTCTGAATGCACGCAGACTTAGTGACAGAAGGATCTCTCTCTCTCTCTCTCTCACCCACCCCCCCCCCTTTCCCTCCCTCCCTCCCTCCCTCCCTCTCTCCACACGGCTCTAAATCCGTCACGAACCACGACTGTAATCACAGCTCTGAGGCCCTGTGTTTGGCCCCAGAAGCCCCTAATCTCCCGCTGACTCACTGGTCCTCCAGCCCTGCGAGCATCTGCAGCCCCCAGTGTCCCAGCGTCCCAGTGCCAGGAGGAAAGTCATTCCTCTGCTCAGGGCTACACATCCTACACAGCCAAGTTTAAACGTACTTTCACCTTTCGGTTTTAAGATTTTGTCTTTGGCTTTTCTTTTTTTTTCTTTTTTTTGTCGTTGTTGCCCAGAATGCACCGGCGGCTGGAGATCAGTTTAGAAAGCGGTGGGTTTTTTTAAGTTTTTTTTTTTTTTTTTTTTTTTTTTCAACCTGCCTGTAGCCGTGGTTACGTGTCAGAAGTTTGCCCCTGTCAGGGTCTCAGTACACGTTGCTCAGTACACGTTGTGTGTCGGCGCTGAGCTCCGTGGGAGAAGGAGGCCCGCGTGTCTTATTCAGCCGAGCGAAATGAAGCCTCCATCAACACGCCCCCGTAGGCCCGTATCGTTCCCCCGTAAGGCCAAAGGGCACCTCGCTGTGAGCAGTGAATCATTAAATGCCTGTTGTTGTGAGGAGTGCAGGGCGTGAAGGGCATCGTCCCCTCCCCAGGCATGCAACTGGGGCAGTAAATTATGTCTGACTTTATCTGGGTAGTAATGATCATCCCTGCAATTCACCTTCACAGGGTGACTGTGTGTGTGTGGGGGGGGGGGGGGGATAGCATGCAAACACACCCATTGGCTCTAATTAATCTTATTTTTCCTAAAAATCTGAAAAATCCATTAATATTCTCCTGCAACCTGGAAGAAAGAGTCTAAGAATTGCATTTTTTTTTACATAATGCAAAACATGTTACAGTGAGGTATTTATTATGTTTTTTATTGAATGTCCCTTGTACTGTAGATATCAGCAGTGTAATTTATGCTATTGAGATTAAGACCAGAGGCTCATGTGCCCCACAGGGGACAAATAAGAATTTCAGGGACTAAGGAGGATACAAGTGATTATGTGCCGTATACAACACAGTATAAAAAGCACTATAAAAAACAGTGTTTGTTGGAAAGCACAGGCAGTTAAATAAGTTAATATGCAAACGCGTCACGTGGAGAACAGGCATAACAGACAGATAACAGGGCAGTAGGGTTGTACTGAGGTGGGAAAGTAAAGATGATGCACTTTGCAGGACAGTAGAGATGTACTGGGGGGCTGGCAGTAGAGATTTCTTAGGGGGTGGTAGTAGAGATTTACTGGGGTGTGGCAGTAGAGATGTACTGGGGGGTGACAGTAAAGGGGGGGGGTGGTCTGGTCACTGTTGTGAAATCATAATCCTATTTAGAGATTGGGACACACACCTGATGGATCTCCCCACAGTGATTTAGATCAGATTTACCTGTATTGACTGGTACTAGAAACATAATAGATTAATGTCTTACGGGCATGTATGACATGTGGATTATAGATTAATCTGTCATTGATTGGTATTTGAAGTAGATTTAGATTGATCTCTCATTGGGTGATATTAGATGCCTGATATAGCCAGCCTCTGGCAGTGCTGCTTGCTCTGATTCCCTCTCTGAGCACAATTACAAATTAAAGCAAATTACACTTGGTCTTGTCCAAACGTCAGACCGGGTGTTTATGTGGTGAAGTCTTAACTGCCTGCAGCTGTGTCCTCCCATGAATCAGAAAGATGTTCGAGTAACCCTATCTGCAGGGAATCAGCTCTGTAATACTGCGGTATATAAGAGTGTGTGATACATGGGGATTGTAGTATTAAGGCTTGCATAATATATGAGGACTACAGTACATTATGAAATTGTGTCTAAGATAAGAGATATGAAATTGGGTCGAAGAACCGCAATTCGGACCCCACATTTTAAATCATGCTCAGAATACTATGCATATATTCTCTGTAATTCCAGATTTCTCGAAAACGTGTTAGATGTTGGTCAGACTACATTTCTGCTGTTCTGTTATGGGTCATAATCAAAAGATTATTTTACATCAGTGAAATAGTGCACCTCTTTTGGGCAGCACCTACAATTCGGGGTGGTAGTGTAGTATAATGGGTATATAGTATATAAAGGAGCTGGTCTTGTAACCTAAGGGTCACAGGTTTGATTCTAGGGTTGGACATTTCCATTGTACCCTTGAGCAAGGTACTTAACCTTCAATAAATATCCAGCTGTATAAATGGATGCAATGTAAATCCTATGTAAAACATAGTGGAAGGCGCTCTGGATCAGAGTGTCTGCTAAATGCCTGTAATGTAATGTAATTTTAGAGGTGTGTGTGACAGAGACAGCTATTTTAGGATTGTTGAAGTTGAAGAGAAGGCGCCCGGCTCCTTTAAGAGCCGGTCCGTTTAACTGAGCGGATATTATGGCTCCTGGACCAACCTCAGCTCTTTGTGGAAGAACAGAGAGTTCCCTCCTCTCCGAAGCTGAGGCACTGTCCCGCGTTCACGCTGCATAACACGCTGCATAACCGGGGGGGGGGGGGGGGGGGTCAATGTGCTGGAATGTTCCAGAATGTTTCCAGTGCAGGTGTCTGACAGGTGGGACGTGGCTGAGGTGGAGCGAACCTTGAATGGTAAATGGTAAATGGACTGCATTTATAAAGCGCTTTACAATTGATGCCTCTCATTCACCCGTTCACTCACACACCGACGGTGAAAGGCTGCCATGCGAGGTACCAATCAGCTCGTTGGGAGCAATTAGGGGTTAGGTGTCTTGCTCAGGGACACTTCGACACACCCAGGGCAGGGGATCGAACCGACAACCTTCCGACTGCCAGACAACCGCTCTTACCTCCTGAGCTATGTCGCCCCTGTGTCGAATGAAAGCTTGTTCACAGCTGACGCATCCAGTGCCGGTCTTTTGCAGTCCGGGCACAGAGAAGGCAGTCGCTTTCCCTCTCCGGTTGATTTAGTGCCCAGTCAATAGATCTGACCTTTACTGTCGGTCGGAACTACAGTTCTGTTCTGAGCGGGGGGCGCGGTCTGCACCATTACAGCCAGAGGTGGAAAAATCCAGGTTCAGAAAGTAAAAGTCCTTCCCTGTGTTTTGTTCCAACCACCTGGATTTGCTGGTTAGCACAATTCGTCAGCCAGGAGGTGGAAATAATTAGTAGAATCAGCTGGCTGAGTTTGTGGATGTAAGAAATACATGGCAGGACTTTCACTTTCTGACCCCTGGACTTTCCACCTCTGATTACAGCCAAATTTTTTGAGGGGCCTCCGTCAGTCAGCGGCCTTGGAGTTGTCCTAACTCCACCTGGAAAATAATCTTCCAGTATCTTGACAGGAAGATATATAGGCTCAGCGACCTTAATTATCCATATCTGCCGTCTGTGTTATTTTAGGGTCTGGATTTTTATATGATAAGAGGTGTTATGTTCACCGTTGTACTGAGATGCTGAGTGAGGTCACTTCAAACAAAATGTAATTTAAAATTTGAATTTTAATGTAAAATGTAAATTAAAATTCATTTTAAATTGAAGAATTTCATGTTATGAACTTAAGACCAGTTAGTTAATAAAAACATTTTAAATGGAGAAAATGTGACTTGATTGTTGGGCCCAGTACGTGTGGCCAGGATGGGTGGCACGGTGGTGCGGTTGGTAGCACCGTTGCCCCGCAAAAAGATTCCGGGTTCTCGTCCCGACTGACCGGACCCTCTCTGCGTGGAGCTTGCATGTTTTCCCCGTGTTTCGACTGGGTTGCCTCCGGGTACTCCGGTTTCCTCCCACACCGAAAGGGCTAGGTATACTCCTGCCAATGCCCTTGACCGAGATACTGGCGCCCAAGAACTGGAGTTACCACACTGTGGCTGCCCACTGCTCCTAAGTCACTAGGATGGGTCAAATGCAGAGGACAGATTACCCCCACAGGGTTCGATAAAGAGTATCTTATCTTATCCGTCGCCCCGTGTGTAGCTTCAGTGAGCGGGAGGAATACTGTGCCGGTCTTCCACGTCGTCAGTCAATAACCTCGCATTTATTTGATGGAGGGGATTCATCCGCTGCCATTATCTCATTCCCTACTGGAACTGTACGGTTCCCGGTGATGGATTGATTCGGTACAGCGTGGTTTCTACAGCACGTGTGTCCATGAGCAGGCCCTGATCCCTGCTGATGAATGCTTTTCCCCCACAGGGCTGCGGAGGCCATTTTAATCTCTTTGGCTGTTGCATTGATTAGATCTGGAGGCAAAGTCATTCCCGGGCTTATCCAGGCCTTATTTTAAGATCGTTTAAAAATGACTAATACTTTTCATCGGCGTGGTAAAAGCAGACAAGGCTGGCTGCTGTGTGTGTATGGGTTTGGATGTACCCCTGTTGGAACAGTTTTAAATATCTGAATATATTTTTTAAATCTACTCTTAGATCTAAGCCAAGGAACTATGCGTGTGCCATAACAATCTGGTTTTTGGGCAGGTCTTGTATTATAAGCAGGGTGGATAATACAAGGTGGTGTAATCTTTGGAGTGTTATGAAACAGGGATTTATACACACCGTGCTTTGGGTGTTTGTTACAATCTGCAGGTGGCTAAAAAAACTCTTTTTGAGTTTCTTTTTTGAGTTTCTGGTGAAATTTGTTTTTGAAATGTTTACATTTAGGCATTTACCAGAGACTGTAATCTTGAGCTGCTTACACAGATCATACTGTCGGAAGAAAGTTTTATTGTATTGGAAAGAAAGGAACAGACGCTTCTCTATAGAGGACATGAGCATCAGTGCGAATGTTCATAGCCGTGACCACTGGAGCCCTTACGGCAACAAAACACCATCTGTCTGCCTCGCAGCAGTTGATCGTACGGCCATACTTCTACACTGCGCCTGGGCATGCGCCTACGTGTGTGTCTAAGAGGCTCCTCCCCCTGAGTCTGTGCTGATTGGCCGGTGGTTGCGATGATGTCACATTGTCTCCGCCCCCTGGAGTATTGTGGATGTTGGTGGAACAAGGACACATCGCACCACTGTGACTCCTCCCCCCATTATGCAATAGACGCCCGAGCCTGCCAATCAGACGCGGCCTGCAGCAGCGGTCGTGACTCAGCGCTGCGTGTCCTCCCTCCCTCCCTCTTTCTCTCCTTCTCTGTGACTTTCTCCATCACTCTCCCTCCATCTTTTGTCTTTAGATTGAGGGGCTGCATTATCTCTGTCCCTGTCTGGTGTCCCTTCCTACCAGAGGAGCACAGCTTTACACATTTGTCCATCGGTTTGGAAACAAAGTCAAACTTGCACAATAAGGGATCATTTACCTTCATATCAAGTCTTCTCAGCGGAGACTGATTCTGAGTATGATATATTTCACCTGATTCACTGAGTGGAAACTTTCAGTCCAGTTGCTTGGCTGTGTGGGGTTCATCATGTACCTTAGCTCTCTCATACTACTTATGTAACCAGCAACTGTCAATCAATCAATACATTTTGTGTGCTTGGAAATAGAATGGAATTTCAAATTCAATTTTCCAGTATTCGGAATATGGTGTAAACACAGTCGGTCTTAAGCTTAATAGCGGTGAATATTTGGATGTCGTTTAAAAGGAATGGAATAGAATAAGATGCACTTTTATTCGCATTTCTGATGATTTGTAATAGTGGGGACTCGATGGCTTTTTGCCGTGTTATTTTAGCGGTGTTTACCGCTAACTCTGGCAGTCGGATGCCCAGGCTGAAGTGTTGGGATTAGGGCTGGCGCTGTAAGCGCTACTGGTTTTGGGACGGTGTGACGTCCGCGCCACCCTTTTTCCGAGGCCTTCCGGAAGGATGAGGAGAGTGGGAGGAGCAAAAGAAACGCCAGGCCGTCTCCTGCGGGGGCCGTGCCTGTGTGTAGCCGCTAATCGCGCGGCCGCTAATCCCCCGGAGGCTCGCGGCTAACGGGGATATTTTAAGCCTGCCGGGGGGCGGAGGGGGATTAGGCTGGTGGGACGGTCCTGGGAGGATCAGACCGTACCGGGCCTCTTCACCCAAAACGCCTGCTGCTCACATTGGGCACCGTGTGACTGCGGGAGAGGGACATCTTGGCCTGGCGGGACCCCTGACACTATCCTGCCGCCCAAACTGTGCCCCTCCCCCCCCCCGTCCCCTGCCCTGTGCTCCACCTCCCAACCCTGTCTGTCTGATCCTCCACAGGGCGATCTTCTTCCCCATACACACTCTTTTTTTTTCTGTGATCAACTCTTTTTTTATTCAAGAAGAGAAAACTAAACACGACATGTAATTACACCACTTCCTACGCATAGTAACCCTCCCCCCCATCTCACCCCCCACAGTGACTCCCCTCCCCCACCTGTTCACCCACCCATCAGGCTAAGGGTAACAGCCGCTGCATGCCATTCCCCAAAAACACACTCAAAGCTTTTAGCTTATAACGTTTCTGCATCGGCAGAGTTCCTGTGTACTTATTTGCAACCTACGTTCTCAGAAATAAAGGTACAGTGGAAGTACATTTGTCTTTAGGAAGCAAATTTCAGTTCAATTTTATGTACATATGGGGTGCCACCCTAGTGAAAAGCATTTGTATGTTTATAGCCACTTTTTCATACCTTTTTTCCTGAGAGTTTATAAATGTGTGTGCTATCTCTGTAAAACGCATTTATCCTAACATGCGTTTACTTAAAAGCAGACGCATCGATGTGTCCTCCTTGGGGCTATAAATACACGTGCAGCGCAAATAATAGAAAGGGCAGAAGCTTCCATTGACCAGGCAAGACGTGGTTTAACCTCCTTAAGCGCATTAACCAGGGAGAAACAAAACGACTGTGCTGGAATCACTTCTCCGTCAGACAGGAGGCCAATCTACCTGTGCTAAGAACAGCATCTTAGTAACTAAGATGGGCCAATCTACCTGTGCTAAGAACAGCATCTTAGTAACTAAGATGGGCCAATCTTCCTGTGCTAAGAACAGCATCTTAGTAAATAAGATGGGCCAGTCTACCTGTTCCAAGAGCAGCATTTTAGTAAATAGGATGGGCTCCCATGTGACTCAGGCTCTGATGGTGCTAGGCCTGGCCCATCCACAGAGGTGCCAGACAGGGGTCCTCATCCCAGCAGGGCTCAAAGGTCAGGGGTCAGGGGTCATGGTGGCTCAGGTTGGCTATGTGTTAGCTGCACTGGCCAGAGCTGGAATTTGCCAGCTGTCTTCGCTGAAACATTCTCCTCAATGCAGAGGTAATGTGTGTGTGTGTGTGTGTGTGTGTGTGTGTGGTTTTTGGAGCCAAAATGGCGGCTGGTTCCCAGCCAAGTACATCCCGTTCTGTGGGTCCGGGTGGCACAGCAATGAATCAAGAGGCATGATTGATGATTCCGAAGGAAAAGTATGGGGGGAAGAAACCGGCAAAAAAAGAAAAGGAAATGTTCTGTGTCTGTAAGGCAAGCCATTCTCTTCTCAATATTTTTGCCACAGTGTACTGTATATATAAACCTGCTGGTGTGTGTTTTTATTGTATACACCTGTGTGATGTACACCTGTACGATACCTGCGCCTGTTTTTTCTCTTTGCAGAAAGTGAGTGAGAAGGTGGGTGGAGCTGAGGGAACGAAGCTGGATGAGGAGTTCATAGACATGGAAAAGGCAAATATCCCATTTTAATATAGCACTCCATTGCAACGGCATACATGAAACACCACATCTTCCAATGGCCCTTATAGTACTCCATTACAAAGCACCAGTATGTACCAGACATCAGTGATTCCTTCAGAAGCTCTTTTGTTCTTAACTCAAACCATTTTATTAAAGATTTTCTGAGGGAACGACAAATAAACTACTGTATATATTTTGATATTTACTCACTTAAGAACTGTTTTATGTCCTGGTATTTCCCCACTTAATAATGTCTGGAAATCCTGGTATTTCCCCTTTATATCCTGACAATTTAAAACCATCTCTGTATATGTTTTTCTCAGTCTCTTCCTCTATTTTATTTTTTTGGTTGTAGAAAGTAGACACCACCAGCAGGGCAATCTTAGACATTATGACCAAGACAACAGAGTACCTGCAGCCTAATCCAGGTGAGCGGTCCTGAACAGCCCACCTTCGGCTCCTGGGGGGAGGGGTTAGCTCATCATATGTGGGCGTTGCTTTAAATGTCTCATACCACTCTCAGGATTTCCTTTCACGCTAATAATGAAACATGGAAAAATGTTCTATACGGATAAAATGCAAATTCAAATCTATGTGATACAAGAGGAATATAGGACTATTCATGCCTGTGCTGGAGTGTCAGCCTATTGCTATTGCACATAAATATTTGCATTTAATGGTTTTACAAAATGAATATTAGTCTGTGTCCTCTTGATAACACTGCCACCTCATTTGAGGCTTCGACCGGGGAGGCTGTGAATGATGGGGGGTGGGGGGATGTGTGGAGGGGTGTGTGTGCAGGAGCTCAAGCCCAGCCCATAGGCAAGCCCGCCTACCTCTCATTACATTACAGGCATTTAGCAGACGCTCTTATCCAGAGCGACTCACACAACTTTTACATCTCATCCATTCATACAGCTGGATATATACTGAAGCAGTGCAGGTTAAGTACCTTGCTCAAGGGTACAACGGCAGTGTCCTGGAATTGAACCTGCGACCTTTCGGTTACAAGCCCAGTTCCTTACCCACTGTGCCACACTCCACACTCTCTTTGTAAGCCAGCGATTTGGGTGTCTTGTTTCCCCGGCAGCGACCCGGGCGAAGATGAGCATGATGAACTCCATGTCGAAGATCCGGGGGCAGGAGAAGGGCCCGGGGTACACGCAGGCCGAGACCCTGCTGGGGGAGACCATGCAGAAATACGGCCGGGAGCTGGGAGAGGAGTCCAATTTCGGTAAAAACCCAAAACCCAGACCCCCCCCCCCCCTTCCTGCGTGACTCCACGCGCCCAGTCAGGGGTGTGGCACGACATTCTGGGCCCTGTGCGTACGCAGTCTCTGTGGGCCCCCTTAAAACTATAGACCAAAAGCAAACTTTTTGGTCCAGGTTAAAAACAAAGTCTTATGTGAATTGTATGGTCAAGAGATTCAAAAACATCAAAATGGCATCCAATCAGTAGGACACACAGACAGAAGAACACATCTCAAGCTTAGAAATGTTAATTTAGATACGTTATCAGTGTACACACTAGTATTAAAATGTAGATTTCTGTGCTTTGCGGTAGTTATATTGCATTCGGTCATGTGACACGCCCGTGTTCGTGCGTCTCAGGCGTTGCTCTGATCGACGCCGGGGAGGCCATGCGTGAGCTCGGAGAGGTGAAGGACGCTCTGGACATGGAGGTGAAGCAGAACTTCATAGATCCGCTTCAGATTCTGCACGACAAAGACCTCAAGGAGATCCAGGTACTGGGACCGTGTATCACACACCCGACTCTGTATTTATACATCATACATGCACAAAAATGCATAATAATTATTAGTTTGTATTATGTGTGGTAATATACATATTATTAAATAAAACAATAACTTTATGGCCTCTGTTTTGCCAGAGAAAACAAGGAGATAGGATATGTACCTTGGAAGCATATCAATGAAGCATATCAATGAGTATCAATATCAATGAGTATTATCAGTAGTGCCATCTGTCAGACCTACGCTTGTATGTGCTTTTCGGTTGGTATGCTTTAAGCAGTCCTCTGGCACCAGTTACCGTTGCTGATCTGTCAGTCTGTCTCCTCTGTACATGCATCTATCTCAGGCCTACTGAGACCAGCAGTTTCCACATCCCTCCTTTATTTAGGAGAGATAAATGTTTTGGGTTTAGCGTCGGTTGCTCAGCCGTGCGGCTTTCGGAAGGCTAACGTCCGACGTCTGATCTTCCCAGCACCACCTGAAAAAGCTGGAGGGGCGGCGCTTGGATTTCGACTACAAGAAGAAGAGGCAGGGCAAGGTGCAGGACAATGAGATCAAGCAAGCCCTCGACAAGTTCGACGACTCCAAGGAGGTCGCAGAACTGAGCATGTTCAACCTCCTGGAGAGTGATGTAAGGACTGACGAGACTCTGATTTTACCGGGGGAAAAAAAAACAATCACACCGGCGTCTGAGTGTGAAATGTCGAGGTTGCCATTAAATGTTGTGTTGAGTGTTGTGTGTTGTGTCTGGCATTAAGTGTTTCGTTTTTTGCTGATCATCAGTTGCGTGCCATTGTCTTCTGAAACCGTGGCAACTGTTGTGAACCAGTGTCTCCTTGGATTGATTTAAAGGGCCTGACATCACTGGTCATTACAGACAAATCCTTGTCAGGCTGTTTCTCCAAGTAGTTTTTATTACGTGATGCCTTGGTGTTATGGTAAATTTAGGGCTATACCTTACAGAAAAATGTCTGAAAGCTCATCTCCCGCTTATTTAAAAAAATCCAGAGCGGTTTGTTTACACGTTTACGTAACAGCTGTTCCTATGCAACTGCCGTGTTCCAGCAGATCGAGCAGGTGTGCCAGCTGGCCGCCCTGGCCAAGGCACAGCTGGAGTACCACAGGCAGGCGACGGACATCATGCAGCAGCTCTCCAGCAAAATGGAGGAGAGGTGAGGGGAGCGTCCCGACCTGCGGTTGGGGAGTGACTTCGTGGCGACAAACAACACTAATGTTGTACACAGAGGGACGAATATATCTGCCCTGTTCATAAGCTAACTTAACGTAACGCAGCAATAATAATAATAATAATATGCGGCAGTGTAGTATAATGGGTAAGGAACTGGTCTTGTAACCTAAAGGTCATAGGATCGATTCTCAGGTGGGACACTGCCGTTGTACCCTTGGGCAAGGTACTTAACCTGCATCACTTCAGTATCTATCCAGCTGTATAAATGGATGCAATGTAAATGCTATGTAAAAAGTTGTGTAAGTCCTTCTGGATAAGAACATCTGCTGAATGCCTGTAATGTAATAATAATAATAATAATAATAATAATAATGCTAAAAGCCATTCACTCTTGTCTTGTAGGATAAGGGAGGCCTCCAACAAGCCCAGGAAGGAGTACGCTCCGAAGCCCCGTATGTCTCTGGACTTCACCCCCACCGAGAACCACAATGGGGGCGTGGCGCACACAGGCGCCGCCAGGAGGTCTCCAGGTACGGCCGAGCCCGATTCGCCGAGAGCGTCCCGACGCACACGAGGTCCCAGCATCTGACCAGCTGGTCGCTCGCGGTTACGCTGCGGCGTTCCCTAGTGATGTCACACATCGGTGTGTAGTGTGGTGCAAATGTGAAATCACAGACAAATCCAACAGTGCAAACAGATGATCTGTAAAATCATTAACAGATTCAACAGTATAAATGCTGATTTGAGTGTTCTAATATCTGCTGCATAATAATAATGATAATAATAATTATTATTATCGTTATTATTTTATCATGCAGTGAAATATATTTGGGAATATACATTTAAAATTATTATTTAATGTATTATTAATTCTCATAAAGTGGAGTAAGACAAAGGCTTAATGCTGACTGTTAGTTTTGAGAAAATCAAGCAGAATCTACGGTAAATATTGTTTTAAAAAAAATACTACCCTCGCATTTCTATTACCGGTTCTATTTTCTGTTAGTCATCACATTTTCTGACTTTTTGCCTGTCGCCCTTGTTCCCCCGCAGCCCCGATGGACCAGCCCTGTTGCCGGGCCCTGTACGACTTCGATCCCGAGAACGAGGGAGAGTTGGGCTTCAAGGAGGGCGACGTCATCACCCTGACCAATAAGATCGACGAAAACTGGTACGAGGGCATGCTCCACGGCCAATCGGGCTTCTTCCCCGTCAACTACGTGGATATCCTGGTGGCGCTGCCTCACTAGACTCTCCTGGCCACTGCTTCCACGGCTTCTATTGGTCTGCCCGTAGCCATGACGACGACCATGGATAACAAACGGCCACAGCATGACAGACTGCCTACGACCACCAATCAGAATATTATAAACATAAAACTGCTAAAAAAAGATGCTAATGAAAAAAAAAAAAGATGTTTTATCTTCTTGCGTAAGAAGGTGAGAAAACTTGCGCGGTTTTTCCCCTGCTTCTCCCTGCTCTGAGTGTGAAATTGCTTGTGTCTTCGGTTATAAATGCAGTTGAACTTCGTAAACCTTTCTGTATGCTCAAAACAATTCCACTGTGTTGTTTTATCCTTATATCTTGCATTTTTTGGGGGGCTTTAGACCACGGTTAATGTAATCACAGGATTATCCTTTTCTTAGAAAACACACGAGGCATGACCAAAATTGGTAGTTTAAAGCAAACAAAACTTGTGCGCTATCCTGAGTTTAAAAGAATAACATAAAAAATAAATAAAAAACACTAAAACTTTTGAAAAATGAAAAAGCACGACACCTAAAGCAAAATTGCTTGCCTCCATGAGATTTGAAGGTGGAAGTACCCATCATTGCTTTTTGTTAATTATCCACATAATGTTTTACATACTTTTTAAATGACATCACATTGACATAAAAATGGCACTGTGCCAGCACTGAAATACATAAAAGCATAAATATGGGACTGGGTCTGTTGTGAGGACAGCCGTTCTGTCCCCTACTCTGGCTGTATGACTACATAGTAAGATTGACATGTGTCAGGACAAATCAATAGGTTGCTTATGCAGTACAAATTTCATGGCAATACATAATCATATGTGTCTGTCTTGCGTACATACATGTATGGGCCGGTCAGTGATAAATGATAATGAATATTAATATTTAAGTGAAGGGAACAGACGTAAAATATATTACTGTTTAAGTCATACTGAATAAAAGCATTACTGTGACAAAAAATATTTACTGTCTTTGAACATGCGGTGGAAATATTTGTGAAACTGATCTGTGTACTGTGCTATAATCATACAAACGTGTTTTTATTGAAGTGGCTGTAATTGCTGCAGTTAAGGATGCAGTGGTTTTGTTGCACTAGACTATTTGTTGAGATATCTCTCCAATCCAATCCTATTTCTCAATAGAATAGCTGCCTACACTAGAATGGGACTAGATATAGCTAACGATGGACAAAAAAATACGGAATGAAAATAGGTCTCCACTTATATTTTTCTTTGCAGATTATGACCCTGGGAAACTCTAGAGCTCAAAATGTACCCTTAAACTTCTAATCATCCAGTGACTTTTTTTTGCATTACATAATTCATGCAAAAAAGGTCCATGCATTACTAATATTTTTACGGTAATATTTGTGAACTTTTTTGTTTAACAAAAAGATACTGTTGAGACCACCAAAGTATTTCTTGTATCACGGCTTCTCAGTCCTGTTCCTGGAGATCTGCCATCCTGTAGGTCTTCATTTCAACCCTAATTTGGCACACCTGACTCTACTAATTAGCAGCTCAATGAGAACTCAAGCTGTTGAATGAGGTGTCCTTTGTTCGAAATGTAGTTAAAACCTACAGGACCGTAGATCTCCAGGAACAGGGTTGGGCAGCCCCATCTTATATGATCGTGTTCAAATCAAAGGGATAGCCCAATCTCTTTGTTATAATGACAAACTTTGCAATGCAGTGTCACCATTGTAGAAAGACAGTTAAAGAGGGCTCTGGTGTGTGATGTTTATTCAAATTGCTATCTGTTTAATCAGGCAAAACACAACAGACTGAGCAGTTTACAATGGCTGGCCACCCTGTGAACTACATACATCACTGACCACGTTTACAGGCCACACCCTTGAACATATTATTGCCAGTTGTAATCACTGACCTTGACATTGACTAGGCCACTGACAATGTAACTGACCACATTACTGCCTGTGTCACTGACATTGTTATTAATTAGGGCACCGCCCACAAAAGAGGAGGGGCCTTTATCCAGAACACAGCATAAAGACAGGGTCATACTTTTAACTTATTAATGTAGCATTCTGAATAGCCAGTTTTCTCATTATCGTTGTTAATTTATCCGTTTAGACGTCACTTTGGAACAGGACCAGTGGATCGGAATGACACTGTTAAATTTTTTTCTTTAAACAAAAAAAAGTGGAAGCACAACTTTTACTTTTAACAGTGTTTGTCGACAGAAATGATATAGCATGAGTGGGCAGCACATTGAGTTTAAAAGGCAACTTTTCCTTCAGTGTTTTGTCTCCTCTTTTAATTTTATAATTATTGAGAAATTATTGTATTTTTGCCCTCAGTGAGGACTGTACAGCATTTTGTGTGTTTTCGCCTCGAGTGTGTAGTTATGAATATATAAACAGACAATGAGAAAGGAGGAATTATGTGTTTCACACAATTGTCCTTGAATTGTTCCTTTTTCTTGTTTTTTTCCCCCCGTTGCTGCACCACATTACAAATATGTTTGATGTAATAATGTTATTTAATTAAATAAATACCAACAAACTTAAAAGCTAACCTCTTTCCACACGTGTGCTTGTATGTTGCATGTTCTGGTGTGATTAGAGATGGTATATATTGTGTAAGATACATTATGGTGTGTACGAGTTCTAATTTTGTATTGAAAAAGGGATGCTTTCTATTTTAAGTCAATGATAATGATGGTGTACTTTTTCTATAATGAGAAACATGGTCAATATTTGCTGTAATGGTGTACAGCTAATATCATGAGATGTACTTTTGTTATGGTGGAAGAGATTATGTATATTTGGGATGATAAATTAGACAATTAGTTTTTTGAGAGATTTCATTATGAATGATTTATGCTTTTTAATTTCAGGCTTCACTGTTCTCTGTGCACCTTCAAGCAGTGCTCCCCAAAAATTAAATTCCTTCCTTCAGAAATCCGTTTTCTGCAAATAAATTAATGCCTGTGAATTTTTAACACTTATTTTCCATGTACAGCTGAATAATATTCAATAATAATGCAATAAAAAAATGGGGTATACAACTCCGGTCCTGAAGGGTCGGTTTATTTTTATGTTTATGCTTTGTTCCAAACGATTTCCCCACCTTTGTTGTCTAACCAGGCGACCACACCGATCGGCTTAAATAACAATCGCTACCAGCATTAAGCAAGGCACAGGTATATATCAGGGATAATAAAATCTGGACAGGACACACGTCATCACTTTTCTCATAGATCCCAGGAAGGAGCTTCACAGTGTGAGCTGGTTATAAGAAACCAACAGTGATTGGTGGATATTCACAGGCCACACTTTCGAAGCCCTTAAGACATGCAGGCAGTATGGCCAGAAGGTACCTACCAGTTACCACTGACGTTGTTCCCCTTTGTTACCAATGCGTGCTGTGATCGGTTGAGCTCCTCTCTGGTTGCTATGTGACAACAAATCTGTCCTATCCCAATTTCAATGTCTTGGCTATATATAAGTCCTTCATTACTTCTTGTAGGTCCGAGAGCACAAATTTATTACGACTCACATTTATATGAGAACATTCATTTATCACCCACTCTGGGTGTCCTGGTATTTCTTAGAGGACACACAGGAAGCGGCATTTGAGAGTACAAGCAGAGAACACTTATCCACACAGTACAACACAAAGAGTTGTATTTTCTGGAAGTATTTTCTTTAATTTTTAATTATGGGTGCATCATCACCGTTTATTCAGTCTCATATAAGCGGTTATTTGATAGCAGAGAGAAAACATTGGCATCCAAATGACAGAATGTTATGTACAGACGTCACGCGTGTAATCATACTGTACTTCTAAATTTACATTTGCAGTGACGTGTGAGCCTTTCCTACTCATCTTCATTATCTAGGAGTGGGAAGTCAAGCTTCCAGAAACCAAAAATGAACAGAGCCATCATATGCTATCAGTGCCTCACAAATATAACCCTTTCAGGTGTGAGATCACATATGTGATTGGAATGTTCTTAACTGAATATTTTAATCCTGATGTCACAATCACTACTGGTGACTGAAAGCACTGGAGTTCTAGAACACTGACTTAGAATTTTGAAAAAAAAAAAAGACTCTTCAAAAGATTAAAGCAATCACTGTGTCTTCCGTGGAGAGAACCTTCTGATTTGTTGAAACTCTTCAGTGATCGACAGCTTGTAGTAGCCACGCCCACAACAGGATTCCTGAAGCTGCACTCTCCCAGGCCCACTTTAACCCTCGGGCCAGGCCGGGACGGGTTCGGCTGGGCGAACCCGAACAACCTCGGCGAAATCGCCGCCAAACCAGCAGGTGATGTGGGCGGAGTCCAGGGCGAAGTAGAACAGGCGGTCCGGGCAGCGCGTGCGGCGGTAGACCGAGCGCGGGTCGGCACGCAGCACGTCCCGGATCGCGGCCTCCGCCTCCTCCGGGCCCCGCAGGAACCGGAAGCTGGGCCGACCCGCTTCTGCAACACCACAGGAAAAAAAAAACCCAACATCAATGTGACCGTGCATCTCACACAAAGCCACACGCAGACCATTCTCCAACGCTGTACCACGGATACTCAGATCTGACCCTCAAATCCAAATCCGGCCCGGGTTTTCATTTCTCCCAGGTAATTAACTGAACAATTAGAGCAACAGTCGGGACAGTTCTCTGAACTGATTAACAAGCAGCGCAAACATCGAACTGTAAAACGCGAAGCTTCATTCCATCAATCCGAGCATGTCAGAAAGTGCATTACAGCGCCCTCTACTGATAGCATCACGCGCTCTTCGCTTCAGAGTGGTGGCATTGGTTACAGGCACTTCAAAGTAGACACTGTGCTGCTTTGTGAGAATAAGTGTAACAGGGTGTTTCCAAAAAAAAAAAAGGCAGAAAATAAGAAACGTGTGTACAAGTGCAAGACTCATTTGTTTGTGTTTCTGCCAAGCCCCTAAATGCAAGTAAAAGCACCACCCTTTGCGTTTCGTGTTTGTGTAACAGGTGTCGGTGTGAGATGCACCGTAATGGTCTGGGGATGCATGTTGACTGGGCCGTACCTCTATTGCCAGGGGGCTGAAACTGGCGCAGCTCCCTCTCGGCGTGGGGCGTGAGGCGCACGGCCAGGCTGGCCACCGGGGGCGCCCTCACCCAGGAGGCGACCTGGCTGGGCGGGGCCTCGCTGTAGCACACCTCTGCCCCGCCGTGGCGCTCATCGTGCTGGCCCTCAAACAGCTCCGCTCTGGAGCGGCTTGCGAGCGGTGTGCTTTCTCCACCAGCCCCCCCGACCCCTCCTCCAGCCCCACCAGCCCCCCCAACCCCTCCTCCAGCCCCTCCGGCCTCCCCGACCCCCCCGGTGAGCACGTCGCTCTGGCTGATGTAACGCTGAACGTCCCTCAGTGCGGCCGCCACGGTGTCCGTCAGCGGGGTGTGCCCGGCAGGGTCACCTGTGGACTCCTCCTTCACATCGGAACCGAAGCCCCGCCCCTCTTCCTCCGACAACACCGTGCATCCCCCGGAGTGAGAAACTGAGAGGAAACCCCTTGTTTCAGTAGGGGAACCAGCAGGGGAACCCCTCGTTTCAGTAGGGGAACCAGCAGGGGAACCCCTCGTTTCAGTAGGGGAACCAGCAGGGGAACCCCTTGTTCCTGTGGGGGAACCAGCAGTGGTAGCCTCCATTTCTGTGGGGTAACCAGCAGTGGTACCCTCCGTTTCTGGGCACACAGTGTTCCCAAAATCCGTTCTGCCAGACGGAGAGTCATACTCAGGGATGTACGGTTTGATGTCCAATACAGGCGTGCCAGCGATCATGTCAATGCCTGACAAGTGAAGAGTATCACCTTCACACACACACACAAAAAAAAGAATGAATCAAGGAGGTCACAATCTCTCTATTTCTATAGTATGTATCTGTAACCTGTGTGAACACGTAGGTGTAGGGGATACTACCTCTGTGAACAGGTATGCACAGGGGATGTTACCTGTGTGGACAGGTAGGTGCAGGAGACGTTACCTGTATGAACAGGTATGCACAGGGGGTGTTACCTGTGTGAACAGGTATGCGCAGGGGACGTTACCTGTATGAACAGGTATGCACAGGGGATGCTACCTGTGTGAACAGGTATGCGCGGGGGACGTTACCTGTATGAACAGGTATGCGCGGGGGGCGTTACCTGTGTGAACAGGTATGCACAGGGGACCCTACCTGTGATGCACTCCAGCTTGGCGAGGGTGAGTCCCAGGGCGTTGGGCCGGTGGGGGCTGCGTGTCGAGTACACGCCCACCCTCTGGCCGTTCAGCCTCGGGGGCTTCACCTTGGCCTTGCAGCTCAGGCGTCCGTTCTTATGGAAGAGGAATATGACCCTGGAATCACAGCAGAGATGAACACAGTCTCAGTCAGAGGTGGAAAATCCCGGTCCGGGAAGTAAAAGTCCTCCCCAAGTGGTTTTGTTCCAGTCACCTGAATTTGCTCATCAGCACAAGCTTTCAGCCAGGAAGTAGAACTAATTAGTGAAATCAGCTGGCTTTTACCCACGTGGGTAATCAACACGCAGCTTCTATCGCCTCAATGCCCTGGGACTCCACAGGTAACGTCCCCTGTGCATACCTGTTCACACAAGTAACTTCCCCTCCACGTATCTGGTAATATCCCTGCGCGTACCTGTTCACACAGGTAACTTCCCCTCCACGTATCTGGTAATATCCCTGCGCGTACCTGTTCACACAGGTAATATCCCCGCGCCTACCTGTTCATACAGGTAATATCCCTGTGCGTACCTGTTCACACAGGTAACGTCCCCTGCACCTACCTGTTCACACAGGTAACGTTCCACAAAGGGTCTAAAACAAATCGCGGACCTGTCCTGTCCTCACCAGACGTGTGAGTAGTGCTCCAGGCCGATGAGAGCGTGGTGCGGGTTGTTAAAGATGGAAGCCTCTATCCGCAGGGTAGCTCGAGACTGCCCACAAATGCCTGGCTGTCGTGGGGTGCCATTTTTCCCAGGGAAACAGGAGCTGATGTATCCAATTGGAACAGTCTGAATATTCCCTAAAACACAAGACAAGCCATCAAACATAGCGCTTCAACAGGCACAACAGTAAAAACAACTTTTGTCATTCACCACATTAAAGACAAGACATTACAGCACCTCAGTAGGATTACCAGTCAGTTTGGTGAAGCAATTCATGTATCTCCACAAAATTACCAAAAACTCTGAAGCACTACAGGACCGAAGCAACACATAAATAAATAAATAAATAAAATCACAGTATAAAATTGTTTTTTGTGTTGGTTTACAGTACCTTCTTCCAAGGAAATACCTTCTCCATCTTGCACTTTTTGGCCAGGCTTCGCGTACAGACGCACCCCTAGCTGTTCGCTATGGCTCAAAGCTGACAGGAGGGAATCTAAGTGCTTCCTGTGAGAGCGTACAGCGCTGTCGATCAAATGCCTAAGAGAACAGGAAGGTGTCGTCAAATACGTTGTGCCTTCAATATTATTGTTGTTACAGATATCCAGTTTATTGTCATAAGAACATATTGGAGCCATTCAAAAGACACACATTCCACTGACCGTCAAATAACACTCGCGAAAATATAATGTACATTTCCCAGATACAGAAGCCATCTGTGAACAACTTGAAATATGAAGACAGCGAGCAGGAGAGCTGAATTAGCTAAACACTGCTAACCTTAACTAGCGGCAAAATAGTTACGAACTAACTTAGCACGCGATCTGGTGAGCTATGTTGCAAATGTATTATAACTTTTAGCTAGGCATTCAATTTCATTTAAGGTTATGAGGTTAGATATGCCTGACATACCTAAGATTTTTAATTTCTTTTCTCATGACAGATATCTGCTGATTGAGTTTCTTCACGTGTTGAGCACAGCCGCAAGTGCTAGACATTGTTCAGCGTTATTTCTTCAGCAGTCGTTCTCAAATTTGAACAAAACGTAGCGTTAATAACTGTGACAGTACTCAACACAACCGGTGTCGAGCAACAAAATAGTTCCAAAGATTCTCAAAGCCTTCTGACTTGAAACAACGGCCGCTTTGCACCGACCGGCATAAAATACGCTATATTCTGCCTGCGATCGAGCACCGTGTCGACCTGAGTTTTATGGACAAAGCTTCCGGTATTCACCGGGAAAGAAATTTTCAAATTAAGAGACATACTTTATGAACAATTGCTCAGCACTACCGACAGAAACTGCACGTTTGTGTGAACCCACGCGCCTACATCAAACCATAGTGTAACAATTTAAATAACATGTTTTTTTAGGTTTTCTTAAATCTCAGACATTCTGACAACTATTTATCTACTGCCAAACTTGCTTTAGTAGGCTAAAAAATTTCTCTCGAACAAAATTTAGAAATCTAACAAATGGGGGGGAAAATGAATACAGCACATTTTAGCAGCAATTGTGGCAGTTGTATACAGGGTACAATTCATAGTTCGGAACTAATTTAATTACTAGATATACAGATGAATCAATTTATTCTGGGGCTGGGATACCCAGAGTGCCAAGAAGTGGTCCATAATTTGTTTTCAAGTTAATTTGGTTACACTGACTTTCACAAATAAAAAACAATACTGTGATTTGATCAATGAATTAATGTTTATTAAAAACAAGACCTTGTGGGATTACCCATTTCAAAAAATACCACCATATGCACAGGCTCACTGGACCACGATACAATAACAGTCACATCTTTCAACGGTAAAAATTGTTTTCCGTATTTATTAGTCTGTCTAGATGGCCACGACGTGATAAATAATTTTTGTTTTCATCGAGTTCATTTTAGCATACTGCTATCATGTCCATTCATGGAATGCATTTTACAGTTATGACCACCAGCATGTGACGTCATAGAAGTCAATGTATCTCACGATAGAATATTTAAGACCCTTTGTTACGTCATCAAAGTTTTGGTATTTCATATATAAATTTCACATCAAACAGGTAAAGTCAGTTCTTTGCCGTACTAAGGTTGTACAACGTCTTACGTATTCAGCGAAAGGACCAAGCGTTCAAGATGATTCTATCTTCTGAAATCGAAATATACGAGTTCGTAGAGGAATTAGGCCATGGGATGTTCAGCGATGTCGCGAGTTTCCGGCGAAAAAGCGACCGGAAAATCGTGGCGTTGAAGCGAATGTCCCGTGTACACTGTCTGATGGGCATCCGCGAAGCACGGCTACTCGCTGCTCTCACGGGCAAGAACGCGTACAACCACCACATTGTCCGCTTCTACGAAGGTTTTGCGGACCATTATTATTTTTACATTGTGGAAGAGGCAATGGAAATGAGCCTGACTGACTATCAAAAGGCGAACGCGCTGAAAAGGTTCAGAATCTGCGACATCCGGACGGTTGTGCTGCAGGTGCTCGTAGCGCTGGCCAAACTGAAGGAGATGGGCATCGTTCACGCTGACATCAAGCAGGAGAACATCATGCTTGTTAACCAGCGCTTTCAGCCCTTCAGAGTGAAGCTGGTTGACTTTGGCTCCTCCATGACCGCCAAGGAGCTGGCTGCAATGTGGACGCCATACATTCAGCCCAGGTTAGCAGACTTGACACTTTCCCAACAGCTGTGAACATAATTGAGAGGTTTTGACGTTAACTGGTATAGCTTCGCTAGCAACCATTCTAAACTGGGATTTCACTGGATTAGGTTGGCCATTTTATGCCCAATCGTAGGGTACCCCGTCCTAGATTCCAAATTATTGCTGCAGTTAATGCTACCATGTACATTATTTCAGTGCAGTATAAATTTACATTGTTCTAAATCAGCCATTGCATGTATTGCACTTATCCACCATATTATCCATATATTTCTACATTACTGTAGAAATACTGTATATGTATTGCAGAAATACATTTTGTGGCCTGTTCTTTACCTGTGCAATTGTTGCCTGTTTCAGATTTATCAGAGCTCCCGAGGTCCTACTGGCCTGTCCGTGCACCGGGAAGATCGACATGTGGTCTCTGGGCTGCGTGATGGGGGAAATGGCCCTGGGCCGTATGGTGTTCCCCTCGCTGTGTGACCTGGAGCTGGCCCACAGCATCTTTGGCACCCGGGGGTTGCCCTCTCCCGCAATGTTAAAATCGGGCATCAAGACGAAGATGTTTTTCGACTGGGTGGAGACCGGTACTGGGGCACGTTTCTGGCTGCTGAAACCGTACAAAGGCAGGGAGCTGCTCTCAGGGACGCAGAGCTTGCGGAGGCACGCGCCAGCCAACCTGGACCTTCTGCAAGCCATGGAACAGCTGGAACACGGCTCAGAGGACTGTGACTACGCAGAGTTGGCTGACCGCAGGAGCCTGGTGGACCTGCTCAATCGGATGCTGACTCTCGAGCCAGAGCAGAGGGTCTGCCCCAACGAGGCCCTGCAGCACCCGTTCCTGACCCTGAGGCACCTCAGCGGGCGGGGAAAGTACCGCGCGTTCTACGCGCTGCAGGTGTACAGGGAGGCGGGCGTGTGTCTGCCCCAGGAGCGCTCGTCGAATCACGAGGACTCCCCTGAGGAGAGCGACCCCGGTGTCCCGAGGAGGAGGAGGCGTTCCCTGGGACGGCGACTGCGCTCGTTTTTCTCGCGCCTGTTCTCACGCCGCTGCAAGGAGCAGCCAGCGGCCCGCCCTCAGGGCAACGAAGACGCCCTGGAGGGTCCCTCGAGCTCTGCCGCCCCCGGAGGCCAGCCGGCCCATAACCCCGTGACGACGGAGGTAAGTCTGGAAAAATTGTGGCTCTGATAGTTGTTTTTTATGTCTTGCGCATAATTGGGGTACACATTTGTTGTCAAATTAAGAAACTTTGTGCCCACTTATTGCCACAGGAGGGAGGCACTGAGACTGCAGGCAGCAGTTCAGCCCCGGAGACCGAGGAGTGTGCTGGGAACAGCGGCAGCCCTCTGGACGCCCCCGAGGAGCCCCCCAAAAAGAGAGGCTTCCTGAGGTGGCTGCGGACCCGTTTCTCTGCACGCCGGAGCAAGAAGTCCGTCGCCGCTCCGGGCAGCAGCAGCAGCAGCCAGTAGGGTTCCGGGGAGGCGGACGGCGCGGGAAACGCCAGGAGCTGGAAGTCATGGGTACGGCCTTGCTGCAAAAGAAATGGTTTTGAGAATTTTCTATGTGCTGACACAGCATGTATTGATATAATGGAACACAAGATCCAATGGAAATAGCTTACTTCCGTTTCCTTTTTTAAATTTTCAGTTAATGCTGTTATTGTTCATCTCAGCTGAATGACGCTGAATTAACCACTTATTGCTGTCACCAGGTGAGGGTAAGGAAGCTAGGATGGCCCAGGCCTTCAGTAAGAAATATGGTAAGAAGGATTGGCAAGTAAGTCCTTTTTCTGCATCCAAGCATCTGTCCACAAATCTGTTCATGTGCATGTGGGAGTGGGATTCTAGCTGAGACAGAAAATAATTATTCATTTATGAAACACTATTTCAAGCAATTTTGCAGCAGCCTTTTTGCAGGGATGGCCAATAGCCACGGGCCATATTCAGGAAAACTTGAGCTGTGATCTGGGATCTGTTTTCCCTGGTCCATAGCCTAACCTCATCCATTGATGCGGGTAAGAGGTAAATAGGCTAAAACGTATTTCAGACTTAGCTGCTGTAATGAGCATGTGCTTGGGAGTTTTTCCCAGCAGGGCTACCAGGGCACTGGGATCCACAGTCTAGAGGGGTAGAGGAGGTCAGCTACGATAGGCGAGGTAAGTCAGGTTATATTAGAGCAGTTCATAGCCATGGTAGTAACTGTACAGATGGTGAACGCAAGTTTCTACCTGTCTGTCTCTCCCACTCACACAGGAGACACAGGAGACTGTAGGGGTTCTGGAAAAGGACAGCGCGAAAAAAACGACGACAAGATGGAGAAAGTGGTGAGTAGAGAAACGACTTGCAATTTCTGCGAAATAAATTGTGTTTAGTCTGATTTTTGATAATAATAACGAGTGCTGCTGATGTACATCTCAGCCAAATGCAAGTCATAATTCCACCTTTTGAGCACTGACATTTCAAATCCTTTGCAGAATCCATTTATGAAGATGGATGACAGCCATGGTCCATATTCAGAAAACATCTCATTAGGAGTGGTGATCTAGAGCATGAATATGGGCCTAGGAGACGGGCTACCAGGAGGCTGGGATCCACTAACAGCCCAGTCTAGAGGGGTAGACCAGGTCAGCTTAAGAGACGAGGTAAGCCAGGCTAAATTAGAGCAGTCCATACCCATGATTGTTCCTGAACAGATGCTAAATGCAAGTTTTGTTTCTACCTGCCTATCCCTCCCACTCTCACAGGAGACACTCATGCCCACCCAGACCCCTCGGTGTCAAACCCTCCAAACCTCGTCCTGTGTCACAGCGTGCATGGAGCTGCAACTCCGTCTCCAGGATCGCGGTCGGACTGTACTCCCTCCAGTTCCTCGCTGTACAGAGAATCTTTGTGACACTGTTTAAAAAGAAGAGCTATATAAATAAACTGAATGTCAAAGTCTTTAGTTATGAGAGCAGTTCATTTGAAAAGAAAATAAATGCTTTACATGGTGTACTGTGGCACTCTTTCAACGAGTCGTTTTTTTTCCCCGAGTTAGATCAGCCAGTTAGCTTCTTCCTGGTAAAAGGTGACAAGGATATTGGAGAAAGTGCTGTATTTTTAAGGAGATTCAAATGCTGGTGGAGTTGGTCATTGTAACCAACCTTAGATTGATTGTTTAAATCCAGCTCCCAAGGACTGCTTCTTTTCTTTCCTTGCATTCTGCACATTTCTGGAATGCTAAAGGCATCAAGGGCCTATCACAGTGAAAACCAAGACATGTCCCTGTGTGGTTTCAAAATGCACTCTCCCCGTTCTGTTCAACCACCGGAAAAGTTTTAAGAGCAAATGTATGTATCGTTTTGCAAAAAGACTGTATATCTCAGTACACTGCAATAGAATGGGCTTCAACAGACACACGGCATTCATTTTAGCAGTAGAAAACACACAGGATGTGTAAGTATCAAATGGGTACGGTTCACTTTTGTAGATCCAGTGTTTGTCAAGACTTTTAAAGTAATTACACATTCAGAATTTCAACAGATTTCCACAGTCTGCTAAACTCATTCAACGATGATGTTGAAACTGGTGTGATGAGTACGAGGTGTGGCAGCAGTTTGTGGAACATCCAGAAACCAACAATACTACCATATAATATCCCCATAACACTTTTTTTTCTTCTTCCCCCATATCTCGTTTGTTGACTGTTGTTTGCTTGCCTGTGTTTTCATGTGTTTATGTTTAGTTGTTATTATTGATGTATTTTGTGCTTTTAACATGCTTTTATCTTATAGCCCACCTCCCCTTCCCTTAAGTGGATTTTGTCGCTTGTCATTTTAAATAATAATTTGTTTTTAATGACTTGCCTGGTGAAATAAAGGTGAAAATACTGAAAAGAAGTCATTCCCTGACCGGGAATCGAACCCGGGCCGCGGCGGTGAGAGCGCCGAATCCTAACCACTAGACCACCAGGGAAGATATATGCAAAACTTTCATAGGCTGTACCGAGTTCCGGTAATTTCAGATTGTCGAACAGATTATGCTGAAGCGAAGCACAAATAGAATATTTTAGAAAGAAGCGGAAACGCAGTCGTCTGCTTTGCACTCTTGGTAGAATGTCATTTTGATTAGGTAATAGAACCAATGAAACTGTGAATAGGCCATCCAGCCCATTTTATCTTGAAATGCTAGTATCTTTACAAATCATAGTTCAAATGAACTGTTCTTATGATGAAGTATGATGTTGCACATTAACTTCCAAGTAATCCGTTTACTATCAAAAGTATTTTCCCTTTTGTCTGCTTAATGCCGTGCATATCAGTAGATCAGAAAGCTCTTGCTCACCATAGGTACTGCATTAATAAAATATAAATAAAATGCATTTGTATTTGAAATAGTAATTGATCATTTTAAAAATTGAGGAGTCGGTATTTGGGAGCTGTCGGGCATTTTCAAAGGACAGAATTTATCCAGTATTGAGTCAATCCACCTTGGATTTCTGGTTGCTTAGCAGCAGCAGAGCCAAACAAGCAAAACATGTGACGTAACCAGATTCTCTTTGGTTAATGTCTTATAAATTACGATGTTTGTTGAATTGTAGATGTTACACTAAGCGAGCATGTTTATGAGACAGTGTCAACGTAAAAATGAGATATGCTTCATTAATGTTCTGTAGTTCTTTTCTCATTCTCCGTGAGACAAAGTTTCTGCATAAATATTGTCCTATATTTGCACTTGTTGCATAAATCGTTAACAGAAGAGATAGCCGCCACACAGAAAACATTAAAACCATGAAAAACGTTTGCAATATACATTAGCATAATTATTTCAACAGACCTCTTCGCGTTTAAATCTGAATTATAAAACTGATTTTATAAACACACTTTTATTGTTTTCCAGGGGTTTCTGCCAGAGGTGGCTATGATGACGCTATGAATCCCGAATGTAATCCGATTCTCCAACAAATGAGATTCTGAGTTTTTGGGGGACAACTGGGAACAAGATGGCTGATCTCAGCGAAGAAACTTTCTTTCCTTCGAGTCAACGTTAGCAACATTTTAACATGCATTTCTAAAATTTAGGGGGAAATTAAGCAAATTGGGAATTAACGCCGACAAGAGTTTAAGTTACTTAGTTAATGAGTGTTAATAAGATAGATTATTGAAGATTGTAACGTGCTTCGTGAAGATTCGACCTTTCTTTTTGTTTTTCTTTTTTTCTGTTGCTGTTGAAAGAAAAAACATTTAGCTAGTTGTAACTTTATAAGTTGTCTGCTTTAAATAAATAGGAACCAGAGAATTGCAATAGTTATGATAACTTTCGGAAGCGAGTTGGATAGTTTGCAGTTGTGTAGCTTGCCGTTAATTATATAAATATTTTGAGTACGGAAAAATCATTGCTTACAAAATAGTTCATGTCTGAAATGTCGAAAACCAGGGTTGAGCCAGTATTTTATAGCGCAATACGTGTTCGTGGTTTCAGCGGCTAAATACTTTCATGTAGGTAGCTAACGTTAGTAAATTATTTGTCCCGTGGGCTGAAAGCGATTTAAAAAATACAGTAATGAGCTCGAGTCGAGTTAGGTCACCACAGCTAAACCAGACAGGCAGGCTTCCCCCAAGTGCGACGGGCTCTTCTCTGGCGCACAGGATGGATCCGAATGACGGCATCGAGATGGAGAGAATCCAGCATCAGGATTTAGGTCTGGGGGCTTCGATGATCACACCGTCTCCGCCTTCCTCGAGCTCCAGGCAGGCGTGGAGTCGTGACAATCCCGGGTTCGAGCACGAGGAGGAAATGCTCGGGCCGGACTGGCCTCCGGCGAGTCCGGGACGGAGGTCAGTGTCAACGGCGTCCAGCAGCAGCGGCAGTAGCAGTAGCGGTCTGGGCAGCTACGCCGGTGGCAGCGACAGGGCACGGATTCACCGAGGGCTCTATCCGGACCCAACGGTGGATGCGCTCCCGCACCAGGAAAGGAATGATCATCGTGGATGTGGGAAAAGAATACTTGAGAAGATAAGAGGTATATTTTTTCGCTCTTATGGACATTTTAACTTAAGACACTCCTATTTAAGACGAGATTCGTTAATTTAATTATTTTGGGGGCACTGGGATAACATTACTGGGTAAAGCAGTTATTATTGTTATTGCTGATGTTCTGTTAGATTTTGATGATGCATCTAACAGCCTGTTGCTTTCAGTTCTTTGGGGAACCCGTTTGATGGACGAAAGCCCTAACAGCCGAGAGCGATACCTGAAAACTATTCTTCGCGAGATGATAACCTATGTAGTGTTCCTGATCACAGTATGCATTTGTAAGTAATTATTTTGACGGCATTTGAGAAAAAACGATGAAGGTATAGAGTCGGAAATTTCATTTTGTACGAAATTAAAAGGTAGCTCGTTAAACTGCGAAATCCTTTATCGTGATTTCAAACGGTGCACTCTGTTCTTGAGCAGAAACTTTTGTTCAATTCAAGATTAGTAGTGTTGAATTCGTGGAAAAGCTTTCATTGTCTGATGACATGATTTTATGCTCCATCTCTAATCGAAAACGTTAACTTTCAGTCGATAACGCTGCACAATGTATGTTCACATGCTGGTTCATAAATTCCACTGCACTCTTTGGGAGACGGGGTGAGTTTCCTGTTAGGCTCACCTGATTGGCTGCTGCCAGGGGGGCAGGACCAGCAGGGAGGGATGGTGAATGCAGTGGAAACGCCAGTTGGAACTGTACCCAACCCTCCCTGCTCCATGTCACTGTTCTGTGGTGCCCCGTACCCCCCCCCCCGGTAGTGATCAGGTGTGGGCCATTGGTTCTTAAACCTTGTCAGAGCCCAAATTCTAAATACTTTTTTAACATCAGGGTGCTGTCAGGTAAGCACATTAGCATAGCCTAGTGGAGCCCGGTCTCATTCCGGGCCCCACCTCGTAGGCTTGTGCACTTCCATTTTGGGCTCCCGACCCATAGGCAAATCTCCAGCTTGACTGTATTCGTTTCACGTGTGTTCTAGTGACTTACGGAATGGTGAGCTCCAACATGTACTTCTACACCAAAGTTATGTCTCAGCTCTTTTTGGACACCCCCCTGTCCAGCGGCGATAAGACCACCTTCAAAAGTCTGAATACCATGGATGAGTTCTGGAAGGTATCGTGCCACCTGTTTTTTCAACATAATTTTATATTTACAAATTATACATTTAGAAATGACACGTTTCCACTCTATTTTAACGATGAGAGTTTTCTCAACACCGTTTATAATTTAAATCAGGGCTGCTCCACTCTGTTCCTGGAGATCTATCGTCTTGTGGGTTTTCACTCATACTGTGACAAAGCACATGTCATTCAAGAGCTAGAAATTTTGTTGAGCTGCTGAGTAGTATTAGTAATCTGTGCCAAGTTAGGGTTGAAATGGAAACCTACTGAACGGTAGTTCTCAAGGAACACAGGTTGGGCAGTCCTGATTTAAGCGATTCATTCTAAACGAACGCTTGTCCAATCCAGTTCACAGAGGAGCCGCTTCTCAACGGGCTCCACTGGGAGGTGTGGTACAACAACAGGACGTTGGCGGAGAACCAGAGCCTGGTGTACTACGAGAACCTGCTCCTGGGGGTGGCGCGAATCCGGCAGGTGAAGGTGCGGAACCAGTCCTGCACCGTCCACCAGGACCTGCAGGGGGAGCTGCAGGACTGCTACGATGCCTTTTCCAGCGGCAGCGAGGACCACGCCCCCTTCGGCCTCAAGAACGGAACTGCGTACGTTTCACCACGCGGTCTTTCGTCCTTCGTGGCTGATCACGCAATGCTATGAAAGGAACATGCAAGTTCACAAGTGTATTAACAAACAAGAGACCGGTTGATCCACAGTTAAGGCATTGGGCTCATTAAGAAGGCTATTGACCCAGGCCCTGACAATTGTAGTAAGTTTCAAGAGAGGTACTCTCACACCTGAAAGAAAACCGAATTAAAGTTACAAATTGCCTCGTCAATGAACCTGTGCCTTAATTGAGGATCAGCTGGTCTTTGTCAATTAACTTGTCAACTTGCAAAAAACAGGTCTTTTAAAGTTTCCTTACTTTGAATGTCATATGAGTGGCGTGCGTATATATGGAAGATGAATGTGTAAGTGACTATCTAACGTACTAAGAGTATTCCTATGATGATGATGACGCTGAGGTCGGTCTCTGTGCGACAGGTGGACATACACGGAGGAGGCGCGTCTGAACGGGACCGGGCACTGGGGCCGGATCAGCAGCTACGGGGGCGGGGGGTATTATTTGGACCTGTCCCGCTCCAGGGAGGAGACGGCCGCACAGCTCCGCGCGCTGAAGGACAACCTGTGGCTGGACCGGGGCTCCCGGGCGGTCTTCATCGACTTCTCAGTCTACAACGCCAACATCAATCTGTTCTGCGTAGTCAGGTAGGGCTGCCCCTACTGAGGTGTGCCCTTTCCTATGGTAGCAGGTGTATGGGGCATGTTGAGCATTTCAGATGGCTAATGTAATGCATTTCAAACGGGTGATGTTAAGCATTTTAGACTGATCATGTTGTGCATTTCAGTTGGGTGTTGTTTTGTATTTCAGACAGGTGATATTATGCATTTCTGGCAGATTTCGTGCATTTCATACCGGTAATATTGCACATTCAGACAGGTGACGTACATTTTAGATGGGCGCTGTTGTGCATTTCAGACTGGTGATGTTGTGCATTTCATACGGGTAATATTTCACATTCAGACAGGTGATGTGCATTTCAGACTAGCACTGTTGTGCATTTCAGACTGATGTTGTGCATTTCAGACTGGTGTTGTGCATTTCAGACAGGTGTTGTGCATTTCAGACAGGTGTTGTGCATTTCAGACTGATGTTGTGCATTTCAGATGAGCACTGCACTGCATTTCAGACTGATGTTGTGCATTTCAGACGAGCGCTGCTCTGCATTTCAGACTGGTGTTGTGCATTTCAGACTGATGTTGTGCATTTCAGACTGGTGTTGTGCATTTCAGACTGGTCGCGGAGTTCCCCGCCACAGGGGGCGTTGTGACCTCGGGGCAGTTTCAGACTGTGCGGCTGCTTCGGTACGTGAGCAGCTGGGACTACTTCATCGCTACCTGCGAGATCGCCTTCTGCCTCTTCATCCTCTACTACGTGGTGGAGGAGGTCCTGGAGATCCGCATCCACCGCGTGCATTACTTCAGAAACCTGTGGAACTGCCTGGATGTTCTCATTGTGGTGGTGGGTACAGACTGAAAACAGGAGAGAACCCTAATCCCTGTCTAATACTCTGTTTTTTTAAATACTCGCATATTTTCATGCTGCTTGAATCCCTATTCAGCCAAAAAAAAAGATGGTTTTCACCAGACAGGGTCTTTAAACCCTTCTCTGTGGCAAAGAATACCTTGGTTTTAAAGGGATAGTTATGTGGTTTTATGATATTTCAGTTTTTCGTGTATGTGTCTGATTGGACCATATGGTTTTTGTGTTTGAAGGATGAAGTTTCTGTTTACCTATCGGTTTTACAGTGGGCATTCAGCAGGAGTTTATATAATAGGTTACAATACTGAAAGCTTACACTAAAATGTAAAAATTTCTTTATTTTTAAAAACCCTGGAAGTGAACAATACCTTTAAACACTTACCTGTTATTTCAAATTATAATCAAAAGTGTTGTTTTTATTTTTTTTACTTCACAGCTGAGCAGTGCAGCCATCATTACGAACATTTACAGAACCTGGTCCGTTGGTCAGAAGCTGCAGAATCTGCTTCACCACTACAGTTCGTACCCAGACTTCCAGCATCTGGCCTACCTGCAAGTCCAGTACAACAACCTGGCTGCCGCCATTGTCTTCTTCGCCTGGGTCAAGGTGAGTGCGGTGAACTGTGCTGTGTTTTGAAAGGCGAGTGTTAGCAGGTGATAAGATACCAGCAAACCTACGCTTTAACGGTGGCAGTAATATTTAAACATGTCTTTTTTCGGCTATGCTCATTTGTCATATAGCAACATATTTACGAACATTCTCTCTTTTTTTTTTTTTTTTTTTACACAAAAATGAACAAAAAGATCATTTTTGGTTTTTTTTTAAATGTGTGGGTTCTATTTGTGATAAGGTTTCTTTTCTTTTGTTTCTCTGACTTTTTGCAGTTGTTCAAGTTCATTAACTTCAACAAGACGATGAGCCAGCTGTCCACCACCATGTCTCGCTGCGCCAAGGACATCACCGGCTTCACCATCATGTTCCTCATCATCTTTCTGGCCTACGCCCAGCTGGCCTACCTGGTGTTCGGCACGCAGATCAATGACCTCAGCACGTTCCAGGGCTGCGTGTAAGTACCGTGTCTGCACCTGTGACATATCACTGCGTGTTCCCTGATTGGTCTGTTCTTCTCTGTTCTTACTTGAAAGCCAGTTCATGGTGATGTCACTTTATGAGTATCAGCCAACAATCTTCTTAACTTTGACATTAAAAAAATGGAACTGTTAGGGTTTTTCATCAGAAACGTGGTTCATTTTGGAGAAGGCAAAACTTCTGATCTGTGGTTGTTTATATTAAATAATTAAAACTTGTGTTTGTTTGCAAGTCGAAGTTTTGGACAAGTGTTGATTGAATCCAGGCCAACGTGTTATGCCTGTTAAGCAAAATTGTAACCCGAAATTGTGATGCACATATTAAGTCAGATGCCCGTCCTTCCTTTTGTGTTCTCTGTCCACAGTTTCACCCAGTTCCGCATTATCTTGGGTGATTTTAAATTCTCCGAACTTGAAGAAGCAAACAGGGTGTTGGGTCCACTGTACTACACCACATTTGTGTTCTTCGTGTTCTTCATATTGCTGGTGAGGAGCTGCAAGTTCACCTATCTAAAAATGTTTTTCGTGTGTTTTAATAGGACTTGCAGCATACGTTTATATAAACTTTTATATAAATGTAAAGTTAATGAGATAAACTCAACAGACCAGATGTTTTTTGTGATTAAATGCACTTTTAAAAAAAGATGTTTGAAAGGGCCAGAAAGTGAACTGTCCCTTTGATGAGAACAACGGACATGAGGCAGTGTAATCATTCTCTTCTTGCTTCCACAGAACATGTTTTTGGCCATAATAAATGACGCCTACTCAGAGGTCAAAGGTGACATGGCCCAGCAGAAGTCTGAAATGGAGCTCACAGATCTCATTAAGAAGGTATTCATTCAGTCAGGTTAAGGCCTCCATTGAATGTACAATTTCATCTTCAGGTGTACATATTGTTGGTATATTGACACTCATTCCTCTGCCCTAATTAATATGGACTTCGCTTTGGATAAAAGCATCTGCTAAATAAATGTAATGTAATGTAATGTAACTTATGATATTCAAGGCCAGTGAAGTGATGCTAACGCTAAATGCCGCCCGTTCGCCCGCAGGGCTATAACCAGGCTATGGTGAAGCTCAGGCTGAAGAGCACCACCGTGGACGATATCTCCGAGAGCCTTCGCCAGGCGGGAGGCAAGCTCAACTTCGAGGAGCTGCGCCAGGACCTGAAAGGGTGAGCATCACCCTTCCCAGCATGCCTTGCGATTTTTTGTGAGCTGGCTTCATTCACATGCCTTCACTTGCCAGAATCCAACCTTTCTGTGTGTTGCGTCTGTCTGTACAAGTCTCTTAATTCTACTGGTGTTGTAATGGAAGAGTGAACTGATTAGTTTTGTGTGTGTGTGTGGGTTTTCAGGAAGGGGCACACTGATGCAGAAATTGAAGCCATCTTCTCCAAGTATGATCACGATGGAGACCAGGAGCTGACTGAGCATGAGAACCAACAGATGAGAGATGACCTGGAGAAGGAGAGAGTGAGTCCTTCTCTCACCTCCCCCAGACTCTCCCTCTCTCCCCCTCATCTTCTCCTCCCTCTATCCATCTTTTCCTCTATCCCACTCTACCTCTCTATTTCGCTCTCTCCCTCTCCTGCTCTGTCCCACACTACCTCTCCATGTCCCTCTCCATCCTCCCACTTTCTCAGTCTTGTCTCCCTCTCCATCCTCCCACCTTGTCTCCATCCACATCTCCCTCCATTCTCCCCTTCACTCCCTCCCTCTCTCTCTCTCCCTCCCTCCATCCATCCACCCCTTCCCCCCCTCTCCCTCCCTCCCTCCCTCCCTCTCTCTCAGTTCTCTCTCTCCTCGCTCTGTCAGGAGGACCTGGATCTGGAGCGCAGTTCCCTCCCGCGCGCGGCGAGCAGCCGGAGTTTCCCGCGCAGCCAGGACGACTCGGAGGAGGACGACGACGAGGACAGCGGCCACAGCTCGCATCGCCGCGGGAGCAGCTCGGGGGGCGTGTCCTACGAGGAGTTCCAAGTGTAAGCCCCGCCCACCCACCCCCTCTCATGCTCTCTGCCACACCCTCCAGGCTGTTTATCAGTGTGTTAGATTTGTGTTACCCCTCCACACCCCCCCAGGTTGGTGCGGCGCGTGGACAGGATGGAGCACTCCATCGGCAGCATCGTGTCCAAGATGGACGCCGTGATCGTGAAGCTGGAGGCCATGGAGAGGGCCAGGCTGAAGAGGAGGGACGTGCTCGGCCGGCTGCTGGACGGCGTGATGGAGGCGAGTCTCACCGCAGTGTGCTCGCTCTTACCCGCTCTAAACCAGCGGCGAATGGGGACCGCACGCTTATCCACAGCGCAGTGAAAAACAACCACGTCAGGCAAACTTCATATCCTGAACCACTCTGCTGAACCTGCTCATCCTGACCATTGTTTAATACAATGAGGACCACAATAGAAATAAGTCATCATGATTTTAATGTGCTACCAACCCTATGAATATTTAAAGATATGTCTAAATAAATTAAATTTCTCTCTCACTCTCTCCCTCTCTCCACCCCCTCACTCTCTCTCACATACTCTTTCTCTCTTTTCCTCTCTCCCTCCCTCTCTCTTCCTCCCTCTCTCCCTCACTCACATGTACTTCTTCCCTCCCTCTCTCACACACTCCCCCCCCCCCCCCCCCCCCTCAGGACGAGCGGACGGGCAGGGACAGTAGCCTGCACAGGGAGCAGACCGAGAGGCTGGTGAGGGAGGAGCTCGAGCGCTGGGAGTCAGACGACGCCGTGTCGCAGGTCAGCAGCAAGCCCCGCCCCCGGCCCTCCTCCTCCCAGTCCGCCGAGGGGGTCGAAACCGGGGGCAACGGGGGCGGGCACGCGTGAGGTCACAGGTCACCGCACCTGAGGCTCAAATCCCACCCCCACCCCCCCCTCTCCATACACCCCACACATCTGAGGATCCTACACCATTCTGAAGATACATTTCATCAAATGAAGTTTAATTCACTGAGCTATGGATTATCTGAAAGGAACTATGAACTAAGCCGGGCCTGAGCTGTGGTGAAGTAAAATGTATATATTTCTAATCAATATACTGGTCCCGTAGAGTATTTGGAAACACAGGACCAGAATTAAACAGTGTCTTGTTCATTTCTCATCTGTAACATAGTTACGCAGACAGATGGATTAAACAGTGAACCAGTTGTGAAAATGGTTATAATTGGACAAACAAAATCAGGAGTTTTAAGAAAACACACATTCCAAAAGTTAAGTTTTGCATGTTATTTTAAATGTGTTATTCATTTAAAAGTGTGTTATAACACGGTGTGTTATTCAGAGAGTTGACCCAGTGTACCATTATGCATTGCAAACATAAAAATAACAGCATACGTTTGCATTCCTCTATTAATGTGGTACAGGTGCATCATGGGAGCTAAACAGTGATAGCATTATAAGATCAGAACAGTCAACCCACATGTACACAAGATAACTTATACAGTTGCAACACAAGATATTAAATATTATTCGCAACAGAACTTGTTGAACATTGTTTTATTGAGTATTATTTAACAAGAACAGTAACGTGTAATCATCGTTTGGTTTTAAAATGGGTGTTCTCGACCCTAGTTTTGTCCCGCCCCGTGTCTGCTGGTTTTCGTTCCAGCAGATCTATTAATTAAGGTTGCTGAAAATGTATTTTAAGTTCCATAAGCTGAAAGATTTTAAGAGTGCTGGTCACTGACCTGCAGTCCCCACTGCAGTAAGGACATTTCTGTATTTAAATTGAATAATTTGCCACAAAACACAGAAAAAACGAAAGCTTTGCTTATCTGAGAACTAATCTAACCAGTTAAAAATTCTTAAATGAAAATGAAATATTCATTATTTGTAACATGAATATCAGTTTCAAGCATCCTGTTGCATTAAAAGGGTAAATCGTCTCATTACCTTCATGTACAATCGGACATTTGCTGTCAGTTAATTAGAAACAAATGACAGCTCTTCTTACTTCAGCGATTTCAATTAAGTCGGGAACTAAAAACCAGATGGCGCAGGGGTATTGGAGTACTGGGGTTGAGAGCCGCTGTTGTCAATGTCTCAATTTCGTGGCAGAAATTGTGCTTCGTGTTGGCGACCTTGTAGTCTTTGAAGGAGACCCAAGGTCATTTTATTATTGTGATTCTCATTAATATGATGAAGGTGTTTATGATTCTTATATTCACTCAAAGCACATTATACTTTAAGAAGGGAATTCACAATCTGCTTTTTTTAAAAATCACAATATATTAATTTTTGCCAAACATTATTCTTTGTATCGCTTATTTTCCAGTTCTTTCCTCTATTTAATATAGGTGCAAGTGTGGCACATTCTGTCATGTTTAAAATGCTATATCATTCCGTAATAATTCACGAGTAAGTTCTTATAAACCTATGATACATATTGTAACGAATAACAAACTTCAATTTGGAGTGCATCTAGTTTCATGGGAAACCCATGTGTGTTTTTGACTATGTACTGTACTTCAGTATGATGTAGTCATGTATTTTTTTCTGTTTACATTTGTAATAAAAAAAGGTGTTGAAAATAAATTGCGTATGGCCGTGCTGTTTTATTGTATTTTAAAGCAGCACTTCTGACCCATGCCAGTGCTAATCATGGCAGGGGTGGTGCACAATTGGCTTTGTGTTGCCCAAGGGATATGGCAGGGATTCAGTGGGCACAGCTGCGTTCATTGCCCAAATTACCCCTGTTGGCCGTCCTGGCACCTGTGGCTGGCTCTCTGCACACGCGTATGATTGGGTCTCCTCCGCCCCTACTCTGTGCATGCGCGGCTCTTGGCTGCAGTGTGAAAAGAAGCATCTGGCTGACACTGCTCGGGGGAGAACCACAAGTTGTCTTCCCTCTCCTGAGCTGGCAGCCAGGGGGTGTAAATGAGCACGCTCGTAAATAGTTCACAAAATTTATTTTGTACAAGTCGTGTCCAAGGTAAAAAGTGCACTGTTGGCCTGACAAATTTCCAAAGTTATGCAAGGCACACTGGTTCTATTTTAAAATGGCAAGGCCTCGTAAAGTACAACTACAATCTGTCCACCCTGAAGTACAGTCTGTCGCAAGCATTCAGCATGCCACGTACTGAAGGCACTCCTGAGTTCTGTTGGCAAAGGTGTGGTGGGTGCTGTTCCCCAGACGCCCTGCGGGGGCAGCGCGCTCAGGCCCAGCGGCCTGAGGAGGTGAAGCTCCGGCTGAAGGTTGAGGTGAGGTGGGGGCTTTTGTGTTTGCCCCAGGCGCCAAAGGGCACCACCAGCGCAGTGCTGTTATCTTCTGAGCCATACTGCAGGGCCTGGACCGGTAACATACACACGACACACACGCAAACAAGTTTTGTGATTTGTACATGTCAGCAATGAATGGTTGGTATCTAACACTACACAACTGCAGGTTAAGTACACTGCTAGATTCAGGCATTCGCACTTTGGTTCTTGGTTAGGACACTTAACCTGCCCTTTTGCTTTATCAATGGTTAGATGAGCTAACTACTGCAGCTGCTGAGAGGACAACGAAAGATGAGTGAGCGCCATTTCACTTCCGTCACCTGCTCAGTGATGCGCTGGGCTGCTTCTTTAGGGTCATGGCACTGACTGATGACATCACAGATCTCCTGGCTGTTCATGATGAAGTTGATCCCATCTGTGGTGAGAGCCAGGAAGGCGTCATGGGCATGATGAAGCTGGGGGGGGGGGGAGACAAGTCATTAGAGCGCCCTCTGCAGGATGGAGCTGCATCCAAGAACATACTGTCGTCATCTCTGTCCTCTGTCACAGAAGTGAACACTGCCTTTAGCCTGGCACACAGTGAAATGAGTACACTGTGTAACAGAGACTACAGCTGCACTGCGTGTTGCTGCCCGTAGAGGACGCTCACAGAGATCCTCTTGGTCTCGGGCTCGGCGATGACCCCGACGCTCCGCAGGTCGAAGTCGCCGATGCTCCGCGTCATAGCCAGCCTCCCGTTGACGTGCGGCTGCCCCAGGCTGTTCCAGGCCACGTACCCGCCACTGCTCTTAATCCTGAAGGACACAGGCACCGCGTCACTGACTGCTAACAAAACACACACACACACAAGCACACGCGCGCCCGCGCACGCACGCGCGCGCGCACACACAAGCACTTCCTGTCGGCGTGACATCAGAGTGCCCTGCCGCTGCTCTTAATCCTGAAGGACACACGCGCTGCGTTACTGACTGCTAACAAAACACACACACACACAAGCACACACACGCGCGCGTGCTTCCCGTCGGCGTGACAACAGAGTGCCCTGCCGCTGCTCTTAATCCTGAAGGACACACACGCTGCGTTACTGACTGCCAACAAAACACACACACACACACACACACACACACACACACACACACAAACAAGCTTCCTGTCAGATCAGAGCGCCCCGCCACGTGCGGCTGAGGGGCTTTGTGCGCTTGGCGCTTCCGCCGGCGGCGCGTCCTCGCTTCGGCGCACCTCTCCCTCTCGTCCTTCCTCTCGGCGGTGTGGTCCACGGTCAGCTTGACGGCCTTGCCCTTGCGGGAGAGGATGGCGCGGCTGTCGCCCACGCTGCCCACCGCCAGCTCGATGCCGTCTCTCAGCAGCGCCACCGTGGCGGTGCTGCCCGCCGTCTGCAGGGACGCTGCCAACGGGAGGGGCACACCGTTACGCGCAATTGTACCGGCGTGTAACAGTGTGCTGCGACTCTCATTTAGCGGCAGCCATGTTGGACAGATGCTTTTCAGAGCGACGGGTCTGCAGTACCCACCATCAGCAGAGACGTGTAATTGTCTTTCCAGGGCTTTGTCGACTTCAAGGAATGCTTTGCGTAAAACCAGCTCAAGGTCTTCCTCCTTTGCAACTAGATCTCTGAAATGGCAATGCATCGTAACAAAATTTTACATGCATACTATACACACATGCCGACTGTCTTCATATATGTGTGTCTGTGTGTGTGTGTGTGTGCATGTGTGCGTCAGAGAGAGCACTCAATCTTGATGACACAGCTGAAATTTGACACATGCAGTAAATTTTTTTAAAGCGCAGGTTAAAGCAGGAAGAGGCGTGGCCTACTTGATGTACGTCTCCATGTACTTGTGGCAGAAGTCGGCCGCCTGCGGCCCGCCGTGTCCGTCGAACACGGCGAAGTACAGCACGGCGTCGGTGATCTGCGAGGCCTGCAGGCGGTCCTCGTTCTCCTTGCGCCGGCCCAGCAAGGAGGCCCCGCCCACTCGCGCCAGGCTGACTTTGGGGATGGGCGTGCCGTACTTTATGCTGGGCGGGAGCAGGATGGGCTCGTCGATGCGGTCGTCCCAGATGCCGAAGGCGTCCCACGTGGTGGGCGTGCCGCTCCCATCGGGGTCAAACCTGGAGTTGCTGAGCCTGGGGGCGGGGCCACAGTGGAAGGGGCGGGGCTTGACCAGCAGGGCCCTTGCTGTCCGCAGAACTCTGGTTCCAATGGGAAATATTTTGGACCTGAACAAGGTAATGGCAGCCACTGCTGACATCCCTCAGCTGCAGAACAGACACAAAGAGGCACAGACCTTATTACTGCAGTACAGACAAAATAAGGAAGAGGTTTAGTTTGGATGCAAGGAAGGACAGACTCAGTACAGACACAGGGAGGAACAGACTCAGGGAGGTGCAAACTCGGGGAGGTACAGACACTGGGCAGCACAAACTCGGGGAAGCACAGATTCTGGGAAGAACAGGCTCAGTACAGGCACAGGGAGGAACTGTCCTGTAGGTTTTCAGAAACGCCATCAGTGCTGCAGTGAAATATGGATTTCAAAAAATACTGGAGAAGCTTGGTTTCATGTGCATAAATATCATATGCTAATATTCAGCTCAGCCAATGTTCTGCATGTCTAGCTTCCAGTTGGTCTTCCTCCTCAGGTATGTCTTCAGCGCCATTTAAATGTGTGATCCATTTCTGGCCGATTTAGGCCACACTAAGGTTGGCGTTATCAAAACAGAGCTGTTTTTCAGCAGTACCTGAAATGGTGTTGACATTTGCAGCCAAAAGCATGTCGGGTAACAAGATAGCAAAACTGCAAGACGTTTAAAAGAAACACGGTTTCCGTTTATTAATTAACATTAGTTGGCACATTTGCCACGGGCCAGTGGACCAGCGACATCCCATTCGTGACCTCGGCGGGACTTGATCTTAACTCTAAATTAATGCAGAATCAAAACAGAAAATGATAACAATTTTTAAAGGTAAGTTAATGGTCAGACCGCGATTATACTACAGTTTCAATAACCCACGCTATGCGTTAAAGTAAGTCCAATATCTAACCTGCTACATAGCCAATACATAGGAAGGAGTAGTTAACTAAAACAATAACATTCTCAGAGAACTGCGATTGAAAACAAGTAATCAGCTGATTAGTAACTAAAATGGATAATATAACAACTACCTTTACAGTATGACAACGAGTCAGTGCCTCACCAGTAAGATAACGAATGTAATGCATCTATACCTTTAGTTCAGTAAATTCGACGATGACTTGTATCGTTAACTAAGTTACACTTAACTCATTTTCAAAACGCGAACACTGTTGACTTTTAGGTGTCAGTTTAGCTAACTTCTTCTAGGTTTTCGGAAAACTTCGGTGACAGGACGCTTCCAGTCGTACTGCTGCCCTCCACGGGCCATTCCACGCACTGCACCCAAATAACCTCAGCCCCACCCTCACGCGCAGGCAGTACATCACTGTCGCCTGCTCTATCAACCGGTGTCGCATGAGGCAAGCCATTTTTACCCCCCCAATGAAAACCCATAGAATGATACGTATTTTTCTTCGGCCATGCAATGCTTGAATATTCATAAAACATTTTCAGAAAAACATTGTTACGCTCAGTGAAAAAATAAACAAACAAAAAAGAATTCAAAATATAGCTACCGCAGGTGCATGGAGCAGGTACACTGTTGTTAGCTTTTGCATCAGAAATTAAACATTAAGATTACAAAAAAATAAGCAATTTAATAAACTGTTCTCCATAGGGCACATTTATTGGTTGTCCCTTTCACATACAGACACTGTCCTAAAGGGATGTTGTACAATTGGCACATGTACCCGTCCCTGTGCTGTATTCACACACAGTGAATTATATGTTTTTGCGTTTGAAGAAGCTTGAAGCACCTGTTAGAATGCCCTGACGTTGATGTGGAAAAACCTTTCCACAGTTGGCACAATGAAAATTCACAAAGGCGGGCCGCCAAACTTCACAGGTTGTCATCATCAAACATCGTCACAAGGTTCCCATGCTCCATGCTATTTCAAGTAAATATTATGTCAATAATGTGTTTGCAGATGCTTATCTACAGTGACTTAAAATGAAAGCGAATGCGTCCACCACTGTACCAGACCTGGTGAACAACATTCCCAAACCAGCGAGCCAGTGCAGTATCAGCAAAGCAAGTAAGCTAACTAAATATCAACCTAGAAACATTGCAAACATAATTGATTCATATGGCTAACATCCACATCACTCTAAAATTTAACACAAAGCCAGTTTATAAGGCTGTAATGTTGTCCAAATTCAGCCTACAGTATCTGTGACAAAGGACAAATTGCTGTGTCGTTCAATTACACAGTACACCCACATTCCACAAATGCCTTCTGGATACAGTATTCCCAATCCAAATACACACAGCAGTTTAAATGGGGATATAAAAATCAATAATATATTATAAAATTTATTTCATTTTTTGAAATGACCGGGAAACCAGAAAACTCCCATTCCAAATTGCTAAGAATATTGGGCATTTGGAATGATATGTAGAACCTATAAAGCAATCGGCGGCGCGCGGACTACAGGACGTGTAGGCAATGGTGTGGCCCCGTGGGTGGTCTCACCCGAACGTTGACAGCGTGATCACGTGATCAGCGACGACAGCGATAATCTGTATCATAACTTCCTGGTTATTGTCAAGCGTTGGTGTGTTTTGAGGAATCAAGCAATGCCTATCTACAGGTAACGTTCATAAAGCCATATCGCGCGGTTTTAAGGTCTCTTAGATTAATTTGTGTGTGAGCGCCAAACTGTTCGTCACGAATTTGCTTTGTACTCGGAGAAAAATGCAAGGAAGACGCTTCTCCAGCTGGCTGGGCTGCTAGCTGGCTAACGTTCAGGGGTACAGTCCAATTTTAGCTAATAGCTATCCTTGTAGCTAGCTAACGTGCAATATGGTTGTCATGTAGATAGTTCAGTTCTATTTAAAGTGTTCCAATACCAATCAATTCACTGCTCATGCCCCTCTCTAACAGTAGTTTTGAAATTACGTGGTTGTAGATTGCTAGCTATATTATCTACGACGGTATTACGAGAACTAGCTAGCTAGATTTATTTATCAGTTAGATTGTAGGTCCTCATCAGCTGTAAATGTTAGCTAGCGTTGACTGGCAAAAGCTAGTCAGCTGGAATAGATGAGAAACTAGCTCAAGGTCGCTAGCTTCAGCAAAATGGAAATTATGTAGCTTGGTAGTTAGTGTTAGTCCTATCTTGACAGTTCCACTGAAACTACATGTTGGTGGGTTGTTAATCGAAAGTTAAGGAGACCTTGCATCATGAGATTTATCGATACGTAAGGTTTGATATAAGAAATGTGAAGTTAGCGTTGCATAGCTCTCGTTACCAGTTTTCCAATATAATTAATTAATGCAGATAAAGAACTTTCTCGACCAGCTGGATGACTATCTAATTAGCTGTGTTAGCAGAAAGTTCGGCTCTCGCATGGATTTTTTTAATGTTTGCAAATGCATTCAGTCGTGGTGACAAGTCAAAGGCAAATCTTCGGGACTGGAGGATCATGTTCGCTAAACTGGCTAGCTACCAGTGACGTTTTATGTCGCATGACTAAAACTAGCTAATCAAATTTCCGTGTAGTGCATGGACTTTCCTCAGCAAGATATGTTTTATGAAGGTATGCACAGTTAAAAAGCTTCATTGTTGTCAAGTCGTTTATCGGGCGTTAACTTGCCGAATTGCAAAAAAGTTGCCATGTGTACAGCAATTAAATGAAATGAAATGAAATTAAACTGTAATTGATTTGTCACGTAAAATATTGCCCGACTCATTCCAGAGATGCACAACATAATGATATAAGAATATGTATTTGTTTGGAAGATCCATTGGCTTCCTATCCTGATGTGTCATGCGTCATGACATCAAATCCATTTCACCAGAGCAACTGCTGCGAAGTACTGTCAGCTGTATTACAAGCGCAGAAAACATTACATTTGTCCCTAAGAACAAACGGCTTAACATCCTGTGACGGAACACAGAGTTCCAGACCACAGGCTTCTCGCGCATCCAGCAGCATCGTTCCCACAATGACTAACAAATGGCCTTGCAAATTTTTTCCTTTATAGCAGTGAGGTCTGGCCTCTGTAGATCATCATGTGTGTTTCTTGGAGGTTTCAGTTGGCAGGTTCTAGTGCTACTATGGAGCAAATGGCCTCATCACAAGACATATTTGAGGTTATTATTGTAATTATAATAACAATTAAGATGAAATTTCCATCTGTAATTGGTGATAGGTTTGATTTGGAGAAAAAAAAGAAACCACATGAAACAATTATTGAAAGCCTTTCAATTAAACCCTCCTAGTGTTCAGTACATACAACTTTTAGCATGATTTAGGCCTTGCTCATAGCCGTTGAGTTTGAGTTTGCTGTGATTCTTCTTGTAATTTTCTGCTTTTATCCAGTGCTTGTGTCTTGTTAACACCTATTATCGTGTTAAGTGCCAGGTGGATAGGAGCGGGGATAATTTTATAATGCAGTAACTGAAGAGCACCTACAGTAAGAGCCGTGAACAGATTTCAAGTAGGCTCGACACGTCGTGCCAATTCGCTGCACGCGGTTGGGCGCCATACTGAGCGACCGTTGCGATGGCTGGAAACTGCCGCGTGCACTCATTATGTGGGCGTGTACTTATGAGTTACTGCTGACCACCAATTAAAAAATATATACGCATTCGTTAATTAAATTACATTCCTGCGAACAGTTTCATGTGGAACTGCTGGAATCCATTACAGTACGGCATTTTCTGTGGTGATAAAACGAATGCAGGTAAATTTTGTCTGTGTGCTGGTAAGTTTGCCTAGTCTACCAGCCACTTTGGCAGGTAACCACCCTTCACTTGGAGGTCATGTCTTATTCTAAATATCCAGTTGTTTGGTAAAGCAATGAAATTAACAGGTAAATTTTGGGATGCTCAACCACTATGGACAGAACTTACTTCTCTGTGTCTGGGGCCCCCGTCATGATTGCATCAGCCTCTGTCACAACTTCCCTGGCCCGTTCCATGTTTACATACGCCATGGCGGTAAAGAACGCTGTTCTGCATGACTTCCAGTTGCAGTCTATGAACATACCTAAAAGAACTTCAACTTTCTATGAGTTGTGTATGCAATATATATATATATATATATATATATATATATATATATTTTTTTTTTTTTTTTACTCTGGTAATGCAAATGTGCACGTTTAATGGAATTAAATTTTATAATCTGTACACATATCAATGTGCCAATCATTATATTAATACATGGATTGATAAGAGGTAAGTTATGCTGTATTGGCTTGTCCATGTTTTGAGCACAGCCCTAGGTACATGTGAGAGCTGGCGGATCTTGCGTTGACTGGTTCTGATCACAGTGCAAAGCTGAGGCGCTGCAGCAGGTGCTCCCCGCTCTTCACCTTGGCTCCCACGTTTAGCCGCCGCTTGGATGGGATCCAGGGGATTGTGGTCAGGAGGGAGACCGCGGAGTTGCCTAAGTGGGATTACAGGCACTCACTGGGTTTTATTTAAACCTGCTGGAGGTTCTTTATCCTGATATAGCACATCAGCGCTACAGTGCTTCCATTCTCAAAAATATAATAACAATTTTTAAAATAAAAAAAAAGGAATTTTGGAGTCTCTGTGTGTTTTTAACGGTGAGGGTGGGGGAGCTCACCTGAGCGGTGTGTGAGTCGCCTGGGAGACGCACGGCAGCCATGTTGTGCCAGAACGCTCGGCAACACCTGAGCTCGCTGCGGAGACTGTGGAGGGAATTTCCAGCCGGTTAAACCAAACGAAAAGTAACGCAATAACAAGACTCACCGACGACTTCCTCCCGCATCTGTCTCCCGTCCCTGCAGAGTTCCGTGCGGGTGTGAGCCGAGCCGGCGCCCCCGTGTGGTGTAACCGGGCGCTGCGCGGAGATGTTGTGGTGCTGGGGCAGCACGGCGGACGGGCAGCTGGGCGTCGGCGACGGCGAGAGCTCGGTCCGCGAGCCGCGTGCCTGCCGGGTCTTCAGTGGCCGGGGGCTGAGGGAGGTGGCCTGCGGCCGGCACCACTCCCTGTTCCTGTTGCATGATGGGAGCGTGTACACCTGCGGCTCAAACAGCTGTGGGCAGCTGGGCACGGACAAGCCTGGAGGCACCCCAGGTACGAGATCGACATCTTCCCACAATGCACTGCTGTCTACCTCTCAGGTCAACAGCAGTAGGGCCAACACTGTTTCTCTGACAGACGGGGTTGTCTCTTAAAGATCTTCAAAGTATGAAGACCCCCCGAGTAATTAGTTTTATACAATTACAGGGAAACGTTTTTATTTATCATCTTTCTTGTGGCTTTTATTTTTCTTGTATTAATTAGCCAGCTAAATAAACATCAAATCTGCACAGATAGATCAGTGTAGCCGTGCACAGACGCTAATTTTAATAGTGCTAGATCGAGGTGAGGATGCATGTGTGTGAAACGTGCTGTACGACACATGCAGTAACAGTGCAGTGACAGAGCAGGTTTTACAGAGCATTACTCCTGACTCTTAGCATTGATCCTGTAATCCCAGGCAAAACACAGGCCTCTCGCGGTGGTGCTATTTCCAGAAACTTCTTTACATGTACTGTAATGCCATTACAGGTAAGTATTTGAAAGTATTTTGGTGTACTCACATTGCAGATACTTGCGGTAAAAAAAGCATACTTAGAAAAACGGGTAAAACTGCTGTTATAGGAGAAAAAATTTGGAGGAAACAAGTATGCATATATACAGTTTTTAAAAAAAAAGATTAATCTAAACCAGGCCCTTGATTCAGTTTTAACCCCAGAAATCCAAGTTATCCATGTAACTCAGTTGCTTTTGATGGATCAATTAATTGCAGACTGACGATCAATACCAGCGAACCAGCGTTGACCCCCGCCCCCCCCCCCCCCCTTCCCGTAATAGAGTTAGGACGGAAGTAACTGAGGAGCTGACCATCTGGTTGCTGTAGACTAGTCTGTGACTCAGACGCAGACCCCGCCAGGCGCAGTGTGGAGGGTTTCCATGGTTACTCTGGAACACGGAGCGCCCGTTCGAACAGGCGGCTGAGAGCCGCGGACTCGGCCGCGCGTCAGTTGGCCGCGCCGGGGCGGCGTTGCGTTTCCCGAGCGCCGTTTTCGCGGGAGGGTGGGAGCTGACGTCGGCGCGTTTTGCCCGACTGCGTGAGAACGGCGCTCAGGTGGGTGTGTTTGCCCCCCCCCCCCATCCCCCCCTGCAGAGCTGGTGGGGGCTCTGGACGCCCAGAAGATTTCGGGCGTGGCCTGTGGGCAGGCCCACTCCGTGGCGGTGAACGAGCTGGGCCAGGTGTTCACCTGGGGGGCCGGCGGCGGGGGCCAGCTGGGCCTCGGGACAGCGGAAGAGGCCGTCAGGATACCCAGGTGAGCAAACGTCCTGGCGAAACGCAGCGTTCGGACTGAGAACGCACGGGTGATACGGGTCAGTCCCAGCTTGCATTTCTCCTGTGGAGGTTACAATAAAACCAAAAAAAACTCCCAACATTCACAGCACTGCGTCTCTTGCTGTGCTTGTAACTTTATTGATTAAGATGACTTGCATTTCAGATATCTCTTTTCCTTTGACTTGTTGTCCGAAACATAAGTCGTTTTATTCAATAAAGTTCCAAGCCCAGCGAGAGGCACGGTGTTGCAGAGTTTTGTTTATTTTTTGTTTTATTTAGGCTTTTCCACGTCCCCAGCACCTGTGGTCCACATAGTATGTTTGCAAACTATCAATCGTGTCCTGTGGAGATATACATCACAGCCTCTTATCCGAATCTGGAGGCATCACACCACAAAAGGATCCGATCCAGTCTGGCATCATGCCTCTGTTACTATGGTCAGCTGTGCAGTGAGCTGTCCTGTCTGCCGTTACAAACCGTGGACCCCGTCTGTTAATGAATACCAAATTTTATTACGCTCCATCGTATTTGGATTTACCAACAGCTTTGGTGACTGAGATATTCAGCTTTATTAGACAAAGCTGCCAGTCAAGATGCACATGGAGGCTGACTTCATACCTAACGCAGCATATGGCTTACAGAGGGAAAGGCCTTATTTCATTGCACATTTAGTGTGTTTTTGATTTGTGATTTCTTTGACATATACTGGAGAACTCCCTCGTCTCATAATCTCTATATGAAGAGCCAGGAGGCCCAATGTGTACTTGTTCTGTGTTTGAGCAAATGGATTCCTTGTCTCTTTCCGTCTTTTAGGTTGATTAAAAAGCTGTGTGAACACCGGATTTCTCAAGTCATGTGTGGCAACCAACACTGTATAGCACTTTCTAAAGGTAGGAGCAACTGGCCTGTTGTCCAGCCCTCCTCATTGATATAATATAAACCTCATTATGCTTCGGTATGATAGCTATGGTGTATCTAACTGCTCTTTTGCAGGTGAGGTTATGCATTTTAATAGACATGATTCTGTGTGCGTATTCAGATATGATTTGAGGTTATGCATTTTTCATGGTAATGATATGATATAAGGTCCTGCATTTTAATGGACATGATATGAGCTTGTGTATGCGCATTCAGATATGATTTGAGGTTATGCATTTTTAATGGTAATGATATGAGGTCATGTATACGCATAATGATATAAGGTTGTGCATATTTATAGACGTGACACGAGCTTGTATGTGTGTGTGTAGATGTGATTTGAGGTTATGGGGGTTTTTAATGGTAATGATATGAGGTCATGTATGACATAAGATTATGCATTTGTATAGACGTGATATGAGCTTGTGTGTGTGTGTAGATGTGATTTAGCGTTATGCATTTTTAATGGTAATGATATGACGTTATGTAGAGGTACGCGTGCTAATGATATGATGTTATGTAGAAGTACGCATGATGATGATGATGATGATGATGATATTTTGCGTTCTCCTGTTCCCGTCAGACGGACAGCTGTTCACGTGGGGTCAGAACTCCAGCGGCCAGCTGGGTTTGGGGAAGGGGCGGCCCTGCTCCCTGTCCCCGCAGCCCCTCAAGTCTCTATCGGGGATCCCGCTGGCCCAGATCACGGCGGGGGGGGACCACAGCTTCGCCCTGTCCCTTTCGGGGGCCGTGTTCGGGTGGGGGAAGAACAGCGCGGGACAGCTGGGCCTTAACGACGAACAGGGTCAGAGTCAGAACCTTCACCGCCTCAGCCTTTCCTGGAGTTTGGCTGTCATACTTTAAAATGCCAGTCCTTTAAAAGTATGCATGCAGTTGCATTTGGCTGAAATCTGCTGTGTGTTTTGCGATGTGCTGTTTTCATTATGGACATAATAGAGTATTGATGTTTGTTATGATAAAGAGTAAAGACTTTTTGTGTGGCTATGTCCATAGAACCATAATAATCCAACATTTGCCTATTATTGCCCATTTCATATAACCTGTTTTAAAATGTACTTTTTTTGAGTAATTACATTTTCTTTTACAAACAATTTGGTCTAATTGGAAGATCATTTAGTGATTTATTCATGTTTTATTGATTTTCACTACTCAAGAGTCTGGTTTGCTTCAATTAATTCAAGGTTTGGTAGCTTTTATCTACGCAGCTGACACTGCATTGAGGCACTGTTCATTTACAGTTGGAAACGCATTCAGCTTCATGTCAAACACAAAATGACGCTCATGTGCGGTTGGGCAGCAGAGTTGATCGTGTCCTTTCTGGCCTCTGTGACTCTCCGTAAGTCGGTGGGGAGGCGTGAACGCGAGCTTCGTGCGGCGAGTGTGACGCGTCCGCTGTGCTTCTCCTCAGACCGCGCCGTGCCCTGCCACATAAAGTTCCTGAGGACGCAGAAAGTCGTTTACATCAGCTGTGGGGAGGAGCACACGGCTGCCCTAACTAAGGTACGCCCAGATCCTTTTACATATTCATATACAGTATATATACATATTCATAAGTCATAAAAAAACCTGATGGGACTGTGAAATGTAAAAGCCTCTTCTTAGAGTTTACATTATGGGACTCTTACTTTTTATTTGCTTTGTATTCTTTAAGTGCTAAGTTCTCCTCATCGAATGCTATCCAGGGCCCGTATTTCGTAGAGTGTCTCAGAGACAGGAAGTGGGTGCGAACGGTGAGGGTCTGCAGCGTGTGTCAGGTGCGGCTGCTTCCTCATTACCCGGGATTAACCGGGGAGAGAGGCGCCACTGCCGCCGTGTCTTTGCGGCACTTCGCCCGGCGTGAAAACAATAAACCGATTACTCAGACGGATCGGATTTACTCCCCCGTGAGAGAGAGGGAGTGTGAGAAGCTTCGTCATAGCTGCCTCCCACCTCCGTCTGTGACATAGGCGTTTGCACGGGTAAAGCGTCTTTTGACAGTTCTCTGTAAAAAAAAAGCGCTATGCAAAAAGTAATTGAATCAGATTGAATGGGTCGAAACTCGATCGTAACCTTGATTCCTCGGGTTGAGTCGAGTTGAGTTAAGTTCTGTTGAGTTTCGGGTTCAGATCTGCGGTGCCGAGAGTCGTGGTGCGATGTGGCGTGCGGAGTAGGTGACGCGGAACCCCCCCCGTCTGTGTCCCCCCGGCAGGACGGGGGCCTGTTCACGTTCGGGGACGGCTCGCAGGGGCAGCTCGGCCACGACTCCACCAACAACGAGCTGCTGCCGCGCCGGGTCCTGGAGCTGATGGGGAGCGAGGTGTCCCAGATCGCCTGCGGCAGGTACTGTCGGACCCGGGCCCCGGCCGTGCTCAGCGGCCACGGGGGGGGGGGGGGGGGGTTCCTCTCGCTCACTGCAACGTTCCTGCTCCTTACAGTATATCAGCTGTGAAACTGAGCCGAGACACTCGCCTTAACCCTCTATGGTGTGAGGTCACAAATAAGTGATTGGAATCTTCTCAACTGAACATTCTAATGCTGATGTAATAGTGACTGCTGGTAATGGAATGCAGTGGAGTCCTAGAACAATGACTTAGAATTTTGAAGACGTTTACATTGTAAACTTGGGTCTTGTAGTCCTGTGCAGTTTGTGTAGTCACCCCGCCCATGGTGAGCATGCTGGGGGTGCAGTGAGGCTGAATTTGGCCTGTGTGTCCTCCACAGACAACACACCCTCGCCTTCGTGCCTTCCTCGGGGCTGGTCTACGCGTTCGGCTGCAACAGCAAAGGGCAGCTGGGCACGGGAACCAAGGGCAACGCCCAGAGCCCACTTCCTGTCACCTACACAGGAAGTCCCCGACGGTCAGGTGACTACTGTGCTGCCTGCATGCTTCCGTCTTATTGGCTGAAATTGGCGGCGAAATTACCACACGTGTTCTTCCATTGTTCTCGCTTTTTCATTTCTTTGTGCATTAGTTACGTATTTACACGAGTGTAGCGAAGGACGATTAAATGCACTTTCCACCACACCAGTGTGTTTGAGGACTGTGAACTGAACGGTAGGATATGAGAGAGTCTCCCAAATGCTTCTTTCAGAAAGTCAGAACGATGCACGCGGGAGGTCGTGGCCAGACTTGTTCAGGGACGTCGCCAGGCGTGCTTTTCCTTGGAGACGTTCAGCTGATGGTATAAATGAGGGGGGCGCGGGCGCGGGGGGGACGGGGACGGGGGACGGGATGGGGGGGGTGCATTCACGTCCCCGACATTCCCCTCCTGTCTGAGCACGTTTGCAGCGCCGTTAGCGAGCACCGCGGTGTGGCGGCTAAGCGCGGCGGTGGGCGGGTGGACCGGACTTCAGTCAAAATGGCGGGTCTGTGAGGCATGGCAGTGCTTTTGTGGGGTTTCGTTTGAGCCTAAAATCCTTAACGGGGCGATTCCACGGTAGCTGCCGTTACGGATGCAGGGTATTTGCCTGGTATGCTCCAATACATCTACACAATAGAGACAGACATGTATGCTTTTATACCCACCAGGAGGAAATAATCCTATCAGTCTCTATTATGTGGCCGAATTGGACTTTGTGCAGGGGCACATCCTGCATTTGTAACATCAGTTGCCGTGGAATTTGTGAAATAAAACAGTGAAATAAAATAGCTGATCTTCTAACGAAGGTTAATTATCAGTGATTGCAGGAGGAGACCTGAAGAGGGGCGGTGAGTGTTGGTGCGTGTTTGGCAGGGGCTTCACCGACGGACGGCTCTAATTTGAGGGTGTTTTTTTTTGGACGGTGGTGTGTAAGGTGATGCGCATGTTTGAACCGCGGGAGGGAGAAAGTCTGCACCAGGCGGTGTAAAATCCAGGTCCAGGAAGTAAAAGTCCTCCCCGGTATTTCGTTCCAGTCACCTGGATTTGCTTATTGGCATGATTGTTCAGCCAGGAGGCAGAGCTAATTAGTGAAAACAGCTGGCTGAGGTCATGGAGGAAAAAAAACACACATGGCAGGACTTCTGCTGAACCCCTGGATTTTCCACCGCTGGTCTTTATCCAAGGCGTGTGTGCTCTCTCTCTCTCTCTCTCTCTCTCTCGCTCTCTTTCTCTCTCAATGTAAATGTGACTCATCAAGATCGAAAGAATAGTTCATAAGAACCACAGATCTACATTCACTTGGGTGGCAATGTAACAGAAGGTTTAGAGAACTTAGCTTGCATAAATCCCCTTAATTACCTGCCTTTTATGCAGATAACAGTACATATTTTCAGTGAATTTACTGTGTCACATAGATTACAGTGCATATTTTTCAGGGTGTTTAGTGTTATCTAGATTACCGTACGTGTTTACAGGGTATTTACAGTGTTGTGTAGATTACATTCCACTGTAAAACTGTCTTGGCTAATTCATTCCCAATTTTCCAGCTTTAGACACAGAGAAATGCACCGTTAGCAGAATTCATTGTGGAGGAGACCACAATTTCCTGTTGTACTGCAGTAAGGAGGTGAGCAACTGGATTTTTACTTTTTTCCCGCAAGCTATTGTTAAAGGCAGGGTGTATCATAGTTTTTCATTTTAGTACTTTTTACTGTCGATTTACACGTTTGCTATGACAAGTCAAGTTTCCATCACAAATGGGCTGTCCTGTGGTACGCTGTGATTATTGGCATAATTTTTAGTTTTTTTTCTTCTCCATAATTTATTGCTGCAGGTTTATGGGCTCCACGTTTATTACTATGTATATATTGTCATTATCATTTGATCTTTGTTATTATTACAACTATAAATGGCAGTCGCTTCAGCAAAAGGTGTAAGTAATTGGGTCTCTTCACAAGCACTAACAGTTAGTTTGACAAAATGGCAGTTTCTTTTTGACATGTTGAATCACCGCATTCTACGAGTTCAGACTGGAGCGATGTGGGTCTGACAGGTCGTTGGGGTCGTTTAACCTCAGGGGAGGTACAGGTTTGCAACTGTGGAGCACACTGATTGGACGGAGAATAGGTAATTTGCATATCTGTCAGGCCAGATGCAAATCTGGACGAGGTCTTGGTGATGGCTGCGGCGTTGGCGGTATTTCCAGCCCTTCTGCACGACTGTCAAACTGAACTGTTTTTCTTTTTTTTCCCCTCGTTTTTGCCGTCTTTCCCGCTGCAGAGCTCAACAGTCCCTGAAGACTTCCGCATTATTAATTCCACAAAAAGCATCTCCATAATTAATCAGGAAAATTTAAATACCTGGAGGATGAAGCTCCTAGAGGGCTCAGACTCCGGTGTAACGAAGTAAGCGTTCTAATACTGTGAGCTCTCCCATCAGCCCACGCTTTAATTGCTGGCTTTTATAACTTTTTTAGGGAGCAAGTAGTTTAGTATTAATGATTGTTTACTGTCCTGTTTTCAAAGCGTACCTTCCAAGATGGCGTCTTTCCTGTGGTCACTGTAATATTTTTTTTAATAGTTTTTTTGTTGTTGGTTTTTTTAAAACCCTGACTGTTCTGTGTTTTATTTTTTTAGCGACATCATCCTGCTCCTTTCATCAACCGCATGCTGGAATGCCAGTTTCCTGGATCTAAGGTCAGAACTGAGGCCATTATAAAAAAACTTTTATTTTATTTATCCTTTATTTAGCCAGGAGGGTCCCTTTGAGATACAGTATCTCTTCTTCCAGGAAGTCCTGGTCAAGATGGCAATATAAATCTAGAAGTGTCACTTTAAAAAATGAATTAAACAGAGAGAGAGAGAGAAGTATTTGAAAAGAGAAGCATAGTCCATACCAATGACATCCACAGTACATTCCACATCAAGTTTATATTGAATCAAGGATACGACCAGCAGCAGCAGGTTGGGTCTGCTCCAGTCGCTGGGTTTTCACAGGGCCGAGGTCACATCTTTCACACCGGGCCTCACAGCCTGCCTGTGAAAGAAGAGGTCCTCGCCTGTCACACGTCCCATGTTCCCGTGTGCCCATGGTTTTAATCTGCTGATGTTTGTCTGGGGACGGTTCCACCCGGACCCGGGACAGACAAACTGCACACGGTGCGCTGATCCTCCAGCAGATAGCCTTGGCACTTTGCGCGACTCTCTCTGTCTGCACTGCTGACCCAATGCTAGGTAAACATTGTTCATGGGAACAGCTCTCGGTGACTTCTTGGTGTCCTCTACGCGGAAGAGGACAGTGACTCCCGTCCACCTCTACCGTCCTGTCCCGGCAGTGTTGCCTTTGCTTATAAGTGTTGTTTCTGTTTGCCCCCCCAGCGATGACGGACACTTCAAAACCAACCCCAAAATCCCTGGGATCGATCTGAGGTCTGTCAGGGTGGTGTTTGACACCCTGATGAAACCGGCGTTTTCGAGACTGCTGGAGCAGGTACTCTCCCTGCCTAATCACAGTACCATAGAGTGTTCTGTGTGTATAATCACAGTACTGTAGTGTAGTCTGTGTCTTTAATCACAGTACCATAGTGTAGTGTGTGTGTTTAATCACTGTGCCATAGAATGTTCTGTGTGTTTAATCACAGTACCATAAAGTGCTCTGTGTGTTCAATCACAATACCATGGAATACACTGTGTGTTTAATCACAGTACCATAGAGTACTCTGTGTGTTTAATCACAGTACTATAGAGTACTCTGTGTGTTTAATCACAGTACTATAGAGTGCTCTGTGTGTTTAGTCCCAGTACCATAGAGTACTCTGTGTTTAATATCAGTACGTTGCTCGCTTTTGGGAGCAGTGTGCCATGAGATTCTAAATTTGGAGGGAAAAATGTTGGGAAAAGCTGTTACAGAAGGCCCTTTTCACAGCCTAAGGTCTTTTCCCTAAATAGTGATGCGTATCTCTGTTCAGTTCAGTGAAACAAAGGCCGTACACATTTAAAGTTTTAAGCCGATCATTGTTCTGAATCTCCTGCAGGCCACGAAGAGTTTCGAGAGCCTCCTGATCCCCCAGCTGCCCCCCTCGCCTCCGGACGTGGAGGCCATGAGGATCTACCTGATCCTGTCCGAATGCCCCGTGCTGCAGGACTCCAAGTACTACATCACCCTGACCATCCCCCTGGCCATGGCCATCCTGCGGCTGGACACCAACCCCAGCAAGGTCCTCGGTACGCCCCCCCACGTTCTTTTAGGATGGGGTGCGCTCATTCCCCTGAAGCAGTCGTCAGCTCACTCAAGACCTGCATTTATCTAAGTATACATTCAGACGTAAATATGAAATATGAGTTTGTGCAAACTAAGAGCTGTGTTGTGGGTATGAAATATGCATTTGTGCAAACTAAGAGCTGTGTTGTGGGTATGAAATATGCTTTTGTGCAAACTAAGAGCTGTGTTGTGGATATGAAACATGCATTTGTGCAAACTAAGAGCTGTGTTGTGGATATGAAACATGCATTTGTGCAAACTAAGAGCTGCATTGTGGATATGAAATATGCATTTGTGCAAACTAAGAGCCGTGCTGTTGAGATTGGACATATGCAGTAGGAGAATGCCTGCATTTTGGCTAGCGTACCGCTAGCGTTTGTAATGCCACCGGTTCCACTGGCGTTTGTAACGCTGCCGGTTCGTAACATGTGCCATTCAGTGCGGATGTGCTCCTCCGTCGCAGATAACTGGTGGTCCCTGATGGACTGCAGCGTGTTCTCGCGGCTGGTCGAGATGTACAAGAGCATCGTGGTGTTCCTGCTGACCAGCGGCAAGGCCGTGCTCATCCCCGTCTTTGTGGACAGCTACATCAGCGCCACCCTCAAGCTCCTGGAGAAGCTGCACAAGGTCGGCGAACACGCGAGGCTAGCGCGCGCGGCTAACGTGCGTGGTTAACACGCGAGGCTAACGCGCGCGGCTAACGTGCATGGCTAACATTCGCGGCGAACGCGCGAAAGGCTAACACGGCCGGCTAACGTTGTTTTATTTACTCACCGTACAGCAAGAAGGCAAAACAAGCGTGCTTGTCTGTCTGTTTATTAGACCATGGCAAAAAAATAAAAAAATAAATGGCCTGATAAATGCTCTATTCAGACAGATGGTGAATAGAAAACGATAGCGGTAGCTGCTTGTAGCAAAACACCGTTCTCCAGTTTGCTGTGGAAGGAAGGCCAGATGGACAGGCACACCGTTGTTTGCTCAGTGTCCGCCTGCATAGAGCGCTTACCCTGCAGTTTACTGTCATGCCAGTGCCACCCTACAATAAATAGACGGCATGTTTGTTTACCCTGAGAACAGGTGACTGCCCGCTGGTACGGGTCATTGCTTGATGCCACTTTTCAATGTGTGGCACGCCTCCGCCATTTTTATTGTACCCACTACATTGTTTGACAAATGTTTTACCTTTAATATGATTTGTGCAGGGAATGTGAGTGTGTTTAGTCACAATAGCATTGAGTACTGAGTGTGTTTATTCGCAATGCCATAGAGTGCTCTCTGTGTTTAAACCCAATACCATAGAGTACAGTGTGCGTTTAATCACAATATCATAGAACGCTTTGTGTGTTTAATCACAATACCATAGAGTGCTCTGTGTGTGTAATCACAATACCATAGAGTGCTCTGTGTGTTGAATCACAATACCATAGGGTGCTTTGTGTGGGAAATATGGTGGATGAGTACAAGAGTGAGATTGTCGGAGAATGGCGTGTGGAATTAGCCCCCTGTGTTTACACTGCTGTAGGTCAATCAGAAAGCTCAGCATGTGGAGTACAACCGCTTCTACATTCCCGACATCAGCAACCTGGTGGACATCCAAGAGGACTACCTCAAGTGGTTCCTGAGCAAGGCGGAAATCGTAAGGCTTTTCCCCGGTCAGACAAGACTGCTCGAGTTCACAGCAGGCTCTCTGCATAGTCTTCATATTTATGTGATCTGATCACAGACAGTCTCATGCCATGTAACCCATATGTAATATATAATGAATATGTCACAAAAATGATTAATGTTTGTTCTGTTGTGTTTGTTCTGCAGAAAATGAGGTCCCCACCAGTGCAGGTATGTCATGTGCAAACCGGTGTATTGTTGTTGTGTGGTGGTCTGACGGAGGCGTGGTCTGACCGAGGCTCTCTCTGATTGGTTCGTAGAGCTCGGTGACGCTGTGTGCGTATCCGTTCATTCTGAACGCTCAGGCGAAGACGACCATGCTGCAGACCGACGCTGAGCTACAGATGCAGGTAGCCTTCTGTGTGTGTGTGTGTGTGTGTGTGTGTGTGTGTGTGTGTGTGTGTGGGTGTGGGTGTGTGTGTGGTGTATGTGTGTGTGTGTGTGTGTGTGTGTGTGTGGTGTGGGATGTATGTGTGTGTCTGTGTGTGATGTATGTGTGTGGGTGTTTTGCAACGGTACTGTTTTGGGGTATGGGGGTGTATGCGGGGTGTTTTGGGGTACGGGGATGTGTGTGGGGTGTTTTGTGACGGTGCTGTTTTGGGGTACGGGGGTACAGATGGCGGTGAGTGGGGCGAACCTGCACAACGTGTTCATGCTGCTGACGCTGGAACCACTGCTGGCGCGGAACCCTTTCCTGGTTCTGCATGTCCGGAGGGACCACTTAGTGAGCGACGCACTGCGTGAGCTCACCATCTACTCCGACATTGACCTCAAGAAGCCACTCAAGGTACCACACACACACACACATGCACACTCTCTCTCTCTCTCTCTCTCACACACACACACACACACACACACACATGCACACACACACTCTCTCTCTCAAACACACACACACACACACACACACACACACAAACATACTCACACTCTCTCTTACACAAACGCACGCACACACTCTCTCACACACATACACACTCTCTCTCTCACACACACACACACACATACACACACACACACACACACATGCACATACACACTCTCTCTCTCAAACGCACACACACACACACACAAACATACTCACACTCTCTCTTACACAAACGCACGCACACACACTCTCTCACACACATACACACTCTCTCTCTCACACACACACACACACACACACACACACACAGTCTCTATCTCTCTCACCCTCACACACACTCTGCTGTTTTGCCCAAGTCTCATACTGCTGATAATGTGTTTCTCTAAGGCAGTGTTACTCAAACTCCAGGGTCCTGCAGGCTGCAGTGTCTCTAGACATTTGCTCCAACTGTGAACAACACCACCTAATTTCATTAACTATTATACCTCCTTGGTACAGGAAGTAAGCTCAGTGGTGAAATCAGATGATGTAATGCATGGCTGGATCAAATACCTGCAGACACTGCCCCACAGGACCTGGAGTAGAGCAGCCCAGCTCTATGGTCACCTGTTGAAGGTCATATCAGGTGTTGTGCTGAAGGCGCTGGTTTTCTCAGGTGACCCGGTGTCCATGCTGCGTTCTCCTCAGGTGATATTCGACGGGGAGGAGGCCGTGGATGCTGGGGGAGTGACCAAGGAGTTCTTCCTCCTGCTCCTGAAGGAGCTGATGGACCCGGTGTACGGAATGTTCACCCAGAACACCGACTCCAACCTGCTCTGGTTTTCTGACAAAGTGAGTTCAGACCCCAACCCCTGCAGGTTCTCAAAAAGAAAAAAAGTGACCGAACAGCATTTTTTCCGACCTGCACGAGTGGGCCAATGCTGGCATGCGAAGTTAGGTGTAACAAAAACGCATGTCTGGATCTGCTTGGCGCATTCTGCGTATCTGAATTTGACTCATTGTTCATCTTCTGTAATTTGCCCTGAACAAGAATAACCTAATCTGGTTTAAAAAAACAAATGGGGGGAAACAACAGCATATTTTAACATTTTGGTTGCAACTCGTCAGCATTTTCTCCTGTAACCTCCCGTCCGTCTGCAGTGTGGCTAAGGCTGTACCAGGGCGAGTGTGGTGGCAAGGCTCGGTAGGTAGGGCGTATCTGTCTCTGGGACTGAACCTTGCTGAAATGTAAATAATGAGTCAGCGCGTGTGTGTGCCGTGGCTGTGTTCTGCAGATGAGCCATTACACCCTTCCAGGAAATGGGACCGCCATCTGGGACCTTTCAAAACGGGTCTCGAGCCAATAAAAACGCAGAGTCACTGCGGGAATTCGACCCCTGGTTATTAAGTAGTTTGGATGCATAACTCATTACCTTCAGTGTTTTTAAGAAAAACCTGAGGTCTGGGTCTCACAGATTTATTAAACCATGTCAAAACATGTGGTAAATAAATGAACGGAATGACCTGTCATTTTTTAAAGTGTAATCTCTGTTCTGTCGTGAGATGTAAACATGTGGCCGGTTTTATGAGTTCGGTCACGTGGGAGTCTTGAGTTCCGGGGGGAGTTTTGTGTGCTTGTGTGTCTCGTGTGTGTCCGTTCCCTGTCCTGTCAGCCTAAAACTGAGATCAGTGCGCTTGCAGATTTTACTTTCACTCAAATGGGGAATTAGGTGCTGTGACGTAAATCTGTTTCACACTGTAACATTACTTCCTGTTTACTCTTTCTGAAGAATCGGCTTCATTCAGAAGAGAGCAATTAATGGAGAGCAATTAATACTTTGTCAGCAATTTCCTGTCAGTGACATAAATGTAAATGCAAATGTAAATGACGGGGGGATACCCTGTTGGCGTGGGCAGGTAAGTCGTTGTTTACAGGTGTATGCAAATTCACAGTTCACCCCCTGCTTGTGACGCTCCTGCAGTGTTTTGTGGAGCACAACTGGTTCCACCTGATCGGAATCATCTGCGGCCTGGCCATCTACAACTCCACGGTGGTGGACCTGCAGTTCCCCCTCGTCCTGTACAAGAAGCTGCTGGACGTGTGCCCGTCCCTGGAGGACCTGAAGGAGCTGTCCCCTACGGAGGGAAGGTGCGGCACTGCCTCCGGTCACAACGCCAACACTGCATTCAACACTGTGCACACAACACTGCATTCAACACTGTGCACTCAACACTGAAAATATTACACTGTGCACCCAACACTGAAAATACTACACTGTACACCCATCACTGCATTCAACACTGAAAATACTACACTGTACACCAACATTGCATTCAACACCTTACACCCAACGCCCAACACAAGACACATAGGAAATCAATGGGACCATCATATCTCCACTGTTACCAGCCAAACCATGAGTGTTGTTTTATTTCATTCATTTGTTTTATAAAGCAGAAATGGAGTTGGTCTATTTCAAGTAGAACATCAACATGTTTTTGTGTGAATTGGTCTCGCTTACCATCATCTGCCATAACTGAGTCTGTGGTTTTCCATTATAAGCTATAGCTGGGTCTGTTGTAAGAGTTTAAATGTTCAAAAGTTTTGGACATTGTCCCAGCATTCTAAAAGATGTGTGTCCCTCATTAACATACACGCACACACACTCACACACACACACACACACACACACACACAGTCTCACTCACTCACACACACTTACACACGCACACACACACACAGATACACACATACGCACACACACACTCACACACACACACACATACACTCAGGCACGTGCACACACACACATACTAATTGCTGTGTTTGTGCAGGGATCTCGGGGTTGAATGCCTCTGTGGGAGAGCTTTTACTAGAATAACAGCTGTGCCCCTGCCACACCCCCACACCCCCCCCCCCGGAACTCTCAGCCTGCAGTGCCCCCCACCCCCACCCCCCCTCCAACCCCCCTGGGAGCCTCAGCTATGCTGGCTGGCTCTAACAAACATTATGGGAAGCGTGTGTCACCTATTTACACGTTCCACGTTCCCCATAATGAATTGTCATGTCTATTTTCTCTCTCTTGTGCTCGTGAGCGAAATAGCAGGAAGGGCAGAAGTGAACCATATTTAAATCACACGTTGTTTACATCTGCTGTGTGGAGACTGCGTGTAAATCACACGTGTTGTTGTGGGGATTGTGTGTAAATCATGCGTGTTGTTGTGGGGACTGTGTGTAAATTGTGTGTGTTGTTGTGGGGACTGTGTGTAAATCATCTGTGTTGTTGTGGGGACTGTGTGTAAATCATCTGTGTTGTTGTGGGGACTGTGTGTAAATCACATTTTTGCTTCCGCAGGAGTCTGCAGCAGCTGCTGGATTACGAAGGCGACGATGTGGAGGAGACGTTCTGCCTCAACTTCGCTGTGAGTCAGTGCAAGCGTCGCCTCTAGAGCTTCGATGAACCCTTTTAAATCTCAGAGCAGGAACGTGTGTTTGTTTTTGATGTTACAGTGATTCAGATGAGACGGTCTTCGCTCCTCAGTTTAAGTATTTTGTTGAATTAAAGACAGGAGAGCTTGAAATCTTCTTTCTTTGGATTTTTTTTCTTCTGCTGATTTGCACCTCATTAACAGTTGGGTGTGCATCTTCTAACTCACAAATGTACTCATGTTGCAGTTAAATGAAACCATGGCGTAGCCACAGTCCCCAGTCTTTCCAAATACTGTCACTGAGTAAGGTTCCACTGTGAATAACATGGCCCTAAGGGTACCCGCAGTGTGGTTCTGGTGTGAGATTCCATGGAAAAACGGCACGTTCTCCTCGCAGATTACAAGGGAGTATTATGGCCTGACAGAGGTGAAGGAGCTGGTTCCAGGTGGAGAGAACATCAGTGTACACAAGGGCAACAGGTGAGGCCTGCCAATGTTCAATGACATCACTTTATTACACTCAAGGCCAACAGGGTGTGAAGAAAACAAGACCTGGAGCCAAGCCTGTACTCACACTGTAAGTTTCTGAGAATGAGAAGCCAAGCCATTAACCCTTCTAAGGTGCAAGGTCACAAATATGTGATTAGAATGTTCTTGGTTGCTAGCAGTTCAGGTGTGTAAGTAATGTATCAACTGATCAGGAAATTATGTCTGCTTTACAGGAAATGTTATGTGTACTGTACAGGAAGTGACGCGTCTGTCTGCTGTGGCCTGCATTTCAGGGAGGAGTTTGTGGAGGCCTACCTCAACTACGTGTTCAGTGACTCCGTGAAGGAGCTTTACTCTGCCTTCTCGAGCGGGTTTCTGAAGGTCTGCGGTGGGAAGATCCTGTCCCTGTTCCAGCCCTCCGAGCTCATGGCCATGGTGGTCGGCAATAACAACTACAACTGGGAGGAAATGGAGAAGGTTGGACTGGGCTATATTATCATGAGGCAAACTAGCAGAGCAGTTTATATTAGCATGAGATTATACAGCGGGCTAATGTTAGCATGTGGCAACATTGGTTTACTTAAGCATGAGCGGATAGCGCAGGTGAGGATAGAGCGCTTTAGGCCGCCGTGTGCATGGGAGGGCGCCCCCGTGAGGTCTGGAGGGGCAGTGCAGGAGCCAGTTCTCAGCACTGGCAGTTTTTTTCTTCCTCACCTCCCGAAAGGGGACTTTTCCCAGGGGTTCGTGAAATCTGCGAAACAAGTCTGACACCTCTCTGCGGGGTTAGGGGAGGTAAGGTCTCCGTGGAAACTGAGGTTTTCTCACTGGGCCGCCCGCGGGAGACGCGACCCGCTTCGGCGCACGTGCACGGACACGTGCGCTCGTAGACGTGCGCTCTGAGAAGCCTTCCCATTGTGTGCATTGCCGTGCATGCTAGCACGTGCACTACCACGTGCGCTACCACGCGGCGCTTTGTAGCAGAGGTGATCTTATCGAGGAAGGGTTGCTCGTGCAAGCTCATGCAGAGTCCCTTCTCCGTGTGTTTTATTTGAACAGAACGCTGTTTACAAAGGGGAGTACTCTGCATCTCACCCCACAGTGAAGATGTTCTGGGAGGTATTTCATGAGTTTCCACTTGAAAAGAAGAAACAGTTTTTATGTAAGTATGATCAAACCATTATGTAACACAATGTGTAATGTAGCGCTCCATAATATGAAGTAACACAATGCAGCATAATGTAATGTAACATCATATAATGTGGCACACTGTAATGTAACATGACACAATGTAACATAATGGAGCGTAATGTAATGTAATGTAACATACTGTAATGGAATGTAACTGTAATGGAACATAACACAGTGTGTAATGTAACATGCTGTGATGGACAGTGTAACACAATGTGTAACGCAACGTAACGGAGCGTAACGTAATGTTGTGTCGTGTTGGTGCCTCACCAGTGTTCCTGACGGGCAGCGACCGCATTCCCATCCACGGCATGGCGAGCTTGCGCATCATCATCCAGTCCACGGCGGCGGAGGAGCACTACCTGCCGGTGGCGCACACCTGCTACAACCTGCTGGACATGCCGCGCTACCAGACCAAAGACACGCTGCGGCGGCGGCTAACGCAGGCCGTGGAGCAGTACGAGGGCTTCAGCCTGGTGTGAGGGGGGGTGGGGGGGGCCTGGGTGGGGGGGGCACGGAGGGGCCTGGGGGGGGGGGGGGCGCTCTCTCGTTCGTCTGCTGTTTACTACCACAAGGGAGTGGGAGGCAGGGGACTACACAATGTGAAGATGATTTAAAGCTTGTTTCTTTTTAAATCTTTGTAATATTTGAATAAAAAGGTGGTTTTAATGAAATATCATTTAAATATATATATATATATATATACGTAAAATTCTATGTTCTGTTAGAGGATCAAACATTTTCTTTTTCTGGCTCTCTCTCTCTCTCTCTCTCCTCTCTCACACTCACTTTGTCTTACCCTCTCTCTCTCTCTCTCTCTCTCTCTGTCTTACCCTCTTTCTCTCTCTCCCCCCTCTCTCTCTGTCTCTCTGCCCCTGTCTCTCTCTCTCTCTCTCTCTCTCTCTCTCTCTCTCTCTCTCTCTGTCTTACCCTCTTTCTCTCTCTCCCCCCCTCTCTCTCTCTCTCTCTCTCTCTGTCTTACCCTCTTTCTCTCTCTCCCCCCCTCTGTCTCTCTGCCTCTCTCTCTCTCTCTCTCTCTCTCTGGGTGAGTGACAGTAGGGGATTCCAGACTGGGGTTTTTTTTCCCAGAATCCCCTGGCTGCAGTGGAGGGGTGGCCTCCCTCGTTTCCCAGCCGTCCTTCGGGCTGGTTTTTATGCTGGATAATTTGGGGCGCGTGTGCGGCGGTCCTGCTCTTAAGTGACTGTTCAGTTCAGGGTCCTGTCGGGATGATCGACTCCCATCCCTGACCCCCTGACCCCCTGACCCCTGACCCCCGGCCTCCGACCCCCGACCCTGGACACTGCGGGGAGGATGGGTATTTTTGTGTGGAGCGTGCCGGTGCATGGCGTTCACACCTGGCGTTCCCCTTGCTTTCTGTTACCAAATGTATTCAAAAAGCAGACTGATTTTTTGATTTAAGTCCTGCAACAATAATTAAGAACATTGCCTTGGGTGGTGATTGAGTGTAGTGTGTATGGTGCTTTACGGAAGGGTAGGTTGCATATGTTGCACACGTGCATTGCAAGCGAATCATTTGAGAGTGAAGGTTGCTTGCAAAGAGTCTGTTTGAACAAACTGGCACAAAACAACATGGACTAATTAGCAAAACCTCAATTAGCAAAAACAAGATAAAATTTATTTTCCTGTTCCTCTCCAGTGCCCTGCTTTTAATCACATGGCAGGCTGAACGTCAGGACAGTGCTGTGGCAATTACAAATACACGTGGGCACACTTGGCTGTACTGGCCTTAACCCCTAACTATGTGATTAGAATGTTCTTAACTGAACATTCTAATGCTGATGTCACAATCACTGCTGGTAGTGGAAAGCAGAGGAGTTCCAGAACACTGACTTGAGATTTTGGAAAGAAAAAAAAAAAAAAAAAACATCTAGAGAAACTTAGTCTTCAAAGGGTTAAGACAGAGGCCTAGTCCAGGTCTGGTCCAGGCCCAGCGCTCGGCCCACGCTGAGCTGCGCTGTGGGAGGTCGCGGTTATGGAGGTCCGGTTCTTCGTGGCAGACACGGAACCGGGGGCCCTGTTTGCAGTTTGACTGCCCTCTAATTAGATTCCCTGGCTGTCTAGCTGTGAGCTGCATTTTCGGTCCTGACATCACGTTGCCCAACACAAGGATGTTGGAACTGTAGGCGAGCTCATTGAAGGCTATTCGGGCTTCAGGCCTGCTCACAGGGAGCCGTGTTTTGTTTTTTTTGTCGTCGGCCTGCTCCCAGCTTGGGGATGAAGGGGCAAAATGAGCTGTCATGGCGGAGAGGCCTGTCTATGGTCTCTTAGCAACCGAGGCGTTCGCCTTACGGGCCTCTGTGTCCTTCGCCCGTTTTCCGGAAAAAAATCCTCCAGGTCCGCGCGCGCACCCCTCAAAAAAAAATTCAGCCACGCCCACCACACTGGACCAGGGTTTCCGGTCGAAACCCGGAACCCCCAGATCGACCGCTGGAGGGCGCAGGTGGTACTGGCGGAAAACACTTAATTGCTATAGCAATAATTAGCAAAACGGGCGAATCGCTGCTCGCCGACCTACACCCTTATTTATAGCGGTGTACCTGATGCTGCTGTCCAACGAGTAGTGGTTCAGGTTTTACAGATACATATGAATGTATTTAAATGTTGCAGCCATTGGGTGGGTGAGCTGGGATGGGGGGGGGATGGGAAATCAACCACCCCCCCCCTCGCTCATTCCCCTGCTCTGTAGGTACCGTTTCTGCCCACCCGCCCATTCTTCCACCGTATAATTGCAGTGACCATCTCGTTTCCACCTTTTCACCGATTCAGATTTTGTTCAGATGATTGATTGGGGGGAGGGGTTATTTTTGCTTTCTCACTTGTATCTCTGCCTGTTAGTAAGCTGTGTACAGTTGGTACAGGAGTTTTTTGCACAATGTAAAGGGACTTTTGCTGAGTCGGTTTGTCATGTAATAGCTGTTTGAACCTGAAATTTTTTTGTAGCCCTTTGAGCATCAGAATACATACAGTGGGAGAATATATACATATATACATGCATACACACACATATATGTGTATGGTAATAATATGGTAATAATGCACTGTACCAGCCCGTGAGATGGTGTTGCAGTGTATATTGTGCTATAAGGTGTGGTGCGCTTCACAAGAAAATGGCCGTTCATTTAGTGTTATTTTCAATGTTTGCAAACAAGGGCTTCTCAGTGGCTTGTTCATGGATTATTTTAGTACAGTAGTTACATATTTACTTTTATACCTTTTGAATGGAGACATTATTTTCTTTATCAAACTGTCTTTCCCTCTCCCCTCCAGAAGACAAATAAACTTATGATTCCACTTCAGAAAGATTTGTTTTAGTTGTTATTTTTACATAAATATGAGAATTTAATTAAAATTTCAAAACTGTTTTAAAAGCTATATATTATATAATCTGATTAAACAGATCTCAGAATTTTTCTTCTGGGAATTCTGAATGTAAATTATTACCTTTGTGACAAAAATAGCATTGCTGTCATTTGGATTTCTTTTCATATTTTACACTAATGACAGGGCAACAATGGTCAGCATTTGCAAGGCGTGAATTCCCTTGGTGAATTCCAGAATTCCAGAATGTGCTCCGGAATTCCGCCCAATGCCAGTCCTAATTCCCGACACTGCTGTGTTTACTGCAGAAGTGCATACGGAAGTACCGGAGAGCCACACCAGAGAAACGCCAACACACATTCAATTAAAACAAAAATATCTGCATTTATATTTGTACGGGCATATATATATATACATATACAATAGTCATGTACTAGAATGTACACACATTTAGAATTCCGTCAGTGTTTGCATTCAGAAAATGAAGTCACACTGTAAATTATCCCCTTGGAACAAAAAGTACCTTCTCGCACTTGTGTAAATGTAGACCTGGATCCATATTTACAACCAACAAATAAGAGGACGTGGCGTTGCAAACATTGAGAGCAGGAAGTTGTACGCCCTCGCTCGACACCAGAGACGGCTCCGTACATGGGAAATACACGCGGGGCAACAGGATTGGGGCATGCTGCACGTACTCTTGGCGCTGCACGCAGTTTACAACACGCGTGCACAAATTTCAGCAACACGCTTCCCTGCAATCAGGGCATAAGAATCACCTGAGATGAGGACAGACCATAAATAAAACAAGGCGTTCCATGCTTGGAATTACGCATGGCGTCATAATCGGCATGAAGCAGGATATACTGTTATCGTGACAAATAAGTTAGCAACATTCATATCAATTTTGGCTTGCAGTGCAGCAACAATATATTCTTTGGATCAAAAGACAAAACGGGACAAAACTACTGTCTTAGCACTTCCTAAAACAAAATTTCTGTCACTTTGATAATATAAAATAAAAAAACGTATTTTGAACATGAAAATTTGTGCATTTCCTAATATCACATAATTATGGCGTTTTAATAATTAGCTTCATCCCTGGAGATATGGCACTAATCACAAAATTTAAATTAGTGTCAGGTCAGTCTGTTATCCTTGGATATCCTGGAAGCAATATAGCATCGGAAAATAATGTATAAAAGTATCCTTTCATATTATTCACTGGTTACAAAGCTCTCACCATCACAGTGAAATTTGCAATAAATTATATAAAATTTGCCTATGAACCTCAACGCAAACGTTTTAAGACCTGTACGCACTGTCAGCAGTCAGAACAAAAAAAAGCAGAAATTGATTCAGCGTGTTTTTCAATCAATACATCCGCAATCAAATGAAAAACAAATAACAGAAATGTGAGTTCTTGAAAATTATTTCAAGAAAACGACTGCAAGTTGCTGGAGGGAGTATCTTGTTAGCTGCACACTAAAAATGTTCTGTGAGTTCTATTGATCAGAAGCTCGTTTTCTTTTTTTCTTTTTTTTCTTACTGTTGGAAAAGCAGATCATCAGAAACACTGGGACTCCAATGTATGCTGACGAGGGCTATAAGCCTCCATGCTTCTTCTGCCAAATGTCATGACTCCATTCATAAAACAGAGTTCAGCTCCTAATGCTTCTCCCTGATGCTCCACAGAGTTTCGCAGAGATAGGGTTCCTCGGTTGGCATTAGCACGGCCTTCAGTAGCAGGCAGATTATTATTTCAGATGCGGATTCCGCCCCTTTTCTCCGGCCCCCTAGATGAACTTGGAAGAGTTTCTTTTGCTGATGAGAACCTCCAGCAGCCGCAGCTTGGCTTTGATGTGCTTGTACTCGTTGTACTCCTGGGCCAGCGGGGAACGGTCCTCCTTCTGCACGTTTCTGCGGGACCAAGAACTGCTTTAGACACGACACCCCAAAAGCACTGCATCCTCACTGGATCAAAAGCACTGCATTCTCACTGTATCAAAAGCACTTTTAAACTCCTAAAATGTCCCCTAAACACCCCACATCTCACTGGATCAAAAGCACTGCATCCTCATTGGATCAAAAGCACTGTGTCTTCACAGTTGCTGTACATGCATCACATCCTTTGATGATCCTGTTTATGATATGTATCCTTACCTTCCATTTTCCCTGAAGAACTGATCTTCAAACTCTCTGAGGTTCTTGCGGATTGTCTTCTTCTCCTCCCGAGCCTCTTGCAGCTGCTCTACCAGCTCCTGCCTGCAGGGGGAACTGCTTTAGACACGATGCCCCAAATCACCCCATTTCTCTCCCCCTAATATACCCCCAAAGCACCCCACGTTTCTCTTTTAAACCCCTAAAATACTCCCAAAACACCCCACGTCTCTTTTAAACTCTTAAAATGTCCCTAAAAAATTACAACGACAACTACGACTGAGCTTCATTAACAGTAAGATAATATTAGCCAGCCCACTGTAATGCTTCACGTGTAACATGTTGAGCGTAAATATGACAGAATGAATCAGGGTGTCTAAGCGCACATTAAGTGGTCAGCAGAGCACGGTGCGCTGTGATGTGTTCCCTGTTCTACCGCCTCTGACCGCGGGTCCCCCTGCGGACTCACATGGTGGCCGAATGCAGGTTGGAGAGCCGGGTGTCCGTGCTGTTCTTGGGGGGCGCCAGCTCGTCGATGGCCAAGGAGAACCCCACCACGCTCAGCTCCGGCCTGAAGGTCCCGCTGACGTGGGTCTGGCAGTCGCCATCGTCCTCGGAGCCCTCCTCTTCCTCCTGGAAGAGAGTGGGGGGGGAGATGTGTCAGTCAGGAAGGACACCGCCGCCAAAGAGTTTTGGGGCTACTACTGCACATGCCCTAACCACTGCACCCCCAAACTCCCATTATGGCCCACCACTGTACCCCTAGAATCGACACTCCTGCAGCTGTACCCCGACAGTCCTGCAAATCTCTGCAAATGCTCCCACCAATGTACCCCTAACGTCCCAAACACGGCCCCAGCATCATACCCCCAAGCTCTGTGCACCTCCTACCTTACATTTCCAAAATCCCCAAAACTACATCTACCCTCCAAATACCCCCCTACCACTGCACCCCGCACCGCAAGCTCACACCAGGCTATGCACACAGGAGAAATAAAAGGCTGCATTCCGGCTGAATTCTAGGTGAATATTGCAAACGACTGATTCCAGGTGAGTTAGGCAAGTCACTGATCCCAGGTGAGTTAAGCAAATCACTGGTTCCCGGTGAATTAGGCAAGTCACTGATCCCAGGTGAGTTAAGCAAATCACTGGTTCCCGGTGAATTAGGCAAGTAATTGTTTCCAGGTGAATTAGGCAAGTAATTGATTCCAGGTGAGTTAGGCAAGTAATCGATTCCAGTTGAGTTAGGCAAGTGGCTGGTTCCAGGCGAATCAGGCAGGTAACTAATTCATGGCGAACGAGGCAGGCCACCGTCAGGGTTAGATGCAACACGTCACCTTAATTTCATCGAAGAACTGTGCCGGTTCGCCCTCTAAAATGGGCGGCAGCGGAAGACCTCTGCGTTTGCTGGAGGGGGAGCCCTGTGACGAGGGCCAATAGGGCGTTAACACTGTGAGCGCTAACACGGAGTAACCAATCAGAGCGCTGCCACGAGTACTGACGGGAAGTACTGAGCGCTAATGCTAATTAGCGCCAGGAGCGCCGTGGATTACGGACTTGTCTGTCGATGGGAAATCACTAAAAATTACACGAGGGATTCGGTATTCCGTTTTAACTGGGAATTCTTTTTGTAATTCTAGGCAATTAAGTGATTAAGGAAATATTAATATTAATACTAGTCAGTTTTGTGAAATATATTTTTTCTTACGACATTAGCGCCTTTCTGCACAGTTTATGAAGTGGGTTTAACATTTGTTCAGGATAATGCCTTGCTGGACTGAATATCTTAATGGATGTTCATGCAGTCACACTGGTCTTACATAACCGATAAATAGACTGGCATGGTAGCTAGCTCTCCAGCCCAAAATTTTCTTACCGTCTGCATTCTGCTTGAATATTCATGTAAATGATGCCCGACAGGCTAGCATATGGCTACAGCTGGCGTGGACACTTGTTCACTTGCAAAACTAACATTTCCATATTTTCATATGCTCCCACTTTGATGATGTGCATTGCCAGGAGTCAACCACTAGGGGCACTGTGGTGTTGACCCCTGAAAAGTGTGTGAAAATTGGCTGTGTATTGACTGTAAGACTTATGTGCATTGGCCATAGGATTATACGACCATGTATCAACTGGGAGAGGGAGACATTGGACCACGCAGGAAGCTGTACTTACAATGATAGGGATGGTAGACGCTCGGCAGAGAATCTGCTTGACCAGACGATATCGATCATACAGAGGCTTCATTATATCCCTCTCGGTCTTTGTCACCTGGCAAAGGAATGATGTCAAATGAATTCGCTTATTCTTCACAAGTTGAGTCAAGCCTGGCGGGGCTTGGATGTGGCAGGGTTTGGGCACGGTGATTTTTGGGCATGGTGGGGTTTGGGGCATGCCGGGGGAGAGGGGGGGGTACTCACCGGCCTCCCGTGGATGTTCTCGTAGTACAGCAGAGCCTTCTGCAGGGCCACTTTCTCCGCCCCAATCTGCTCCCGTGTCATATCCTGTCAGAGATGCGCATCGTATCCTGTTAGAAACTGCTGTCCCACAGCAGCACTGCACCGCTGTTAATATCTTTTATCTAACACCAGCGTACCACAGAGCGTGGTACTGTGGCTCAAAGCGGTAGTCGTGACGATGTGGGGGGGAGCTGTTGAGGGGGCAGGGGGGGGGGTTGGATATCTCACCTTAATGTCCTCGGGTCTCCCCTCCTCCTCCCTCCTCTCCTGCAGCTTCTGCTGAACGGACTCCAGAGTGCTCTCCACCGCCGGGACGGGCTCCTTCTCGGGCTCCACCTTCTCTTTGGTCTCTTTGTCCAGCTGCGAGCCGAAGCTTTTGGGCAGCGTGTTGCTGCGCGGGCGGGACATGGGAGGCAGGTCCTCTTCCGACTTGTGGATTTTGTGCTCTGAGAGTGATAAAGGCCGGTAAGTAAGATGACTCTGCCCCCGTGTGAACATTAAAACCCTGAGTGCATGTTCAGCTTGTGCTAAAAGACCTTGGTATATTACAGTGTATTCTGAATGTCATTGGTATGTTAGGAGTTTGTTCAGAAGGTTGTGGGTATTTTACAGGGTTCTAATGAAATAAATTGGTATATCAGAAGTTTTCTCTGAAAGTCACTGGTATATTAAGAGTTTCTTCTGCAAGTCATTGGTATATTATGAGTCTGTGGTATTAGAGTTTGTGCTCTGTCTTGCTGTGAGAGAAGGACATTAGTCTGAACTATAAACGCTGTGGATCCAGGTGGCCTTACCTTTCAGCTCCTTGCGTAGCTTGGAGAGCTCGTTCATCCATCGCAGAACCTCCGGGTTCGCGGCTTTGTCACTGTGAGACGGCTGGGAAGTGAGAGAACCGTAAATTTCACTTACAGGCTTCATGGCAACATGATGCTTTCAGCAAAGCCTGTATTTAACTGCAGGTCCCATGAATGGATGTATCCCAATCAACATGATTCACCTCAATGATTCACTGTCCTTATGCCCAAACCTGCAACTGCAATTGTCAAAAAGCCATTACATTTAATACTATATGAGACCCCTATAATTCTGATTGAATTTGTACGGCTTGTTTCACAAAAAAACTTCAGAAGCCCTCCTCTAAACTCTCCAACTCTTCTCCTCTAACATCTGACACTCCCCTTCCTCCCCTCTCCCTCTGGTAACTTCCCTCCCCTCCCCTCTCCTCTCTGCTCCTCTCCCCACTCACACTCACCCTGTACTTCCTGTCCTCCTCAAACTTCTCCTCGAATCGGCTGATCTTCTTCTTCAGGCTGTGGACCTTCTTGGAGAGCTGAGCAGCGGAGAGCACCACCCGCTCCTCCTCGCAGGAGCCCAGAGACGAGCTCCTCCGCCGACTGCAGCACACGCAGAAAGCACAACGTCACAACGTGATACACACGCACACGCACACGCACACGCACACGCACACACACACACACGCACACACGCACACGCACACACACACACACACACACACGCACACACGCACACACACACACACACACACACACACGCACGCACACACACACACACGCACACACACACTCATACATTATACAAATACGTGTACACACAGACATACACACACACACACACACACACACTCATACATTATACAAATACGTGTACACACACACACACACAACAGGCACTATGTCACAATGTCATATGTCATACAGATACATGCATACTTACACACAACAGACACTATCTCACAATGTCATGCATTATATAGATACATGTGCACACACACACACACACGCACACACACACCTCATGAAGGAGTGGGCGTTGGGTGGGGAGGGAGGGACCTCGGTGTCATCCAGGTACTGCTGACAGTGTCCGTAACCATAGGAACGAGGGGAGAGCATGGGGTCGCTGTCCTCCTCCAACAGCTGCTGAATCAGCCGCCCCCCTACATGGGGGGAGAGGCGAGCCTCCTCCCGGTCCATGCTCTCCCGCTGCCAGGAACAGTCAGCTGTAACCGGCTCTGGAACACAAAATCCACACATGGGACCCAAAATCACACAACCATCAAACTCCAAATCCACACAGGGACTAACACCACACAGCCACCAAACACCAAATACACACATGGGACCCAAGACCACACAGTTATCTAATATCAAATCCACACAGGGACCCAAAATCACACAGCCATCAAATATCAAATCCACACATAGGATCCAAAAACCACAGAGCCATCAAACACCTGATCTAAACATTGATGCTGATGTTGAGCATAAAGGAATGTTGGCCACCCAACATTCCATATGGCGCATTGAGTAGCCAACATTCCTTGTTGAGCTTCATCACTGAAAATGTGAGGTAATGGAAATTATAATCGGCAGTGGATGTAGCTGCCTTTCCCGTTTTCCCAGCCCGAAGGTCACATAACCCATTAAAACAGCCCAATATAAATTTCTAAATACGACCCGTTTGAGCCACGGCTCGCGGGCATTCTCTGGCAACGCCACGCAAGATCACCCCCCCCCCCCCCCCCCCGGGGTACCGCAGTGCCGCTGGAAATTTCCTGCTAAAAATAAAGATGGATGAATGGCTCTTGCGAGCACACGCGGTTTTCTTACTGGCGACGCTGGAGGCCAGATTAAAGCACTCGTTTTTTCACCAGCATTACACAGCCCGCATGCTGTACGTGTGCATGCGCACACATGCAGACGCATTCCACGGGCTTTTCACAGGGATCCTGGACTGCATGAACGCGGTGCACGCTCGAATGGAAATTGCCCACAATTTACCTGATTCTGGGAAATTCTCACGCTGTGGAAATTCGAATGTTTCCCGGAATGTAGATCAGTTGTGTGAAATGCGGACGGTCGAATGGGATCTGCGGGAATTCTGTTACATTCGAAAGCCGAGCGTACGATGAAGTCATCGGGTCGCAAGTGAATGTTACACTGGGGGATTTCGTTACATAATTCTGCTTTTTTTTGAAACGGCGGACGGAAGGCAAAGCTGTTCTGTGAGACGCGGGCACGCATGCAAACGCGGTGCACAGCTGCCCGATGGCACCGCCTCACTGGCGCCCGATGCCAATGGGAGCGGACTTACCCGCATAGCAACTCTGCTGGCAAATGGTTTTGAAGTCAAGGACAGGTACGGTAAAGACGGGAGGATCGTCTGTCAGAGAGAGACAGGAAAGGACAGGAAAGCCAGAGTGTGACACGATGGCAGTCATTTCCACATTTTGCGTCGGGGTTCAGCTCAGATGGTACGCAACGAAACGCGAGGAGGTCTTTAAAATTCACTCAAGGGGGCCCCAACTTTTAAGAATTCCCACCAGCAACTTTCACACTTGACCAACAGCAGCTAAATAGAACCACTGCAACACACGCACAGCACACACACACACACACACACACACCACACACACGGGTACACACACACACACACGCACACACAGGTACACATGCAGGTATTTCTCTGCGAGCTCTGTATGCCGAAGCCGATTTTGGCACTGAGTGTTTATACATTGGCTGTAAACCACCATTTCCAAGACCTGCTTTCTAAAAAAAAATATGTCATATCAGGTTCTCAGATCTGCACTAAAAAAACTGGTTTCACCTGGTAGCTGTGAGCAGTCGGTCTGTGTTGCTCGAACATAACTCATCACCTCTGCTTCTGAGCCACATATTAACTCTGCTGAGCTCGGTTCCAGCTCGCCCCCAGAGCTAAATATAGGGCCTGCTACTACGCTTCCTATGTTTTTCTTTAAAGAGAAATAAAAATAAACCATTATGGAAAAAAAAGTGCTACGGTTCCTTCATTCTCCTGGACACAATATTGCATCAATACATGCATGTAATATATAATTTATAACAATACATACTTTATGTTATGACTCTTCTCATACATTTTTAGGAAAAAAACATTTGCATTAGAAATCCTGACGCAACAGATGTCCAAGTGCAGCACTTTCACTGAGTGAAGTAATGGTCTTTTTTTCTGTGTCATTACTGCTCTGCCCCGCCCTCTCCTGGCCCCACCCCATGCTGCCTTCTGTGCTAAACACCACCTGCTGTCTGCCACTGCCCCCCAAACCCTACCCCCTGCCCCCCCACACTGTTTCCCTAAAAAACAAGCTGAGGGATCGCACATGCCCTGGGACACCAGCATGGCTCACACACCCTCACGCCAGGGTAAAGACTTCAGGCTCACCCTTCTGATACATAAAAAAATAAAATAAAATAAAATAATAATAATAATAATAATAATAATTTGTAATGCACTTTTCATTCAAAGTTAATCTTAAAGTGCTACAGAGGTGCTTAGAACCAAACTACAATGATGCATTAAACAGAGTAGCTAAAGTGAAGTTAAAGTAAAAACAAAGAAAAAAAACAACACAAATTTAAGAAAAGGCCCTGTTAAAAAGAAAGGTTTTCAGGCCTGACACATTTCCTATAACTCAGTGTTCTCGGTAAGTATAAACTACGCAAACTCACCGTCCAAATGAAACCTCCACACTTCCCCGTAAAAAGACACAATACATAACACTGCTGCCAAACAAACTACAGTACTCAACACTGCCCCCTTACGCATGCCAGAACTCAACACTGCTCCCCTCCTTAAAAAACAACAGTGCTCAGTCAACACATGTGCTCTCGACAATAGCTTCAGAGCTTACACAACCAAGCACAAAGATCCATTATAACAAAGAGAATTAGTAATATGCACGATAATTTGGAAACATGATCAGAAATTATTTGCATTAATGCAGAAATACAATGAAAATAATTTTTTGCACAGCCTGTTTTTGGAAGTTTTTAAATTGCATAGCCGTTTATAAAACTGAAAGCCATTTTAAGGTTATAAATACAAATAACTAGTATTTCCCTGGCTTTCATTCCAGATTTAATCATAAACAAAGCCGGTCATTGACCAAAACACCATTGTCACTTGTGGACTAAAGCCAACTGCATGTCGACACACAAAGTGCTGCAGAGATCTGCTTATTTCATTTGGGAATGCAAAAAAAATGCAGCCTCTGTTGCTTCTGACAAGTACTCCACTATTCATTTATTTAACTGGCTCTGAAATTCCATAGAGAGAGTCTGAGGGCTTAACTGTATCTAACCATCCTGGAGAAAAACAGCATATTTCCCTTGTTCGTCCCCTAATAACAGGGATGACTGGCCATCTCCAGACAGATAGAGCTGCACACGTCTCCCTGTAGTCCCCACAAAGCAGCATCTCACACAAAGCATCCGACCGAGGTTAGATTAAGGCTGGATGCGTTTGCAGCGACACACAGCTCCCAAGTAAGAGCAGCCTGCATGTGGCATTCAGGGAAACCACGCAGAGAGAGAGAGAGATAGTAGGAAAGACAGATAGGGAGGGAAGAACAGCAGAAGGGAGGAGAGAGAGAGAGGGGGAGGGAGAGAGAGAGAGAGAGGGGGGGAGATTCTTACCTCCCCAGCCACTGTGCTGGGTCAGAGCTGGCAGCCCCTCACACCCCTCCAGATCTCCCATCCTGGACCCCCTACCAGGCTCCCGGTTCCCCGAAGTCTCCTGGATCTTCATGGGCAAACTCTGGCAGCAACCAACAACAAAAAACAAAACCAATCAGAAACACCCTGTGGGAATGCAGTCCCTGAGACCAGCTGCGCTACCGTGGCGACGCACTCAGGCAACAGCTCGGCTGCAGAGGCGCACTCCTTAAGTTCCCTGAGCACACGTGGCCCCAGCAGGCCCCGCCCCCCCGCCAGCCGATTGGTCGAGCGCGTCTGCCAAAACATCCGCCCATCTGTCGTTCCCACAGCACCCGCCCCGCCTGCCCCCCCTCCCCTCCCCCTTCTTCCCTCGCCCCCGGCACACATGCCTCCTGCCTCGTATGAGTTGTTTGTCTCGTCTCAGTAACTGGAGAAAGGGGGGTGGGGGGGGGCACACGTCTGAGGGAGCTGTTAAGACCCTGTCCCGAAACACCAAGGCGGCCTAAACCAGCCCAGGGGCTGCAGTGACACAATCCAACCTTTGCTGATCACATTGCACTCGCTGGGAGGGGAGGGGAAGGGGGGCTGCTTTAAGATCGTGGCGGCCATTTTAATAGAATTCCTACAGGTGTATTAGTCACTCCTTGCTTTTGGCTCCTTCGTGCTAGCGTAACAGGGCCACACTCGCAAGTCTCCGAGACTCAGTTCCTTCTAATGGGGGGGGGGCGAGGGGGGGCTGCGGGGGCTGCGGGGGGTCAGCTCTATTTAAAACTCTCTGTGGCAGGGCCGACAGCGTTGGCCAAGGAGGCCAAAGGAGACCAATGATTAAACTGCCGCTGAAAACTCGAGCGGTTTGCCTCCCACAAACAGGGGGGCTCCGGCTCCTGAGCTGCGCGACGCAGAAACACTCCCCCCCCCCCCCCCCCCCCCCCCCCCCCGCTGCACTCCACGCTCCCCCCCCCCCCCCCCCCCCCCGCTGCACTCCACGCTTTCTTCACGAAAGGCAAACATTATAACGGTTCTGAAGCGCCACCGTAAAGCACGCCAACTTCTGCTGCGCCGCGGCCAGTGCGATAAGAGAACCTGCGCCCACCATCTGTGCAGCGGTACGCACAGACTGCACAGGGCCCTGCACACTTAGCAGAGACCAGGGCCTGCGCAATAGCTTAATCTTACAGGAGCGGGACGCTCTGAATGTCAGTAAGCTTCCTGCAGGTTACTGACAATTCTTTTTAAAATTCTTTAAAAAAAAAATTTTTTTAAAGAATTTTTCTATTTTTCTCACAGAATCATATGGCTTTGCATGATTTGGTTTTCAAAATGAATCAGAATCTATACAAGTTAAGGCACTTTTTGGACGCGTATTTGACTAGATTGTCTGGTTTCTACACAGTAAGCTGCATACATTATGCACACATTTTCCAAGCTCTTTCACATCATTTCTGTCTTCTTCTTTTTTAAAATTAGATTTTATCATTTCACATATAAATTGCCACATGCTCTCGCCCACAAACACTTCCGCCCAGATCAGAGGGCGATCACACGGGCCGTTTGGGGGCAGAAGTGTAGTATAATGGGTAAGGAACAGGTCTTGTAACCTAAAGGTCGCAGGTTCGATTCCTGGGCAGGACACTGCCGTTGAACCCTTGAGCAAGGTACTTAACCTGTATTGCTTCAGTATATATCCAGCTGTATAAATGGATGCAATGTAAATGTTGTGTAAAATGTTGTGTAAGTCGCTCTGGATAAGAGCGTCTGCTAAATGCCTGTAACGTAATGTAATGTTTGAAGAGGGGTGATTGACAGCCTCAGGCAAACAGAAGGAACTATTCGGAGTCAGTCCGGCAAACAATGAGAGGGTGCTAACGTCCGACCTGTCCACCAATCACGCGACAGTGGCCCTCACGTCAGGGTACTGGGGATAATCAGTCCCCTTTAAGACACAACCTTAACACAACTAAACAACTGAAAGGGCCCTGTCCTCTCACCTATTGATCTCATGGATTAAATCAAGATTGAATTCTAAAGTGAAATGATTGCATTAATAAAGAACAGTAATGAAATCAATCTAATGGTTAACTGAAATCCATATTATCCATACATTCACAGCATCGCTGATTTTTGGGGGCTCTCAAACTCAGTCCAGGGAGTGCACTGGTGCTGCTTTTTGTAACAGTGATCAGTGATCTTGTGATCAGTTGCAGAAGAGTTTTTTTTTTTAAATGTTGTTTTTTTTTTTAACCAAAGCCAGAGCCCACCAAGAGCAGGCCTAGGGTGTCAGTGGCAAGGAACAACTCTCTGGCTGGAGGAACCCTTGAGCAGAACCCTTGTGCAGAACCCTTGAGCAGAACCCTTGAGCAGAACCCTTGTGCAGAACCCTTAAGCAGAACCTGACTCAGGGGGGGAGCCCATCTGGTACCAGTTAATTGGAAAAAAGGCTGATGACATAACATGTATAATAAACAGAAAAGTAACAGTTCATAAATGTCAACGGCAATATGTAATTGAATCAATAACCTACTGCCTACTAGCCCCCCCTCCCCAACACTCCCTCCTGTTCCATTCTACTACTCTGATCTGCAGCTTCCTGTCACCCAGAATCAGAGTCGTTTTCCAGTTACATCACAGTCACGTCATAGTTTTGTGGGTTTTTTTTCCTGCTGTAAAACATACTCTGAAAAAAAAAAAACACTTTATGACGACTTATTTTCACTAAACCAGACGCTGAGGGATCGCGGGTGAAGAGCGGGGTGGCTGACGGGCTATTTTTATGGATTTTTCTTGCGTAATTTCAGGAGGGAAACTCCCGTTGAATGTGATGACGCACTAAAACTGCGGCGCAGAGCGGGAGATCAGTCAGGACTGCGCTAATTGGGCACAGACCAAATCTCCTGCCAGGATTACAAAGACAAGAGCTGGAGGAAGGGGGTGATTTACAAACCCCCCGCCCCCTCCAAAGCCAAATAACACCCCCACCTACAAGAATATAGTATGATGATTCAGTTCAATTTTATTTGTACTGTATAGCGCTTTTTACAGAGAACTGTCACAAAGACGCTTCACAGGGTAGCGAGGCAAGAGACAGAGCAACAACAGCAAACAGAGCAAACACCAGGCCTGAACCCCCAAATAGCAAGCAATGGCATGAGGTATAAAAAAAAACTCCCAATGGGGAGAAAACCCTCAAACGGTGGGGAGAAAAAAAGCCCCCCGGACCCCCCTTGAGGGTTGCAGTTCTTAGGGTCTATGCATTCAACCCCCCCCCCCCCATATTTAGACTAAAGTTGTGCCTTTGAGCTGGGGGACTGTTCAAAACAGCCGATTGCATGTGGGGGAGTCCATGGAGACTGTGCACGTTTTGGGTGGCGCACATGCAGTAACACACTAAGATTCCGCTGACGTTCAATGTCAATGAATGAGTGCCGGTGGCTACCATGTTAGAGAATGAATGACACAAAACTGTTTTCAGGAAAGATCACAAAAGTGACTTTCACCTTGTAGGAAACTTTAGTTTAACTACGTAAGATCACTGGGAAAGACTGACCTCTCTAAGCCGTGGGGTTACGCACCAGCACACAAACATTATTCCATAGCTTGCTGGAACATGTTGTTCTTAACTGTGGATAGGGGATAATGGTTTACATAGCTTTGACTTGCCATATATAGACATATATAGAAACATATATTTGTGTGTGCACACATTTTATTTGTGTGTGTGTGTGGGTGTGTGTGTGTGTGGGTGTGTGTGCGCGCGCACGTGTGAGTGTGTGTGTGTGTATGTGTGTGTATGTGCGCACACGTGCGTGTGTGTCAACTTATTTGCTTAATTAAAAATGACAAACAAGCACGGCATTTTTAAAAGAAATATATGGCGGAAATGTTTTAATTGGTATTTGCAGCACAAACAAATAAAAGAAATCGAAACTAATTTCAGAGATCAAAGAGCACAATCGGACCATGCCGTAACTCAATTGTTGCCCTCTCGAATGTTTTATTACCTTGAATTATTATTTTATTTCATACACTGCTGCATTATTTTTATGTAGTCGTTTTTATATTACAAGTGTACATGTTCATTTTTGTGATGTCTTGTTATAGGACATTGCCTGTTTGCATAGCTCTGCTTGAACAAAGTTTATTTTGGCATTAATAAGTGTATTATTAACAAGCAGTGATGAAGGTCTAAGAGCAGAACAATTTGACCTGTGAACAAATATGTGAAATATATTTCCAAAATGTCTTTCCTGAAGGCTTGGGGGTTCTTTTTCAGAAGTTGAAACAATTCAAACTGAATTAGGATTGAGTCATTTTTTTCTTAATTATTATGATTAATAAGGGTTGTATAATTACTATGGAGCGCTACATAAACCTTTCCCACAGTTTTCTCTAAAAATGTGCAACATTTTCTAAATTTACCTGGCCTGAATTTGATCAACATTTTTTTAACTTTGACTTACGAATAAAAGTCTTTTTGGGTTTTTTTTTTTTTTGCTTTACAAATAGTTTCGCAAGTTCAGCGATAAACTAATTCACCAAACCATGTCTGCAAAAAACAACAACAAAAAAAAAAACCTCTTGCACTTGGCACCTGCACTTGCTGGTAGGTCAAATAAAGGTCAAATGATAACTTAAATCTCAGCTTTATTACACAAAACAAAACAAAACAAAAAATATGAAATATAAAAAGTTAAAATGCTTAAAAACAAGGACAAAAAAAAGTTGCACTGACCTGTGGCAACAGTCCCGAGTCTCTTTCTGGGCGATCGCTTCTGAAACAGGAAAGGGAAACGTCCATGTTATATCGTACAGTAGAGCGGAGCAGAACCCGCACCGGTCCGGCGCTCGCAGGTCACGGGTGTCTACACCGGCCCCCGTCTGTCTCAGCCCGCCGGAGAGAACGTGCGCGCAAGTCGCTTTCCAACCTTAACCCGATAAGACCCGCAAAAACAAACAGCGCTCGCATGACGGAGCTCGCACAGAAAAGCACCTTGTCTCCGAATTTCCCATCCTTATCAGCACACCATATCAGCGGCAGATTATTTGACAAACACAGCTTTCGCCGATATAACCTTGGGACCCGGGGGGAACTGGTTTATATCGGTTCATCTACCAAAACCTCAACAATGCCACTGAGAGGAAATAGACATGACAGCAAACTAACAAGCGAGAGTGAGAAAAAAAAAAACAAAACCAAAAAACAAACATGACTGACGTGCTATCATGTTCAATTTATACATTCTTTTATTAAGAGGATGAGGTGTTTTCGTTACTGTGCGTCACAGGCATTTTCATTCATTTGCTTATATCAACATTAAACAATAGTCTGTTATTTGATATTGACAGTTGAAGCCAAAGTGCTCTGGACTGGAAATAAATCAGGTCTTGCCGAGGGGTCAAAGTGACACGGAGGTAAGCTCAACAGGTACAGGCCACAAACCAGGAAGCACACAAACACACATGCACAATAACCACTCATACGCACACACACAGACACACAAACACACACAACTATACGTACATACACACATTCACAGACATTCACAACACACATGCACACAAACATACAGAAACACACTTACAAAACACAAAAATTTATACACACACATACATGGACACACAAACACAGATACACAGGCACAGACATATATACAAACACATGTACAACAAACACATATACACAGGTGCGCATGCACAAGCATGCACACATGCACACGCACACACAAATGCCAACACACACACACGTACACGCATAACTAGAACACCACACATCACCACTGCACCCACATTCCACCCCACATCACACCCTGCTTTCATGCGTCTTTGAGTCTCTGTGTGACACAGACTGCTAGTTAAAGTTATTACATTTCATTTGTATTATACCTGTGTCTACATACCTCTCAGCTGATGATTCCATACTGTTGCAGTCTCTCGTCTTTTGAGAACTTGATTCGCAAAAACGCTCCTGAAAAAAAAAAAAAAAAAACAAGATTCTTCTCATTCAGAAAAGGGCACGGAGCAGAGACATGAACTGGAGAGTGGAGTGTAACGTTTCAGCCAAATCAACTACCGGATAATATTAGAGAGTAACATGTCAGCCAATCGCCTACCTGTCCACGTTTAAGAGTGCAACAGGTCATTTAATCAACTACCTGCTCATGTTAGATCGTCACGTGTCAGCCAATCGCCTACCTGCCCACGTTAACATGAGCGTTGAATGCTATGTCTGGATTTACATAACCGCAACGTGGAGAACGATTCTACATCTTTAATATAAAACCAGTCGTCTATTTTAAACCCATCGGTGGACAAGCAGCCGTGCTGACTTCACAGTAACAAGGCTTACACAGTTACATCACATTGCAATTTAAGGCATGCCGATAGTCTCATGTCCTTCAGAAGGACCCCTAAATAATATTTTTAATCCACAGGCTAAATTCCACCGCTGCTAAAAAAAAAATAGCAAACGAATGAGCTGGAACTTCCTTTTGAAGAGAAGGCCGAGCTAGCTGGCTAAGCAAGATATATTTATACTTTAAGGTTTAAAGTAATTAAATAACTAACTAGCTTACCATTGCAAATAGCTGGAAGGGGGAGCTGAGAATGTGGCCCTTCAACTGCAATGCTAGCGAGGAACATATCACAAAACGCTGTGCAGCTATGTGTGAACGCGTAGCCACCTCAAGCTACGGCTATAGGTGAACAACTTGAAAGTCGACCCATGATTATCTCCATTCCCCTTGATGGGGCAGAGGGACCAAAGGGGATGATATTGTTTGTGCTATTAGCTGTGTACTCATCTGGGCGACGCCCAACACCAATAAAGGTGTATCTTGTTTTGGGTCTCATAAAACTCTGTAAAAAAAAAATATATATATATATGGTGTTAAATTGCAGTTGCCAAATATATAAAGGTCACAATATAAACGGTCTTTCGAACGCCTTGCTGCCCTTTAGTCATGACTAAAATATTACGGGATTATCTTTGAAGTGTGAGACCTTCTCTGTCCAGCGATACACACTGCCAGGGCTTCCAGCAATGTCTCCGGACACCCAGAACCCCCCAGCAGTGTGGCACAGCTGTTTTCCCTTGTCATTACTTGACAACCGTCCCGGACATTTTCAGCATGCTGGGAGTTCGTCTGCAGCTGGTCCAAAAGCCAGGGAAAGGAAATGAAATAATATTTCAGAACGACCAATCAGAGAGCACATTATCTTGTTTGGCCAATCAGAGAGCATATTCGTTTGGCCAATCAGAGAGCAGATTATCTCAGGTGGCCAATCAGAGAGCATATTATCTCTTGTGGCCAATCAGAGAGCACATTATCTCATGTGGCCAATCAAAAGGCTTATTATCTCATACAACCAATCAAAGAGCAGAGTATCTCACATGGCCGAAATGCAGAATTCCATGACTTGGACCTGAAACAAATTACATTTACCAAAACAAAAACCTTAGGATGGGCTGATGATCTAGTATTATATCAAAGGTAGCAAACAACAATTTCACTAAGGATAAATGTTCTATGTGAAAGTAAATTCTATTCTGACAGTTAGCTAGCTAGATTGTTAAAGTTAGTAAGCTAGTTAGACATTTATTTGGTTGCACTCATCACCATTTATTGCCAATTTGCACCATTCTGTCTGGAAACGTAGCCTAAAATATGGACAAAGTTTCGAATGCTTTTATCGTCCCTTTACCAGACTGAAAGGACTGAAAAGTTCCACATTTTCCATCTTTACAAAATGTAGGTCAGCTAAAAGGCAGTCAGGGTCATGTTGACTCACTATTCCTCTAACGGAACAACAATCATGTGTCACGTTTCGGGTCAACTGGTTTGTTGTCAGCTTGTGTATTAACAGGGATTCAGCAAAACCGCAAGTGAGTATCCCAAACAACATGACGATCCGCAGAGAATCAGAAGATCATCTCAAGATCATCTCAAAACACCCATGAGCAGCATTCAAAAACATATGCCTAAACTTTTCTTTTGTTTCCCACATAAACGTGTACTTTATGTTGTTTCTCTGGAGCACAATTAACTCTTCTCTCATGAATGAAGATTATTAACATGTCTGTATAAATGAAAAATATTAACACATCTATATACGTGGAGATTATTAACATGTCTGTATGGATGGAGATTATTAACAAGTCTGTATGACCAAATATTATCTACAGGTCTGTATGAAAGCCTGAGAAAGCTGCAGATTCTCTCTGGTGGTGTGTTAGTCTTTCTTCATACTGGAGTTTGGCGCAAAGCCCTACATAGATTACATTACACTCAGGTATTTAGCAGACACTCTTATGTAGAGTAACTTACATGGCCTACATTTTTACATGCAATCCTCTCACATTCAGGTTATTCCAGTTAAGCATCTTTCTTAAGGCTACAATGGCTGTGCTCCACCTGGAAGCAAACCGGCAACCTCTGAATCACAACCACTGCTCCTTAACCTTGAAACTATCACGCTCCCGCCAATGGAGCAGTGTTGCTGCCTCTTCACCAGTGTAGTGTTCCATGTCTCAAGACCTGGAAATCACTTCTGAATTTTAATATAGTAAAGGTATTTACTTGGTTCAGCACTGTGAGTAGTATATGGAAAACAAGAAGGAGGGAGAGAGAGAGCACTAGTATTTACTCACAGTGAGGAAGTCCTGGTTGTCATAGCGGTGTGACCTCACGGTGAGGGGGTCCTGGTTGTCACGGCAATGTGACCTCACAGTGCAGGGTTCCTGGCTGTCATGGCGACGTGACCTCACAGTGGAGGGGTTGCCATGATGATGTGCCCTCGGAGTGCGGGGATCGTGGCTGTGATTGGACCCTCCGTGCCTCCTCTCCCCATCCGGTGAGAGCCCATTCCCAGTCGATGAGGGGATGTTCTCCTTGTTTATGCTGCACCTAAGACCACGTGCCCATTCCACGCAGGAGAATACGGAATCAGTCCACCATCACACTCGTATGCAGAGGAACAGCTGTGCTTAAATGGGAAGGTCACATGGCCTCTCTGGTCCAATAAGTGTTTAGCTTTTCCTCTTAATTCTGTGTAAACCTACAAATAACGTTCCCTATTTGCTGTGCCTATAGAATAAAAACAGGCCCTGCTTACAGACTACAAACAGGTCCCACCTACGGAATGCACCTGAGATACAGCACCGGGGAGGTTGTAGGTGTGGCAGTGAGGGGGCATATGTTCCATTCCCCGACCCCAGGACAGGGAGGAGGGGACAGGATGGGGACGTACATGTCATTGCACTTCTGACTCTCATCCAGGTCCTTCTGCCGTGGGTGCATCTGCTCGGTCGTCACGGCAACGGCCGGGGAGACCTCAGCCAGCCCAGAGCTTGGAGCTAACCCTGACCCGGCCTGCATATCAAAGAGGTGCTGCTCCACGGCCAATCGGATCGTCCTCTCCAGGAAGCTGACGACGAGAAGAAACACAAAGACAGGAGTCGTTACACTTTACAAGGCGTTACGTGTTTTCCGAAGAAACACTACACAACATGCACATATTGGACACAATGATATGCTGAATAAATTAATGTAAGCATAGAACTGAATTAAAAAAGCAACAACACAGCTATTATCAGCTGGCAGCCGATGAGTAATGGCTATTCTGTCATTAATGACAGTGTCTTCTCGTTGATATGGTCAAAAGAGACTGGACTTCAGCCACAGAGTACGGGCAACTTACTGTGCTGAGTCAGCCTTCCGATGGGTGGCAGAGCAGGGGGAGCTGGGAGAGAGAATCAGAAACAGAGCAGCAGTTACACACACTGCAGAAACAGAGCAGCAGTTAGATACTCCAGAAACAGAGCAGAATTTAGATACTCCTGAAACAGAGCAGCAGTTAGATACTCCTGAAACAGAACAGCAGTTACACACACTGCAGAAACAGAGCAGCAGTTACACACACTGCAGAAATCAAGCCCTGTTAAACATTTAAAACACCTTAAGCACATATCCAAACATATGTCCTACAATGGAGTGGATCATAGAAATTTATTTATTCTCTCAGTAGGAGACAGGCTCAGTAACCTCCAGCACTAAAGTGTCAGCTCAGCAGAATCAGGGCCGCACACCAGGGCCTTAGCCAAGTAAACATCACCCCCGTCCAATCAAAAGCAATCTCAACATAAACATCTACCAGAGTGAGGCTATTTTAATCTCTGCCGATTGCTTATTGCGGTTATCAAAATGTGTGTTTACAACTGAGAGCTAAACGAAAGGATAACAGCCTAGATGAAACAAAATGAAAGATAACAAAGTACACCTTCAGGAGAACAAGCGGATAGATAGACAAGCAAATAAGATAAACAAGCAGGAAGATAACGACCAGTCAGTGCACTTTATAATCATCATCATCATCATCATCATCATCATCATTCTTATCAACATTGTCATGCATAACAGTGATAACCGTACAAAAAATATATTCAGTGTCCAAAGCATTCTCAGAATTTACGTGCACTTGAAAAATGCTCATTAACCAAGAGGTTAATGGGGATAAGATAAACATATCTGGCACAATGAGAGACTGGCAGACAGCATTTACATTCTTCTTTCATTGCGTACGTGTCATGAGGCATCCCAGGAGATGGGTGGCAGCAGAGTGCAGTTCATCCTAGGGAGTGCACCAGCGAAGAAGCCTGAGCCACACCTGTGCCTCGTTCTGGGACTCGTTACCCTCATTAGTTAGAGTATTTAAACCCTGCCTTTTGTTTGTGTTTCTTTGCTTGATCTTGATATTCTGTGGATACTTCATGTCATGCAGGTTCCTGAGTGCTCTGTTTTCAGTATTTGCTATTTTCAGTTTTTAAGAGCCTTGTCTCTGTTTTCTTTGTTCCTTGTGAGTGCATTTTCATTTTCTCAAGTAAAGCTGCAATTTGAACTCTTTTGCCTTGTCATCTCCAAGCGGGTTCAGCAATCTCAGTGACCCATTACAGTATGCTTATTTTTAGTTTTAAAAAAATGCATTTCATATTTCTTATCATGAATCATCAGCATGAACTCAGGAATGTCTTCCGAATACTTTTTTAGAGCGAAGCAGTCTTGTTATTTTTGCACGTACATCCTGCTATCACAAAATGCTCATTCCAAATCACGCCAAGTACATAACTGATAAGTTGCGGCATCACGTTATCATCAAAAATGTTCCCAAGGAGACTCTAAATTACCCACAGGTATGAGCGTGTGAGTGAATGGTGTGTCTGTCCCAGCAACTGGCACAAAACGAATACCTGACCAATCAGTGGATGTGTTATTGGTTTTGTGTGCGCTAAAAGGTTCTGCACATGCTAAAGGTCTTAGTAAATCAGGCCTGTAGTGTTTATTTATACAGCTGGGTGTTTACTGAAGCAGTGCAGGTTAAGTACTTTGCTCAAGGGTACAACGGCAGTGTTAGTTAGTTAGTCTTTATTATCCCCAAGGGGCATTTGTTCTGCAAAACAGTGGCAACCACATATAACAATAAATATACCCACGACAACAGAAACCCTAAAAATATTAAAAACAAAAAGGAAAACAGGAATCCCTCTTCCCCTTTTTAAATAACAGCATTGAAAAACATCTTTTATATGTAACTTGTATAACTTATTAAGAAAGGTAGAGACAGTCTGGATAAAAGAGTGTTTAGTCCTGTTTGTTTACAATACTGCAAGCCTATATCTGTGCTCTGAGGGAATTAATACAAATTGATTGGACAGGGGATGCAGGGGACCCCTCAGAATGGACTGGGCCTTCCTTATGGCTCGTACCTGGTACAGCTGGGAGAGGTCAAAGGTCAGATACACCCATGGACAGATGATCCTCCCAGCTAATTTCATAATGCTGGACAGTCTGTTCTTGCACTTTACATTACCAAAGCCAGCAGATCATATTAAAAGTGTCACACCTGAAAACCGGACCAGCAACTTCAGGGATTAAAGACGACTATCTACTAACTGCACTAAAGCTAAGCATTAGCAGGACGTACCTCATGTAGAATGGAGATATTGGCCTCTCACTCTCTGGTAAGCTGTAAGCACAAAAGCAAAGCATCAGGTCTTTAGTTCATGTTTTGATTCATCCCAAAAAAATGTTTCTGCAATATCTAACTTAATTTCATGTCTCAGTTCAGCTCATAAACAAAATCAATATGTATGGAACAAAAATAACAAAGCAAACACATTGATTGTATATATATTTGATGGCTAATTTTCAATGCTGTTGTTCGGTGTTGTACCCAGTACAGAAATCAGGAGGCTGTGCTTTCTACCATGGTACACCTTGGAGCTGGGCCAATGACATGTGATGTGTGTGCAAGAGTGAGGAACTTGATTGCTAAACTTCACACATCCTGACACCAACCGAATGAGTATTTCTCAACAGACCCACCTTCCCTCTCTCTGCCAAATATGCAATATTTACATCGAAAATCATCAAAACATGGGCACTGGGTTCCATTCCTGGGTGTCTCTGGAGGGCTGTGCATGAGGATATGGTTGTGTGGTCAGGGGCTGCGTGCGTGTCTGTGTGGGTGTGTATGCATGTGTGTGAGCGTCAGTGAGGAGTTTGTTTTGTAATTTAAGATTTGTGGTTGCATCAGGGTGTGCTGGGGACTGTGTGTTGGGGAGGGGCTGTACGTGAGTGCGTGTGCGTGCGTGTGCATGCATGTGTGTGTGCGTGCATGCATGCGTGCATGCGTGTGTGCGTGGGTGTGTGTACATGTGTGTGTGTGTGGAGCTAATTTCAGCAGCACTACGATAGGCCTATTTCCCCTGTTTCAGGTCCTCTTTAAGGCTGGTCAGATGGGTGTCCTTCTCATCCTGTAACTGCAGTGAGAAGCTCTGCTCAGAGTTCCAGAGGGGCCAGGCTCCCCTGAATAGGGATGGTTTTGCTAGGCCCTGGGGATTTGGAGAGTTCATGGGGTCAGGGGTCGGGAGGTGTGAATATGTCCTCAAAGGAGTCCTGGCTGACTCCCCTGCCCCGAATTAACACAGCACCATTCCAGTTAAAATTCTGGTGCTGCCATCTGACTCCTCTCCATTACAGACCCATCTTTTTTTGACATTATGCTACTGGTCACTCCGAGCTGCGTGCCAGTGCTGTAGGGCAGTCAGTGTGGAAGATCAGGCTGTCTCTCATCTTCCTGTCCTTTTCGTGAGAGTAACCCCTGGTACAGGGACTCTGGGACTGGTTGGGACGGACGGTTTGTACGGCATCCTGACCAGTGAGTCAGTCACTCTTGCGAGGAACTGCAACCCAGTGCTGCCTGCTGGCTGTCCGGTCGCCATGGTAACGGGGGGAAAAAAACTGTTACCCTTTGAGAGATTCCGCCCAACTGTCACTGGCTAATGTTTAGCTAGCTAACTTGTTGATATTGTTTTTTTTTTGGTTCTGTGTTGTTTAATGTTTCCTTGCTCATTTTAAAATAATAATATAGTCGAGGCCTACCTTCGTCGTTCTTGTGTTTTGTTAATTTTTGCGATTTATTTCTAATTTCTGACTTCTCATTTATCCAGTCCGATTAGCCTTGTCCACAGAGTAGTTTAAAAATAACATGTTCAAAAGTTCATCACTCACTCTCTACTCTCTCTCTCTCTCTCAACAGAATCTCATGTGTTAAGGCGAGACAAGTTTATTTATAAAGCGCATTTCGTATCCAATGAGAATTCAATGTGCTTCCCAGAAGGTTTGAATACTGTACAGCAGGTGTGTCGAACTCCACAGTATTCGCAAGGCTGCAGAGTCTGCAGGTTTTCAGTCTGCTTCAGCGACCAAGTGATTCATTCACAGATGGTTTCCAAGGCCTAAGCCAGCTGTAGACTGAAAGGAAACACCTGCTATATGTGCTAATTCATGGTAAAAGACTGAGCACCACAGCACACACGGTACAGGGGTACTCTGCAACCCTTCTGCATGAGGCACTGCTTTGTGCTGACTGTTGAAATTTGGTTTCTGTGTTAAAACATGATTTTCAGTGTTTCCCTTTTTGTTGCTGAGAAAAACCGGCAGAGCAAAGCATATGAAAAACTTAAGCAGCCACTATGAAATAACACAAGTACAGGCAATGGGCAGTCAGCAAAATTACAAAAATCCCTCTGTAACCCTATCCTGCAGTTTACAACCTCTTAATACTAGTTTTTTCTTTAAAGCAAATGTATTTTTTTATCCAGTGGAAAAAAACAGGTTTACCTTCACTATGCAGTTCACTGGATGCAGTTGAAACAAAAAAAACAATGGTATAAATTCTTGGCAGAATTTTTCTGAATGGACAGCTAGATATGTGCACGTATGTGTGGTACGTGCAGCATGTACCACAAGGCCTATGGTAATGAGGGACTGGCAACACAATGACCTAAATATTCACGGCATTAGTCGCATTGCAATGCGGTGTACTGGTATTGCATCCGCCGCTGGAAAAAAAAAAAAAAAACATACCAGAGTTCAGATCAACTGCATCAGATCAACATCAGAGCTCCCCTGATCACATGACTCTTCCTCTAAATAAATTCTCCCCGCATATTTCTGCAGTAGGCGTACGTGCTCTAAAAAAAAAACAAAACCCCAGAGCTTAAGAAACTACGCATTAGGAACAAATTTCACAACACTTCTGAAGGTGAAGGAATTCATCTGGGGAAAGATTTCTATTCGCCCAAAAGAACGTTCTTACGCGGCATTAAACAGTCTGGAAAGGGAATTAAAGTAGTATGCCTGCTGTCATTAATTACAGAACGGAAATCCAGCTTACCTACTCCCTTACTTGTAAAATAACACGTAGTTCATTGAGGAGTGTCTAAATGCGTTTATTTCTGTGAGGAGATGGAAAACTACACATTAAAATTTGGGCAGGCTGACAGGTGGCCATTTGTGCTGATCATTTGTGAGTTCTGATTTCTGATTAATACTCAACGGCCTGTAAACGGCTTTTGTCCGCTTGCTGCGACTACGTGCGGTGGTGTCGTACAGCAAGTCAGCGACAATACGCTTATCGCAAAACATCTGAGAAAGTGCGTCAGCACGTGAGAAACGGGTCAAGCGAGGGAAAAGCGAGCACATCGTCTGCATTGTTGGAGGTTCTGAAAAAAAAAACCACAGCCAAGGCGCAGTGTGTGCAAAGGATTATGTGGGTTGAAAGGAAATCCATTCATGCTATTGGACAGTACATCAGGGCACACACGCTATTGGACAATGACCCACACCACAGGAAGATAACATTTTTAAGTTTTGGTTCTGAAAGACCATCCTGGGGTCAGATGATGGGTGTACCAGGCCATAGGCCATGGATACCCAAATCTGCCCTTCAAATCCAAATCCGACCCTGGTTTTCTTTCTCCCAGGAAAGTAACTGAACAATTAGTGCTACCGATTGGCCAGACCCTCTTCACACCTGACTCCCAGGTAAAGGAAGGGTGGAAAACCAGGTGTTCTAGGTCCGTGAGGATCATGATTTGAGTAACTGGGCCAAAGGGGTAACTGTGACATGAGTTACAATCACAAAATATTCAATTCTTCCAGGGAAGGGAGGAGTGAACAGTTAGACCACCAAATTTGCAACGGGGGACAGGTATGGCGGAGGCTCAGGCTGTCCACGGCTGCTGTCATCGTACTGTATAGGAAAGTCCACAGAATTCAAGTCACTTCAGAGGCAATTTTACCCCAAAAAAAATAACGGCATGAGCAGTAGAATTGATGGGGTCTACTGAGATTTGAAAGGGGATTGGCTCCATTCACTGATTGCCTGTGCAGACATTAAACACTGCTTTTATTCTTCTTTTTCTACCCCTGTAAGCTTGACTAGGGTCACTATCATTTAACTTGTCTCTTGGACATAAGCTGTAAAATGTTTACCAACTGTTGTCTGGCCTTTTTTCTTTTTTCTTTTTGTTTATTTATTTCTTTTTGTACTTCAAAAAAATATTAATGTAATTATGGTAACTTTTTCATGAGAACTTATTTCAATTAATTACGGCCATCTAACCTGTATATCCCATAAATATGTTACTAATTTCTTGGGTCACTGAATGGATGGATATGTTTTTTTAAAAATTCCCTCTCAGGAGATAGTATCCCTGCTCATAACTGGCTCTCTGCTCCAGGACAGGTTCCACTCGATAGTTCAGACAGTGACCTTGACACCTCACAGCTTTGACCTCTGTCCACCGGGGGCTCAAAGCCTATAACAATGCGTCGCCCTGAGCGCCAAACTCACGCCAAACTGTCAAGTTCCTGTGACTGCGGGGTTTCAATGAGCCTCTCTCTACACCCCCACCAGTTACATCACTCTCGGGTGGCCATTTTCCTCGAGCACTGTTGATAGGCAAACATTAGCCCCGGGATAACTTTTATCCACTTCCCAGCCGTGAGTGAAATATGAGGGTGACACAACTGTGCCGTAAAAAAAATAAATAAAGGGCTTTTTTTTGTCGTTGCACGGCTTGTCATCCTTATGCAATTTTTACATTCAGAGTCACAGCACATTCTGTTATGTATTTTATTTAACCTGCTTATGGTTCTCAGTAATATAGATTAGTGATAAGAGCACTGTGTCTAGTTTACATTACAGTCATATAAGACTTTTTGGCCTGACATATCTACCTAATGAATACATGCAAATGCAATATAAAGTGATGACAAGCTTAAAGACCCTCAAAGAGAAGGTTAAATTAATTAAATAACTCCAGAACACACCTATCTGATGTGGGGGATGGAATGACAAACTTTTGAGTAGTGAGTTAGCCTCTCTGAGCACCATACTAACTACTAATGAACTGGGCAGGATGCTCTTAATATAATACAGGTTGTTTCGATCCTGGATGCTCATTGGCTGAGACCACATTCTATATAGTAACAGTCATTCAAACAGCATGTTAGTAAACAGTATCACTCCTTGCACAAACCGTTACTCATTAAATAAGTCAAAATTACAAAATAAATAATTAATCTCATAAATTAATTGATTCTATACATTGTAACCATTTTTTATAAGCAATATAGAACGAGAGGCCATGCTGTCTCGTGAATATAGTCACAGCTACAGGTGGTTGCCAGCACTCCACTACAGGTCATGCCTAACAACTCCCCTGTAGCTGTGACTGTATTCACGATACAGCACGGCCTCTCGTGCCGTATTGCATAAGTAAACGACGAGTTCACAAAGCTTCCTGGACCCGCGGTACACTGGTGGTATGGCCCCAGAACTCTGGGCCAATCACCACTCAGAGCTCAGTCGCGCGCGGAGTTCACGGCTGCCCGCTAGAGACGCCTTCGCTATTTCACACGCCAGCGAGACTTCAGCGGGGACACCTCAGAACTTTCATCGAAATGCGGCCTCACATTCGCTGGATGGACAGCAACACGTTTCATCTCCTGATTCACCAACTTTAACACTGCCAGATGCCAAACATACTTCAATGCTCTTACAGGTCCTCGTGTTTTACACACAGTTACTGAACATAAACTATATTTAGGTTCAGGTAAAAATATATATTATATTGATATATATATAATTTAAAAATATAGAATATACATTTTTTGTATATTTGTTAATATATGGTTTCTATAGCTACAGGACTATTAAAACGTAAAACTGTACATGCTTAAGACGTATACCGTGGAACCTGGCGGTGACCCACAGGGTGCAGACAGAACGAGGGGTGCAAACGAGTGCGATGAACTTCAGCTAAAGGTCACACGGATCAGCGGTCACACATCCTCATCAGTGGACAATCGAGCCGCGCGAGTGGCTGGAGCTTCAGCCAATCAGAGCGTCCGGTTAGACCTTTTTTTCTTTCCCCCCCCCCCCCCCCCCAAACATCACGGCCGCTCTTATCAGAAACCCTACACCTGGCCCCCCAGCGTGGCTCTGGAGGTAAAACGATCGAGCCGAAGATTAACGGCCTCTCGGATGAAGAGGAGACAGCTGCTGCCACTAAAACCTGCGTGGAGAGGCAGGCGACACTACTTGGACTGCTGCAGAGGAAAGATTAAACGGCGCAGAGTCCCAGGAAATCTCCGCCTGAGACCGGCACTCATTCAGCGTTGCCTTGAGGAACCGGTCCGTTTCTTTTTTTTGCCACTGGAGAAACGAGAAATTAAATAATATTAATGTTTCTGTGTTTTTTTGGGGGGTTTTTTAAAGACACAGAACAGCCTGTAAATACATGACTGTGCTTCCCAAAGGGTAAAGGTCTCTATTCCTGGGGTGCTTAAATACAAGCACACATAAAGCCCTATAATTTCCACAGGAGAATTACAATTGATGAGTGTGAATGTGTGTGTGTGTGTGTGTATGTGTGTGTGTATTTTGGACATTATCAGCAAACGTAAGGAGCACTGGTAGTCCAGGAAACACCCAGCTGGTTTTCAAGAAACTCCTCCATCTCCTTTAACACCAGATGGTCTGCCAGGTGTGCAGGCAACCACAACAACCCGCACCTCAGCGATTCTGCCATGACCAGATCCACAATACCTTAATCTACCTTTGGCTGCTGACAGGAAGCAAGCACACTCACCAGATAGACACGGAACACTCCTCAAGCGTCTCTGAACCACACACATATCTCTCTCTCTCTCTCACTTTCTCACTCTCTCTCTCACCCCTAATCTTAATGCATTGCGGTGGTCTCCTGAGGACTTCACAGAATAGACTTGAAGACTTCTGAAGACTTCAGAGAACTTTGCATTCTGAATGTAGCTAAATATAGGGAGACAACGCATCGAGTTGACAGTGGCAGAAAAACGAGACAGGTATGCAAAGTCATCACCTGAGACCTATTTTGAGCCAGGAAAAACCCTGCACCAGCTTGGAATTTTTTGTGTGAATTTCCTCCAACTACAAGAGCACACACTATCATATAACACTTTATTTTCTTTTACGAGCAGGACCTCCCTTAAAATGACTACCAGACAATGATGATTCTCAATTCTCAATCTTTAAAAAAAAATCTCACGATACCACGATGCCATACCTAAGACTCGGCCTGTGTTTGTGCTCCCAAGGTTCTGTGCACACGCCTGACCCCTGACCTCTGGGGTGAGTGATTGGTTCTCTGTAACAGTGATGAGGTAGCCTGCATGCAAAGACCACGTTCTCATCACATGAGCATCCGGACAAAAAGAGCCTTCTACCTCCCAAGATCAGGCTCTTCTGCACATAAACGAGAGCTTCTGGGGGACAAGGTGAATTTTTTACACTCAACAGGAGTGACATCTGTGACATTAGTTTGGCTGTTTCCATGTTTTTCCAGTGTTTTTTAACATGAAAGAATTTCATCCATATTAATTTTGAGGAAAAATGGCTAGCCTACAGTTCTATGTACCAAATTGCTAGCCTATGCTAATTCACTTGCTAATGTACAAAATGCTTGTGTGGGTGTGTGTATGTGTGGTTTTTACATGATCAGGTTATTTGAATGAATGCCGTTTGTATTGTGTATGTGATGGGCTGGTATCGTCTCTGACTGGCTTCTGTTCATTAGGGAAATTTGTATTCTCCATTAAAAGTAAATTGCTGACAAAACCTTATCTTAGTGGCTGCACACGCACATACACACACACACAACCTGACACAAAGTATACAAACAATGCATAAGTGCACACACACACACACAATTACACACACACACACACACACAAACAATGCATAAGCATACACAATTGCACAGGTACACACACACACACCCTAACACACGCACACACATACAAATACGCACGTACACAATATAGACAAGCAATGCATGTGCACACACATACAGTACATGCACAAGTAGACAAACACACACACGCGCACATACGAGTTGATCAATCCTCGTGTAACCATACATCTCACAAGAAAACCAGCTCAGTTTGCAGACAGCGCAACACACTAACCTGCTCAAACTCTCTTTGACTCTGACAGCGGTGACGTCATCGCTGGACGTCCCCATCTCCTCCCGATTCCTAGCCCTGGGTACGGGGACGCGGAGCTGCGGAAGACCCTCGGACCGAACGGGCTGGGGGACGTCTCGCGATGCTTCCTCACACCGCACCTTCCTCACCTGTGGGACAGAAGCCAGAATTCACCCCATGCAGGTAAACAGAGTGCCACGCCCTCCTCTCCGCGCAATCAGATAGGTAACCTTTGCCCATGTTAGAGTTACACTGCACACACGATTCCTTGACACCGCAAAGAGGAAAAAAATGAATGATGTCTAAAAAAAGAGAAAGGTTATTACAGAGGTCCCTGTTTATCTTACCTTCCTGCTAACAGGTTGTAGTTGGCATGAGTGCTGGTGTTTGGAGTATCTAAAGAAACGCAGGCTAATCACAACCATATTCCTGTTCTTCTTCTTCATCATCCTCTTTCGCTGTTACGAGCTATCGTATGCTATCGTGCAGGGAGCGCCGCCGACCGTTAGGTCACGATGGTGATCAAGTTAAACGAACGAGAAGCGCGGCACTTGGGAGTGTTGGAGGTTGTCATTCTTTTTTTTTTTTTAAAGCGGCGTATATCTTGGCGAAAGTTTGTAAGCTAACTGAGAAGAGTGTTAGACAGTTCTGGTGTGAGAATAGCGGGAATATAGTCAAAGATCAAGACTTGTTAAAAACCTCACGGGACTGTGAGTCTCTTTTCTTCTATCAACGGTGCTGAAGTCCACGTCGGAACTGCAGAATTAGGACACTAGTGGCCAATCGCGATAGAGAGTTTTAGCATCCGAGGCTAAGCTTTTAGTCCAGGAAGAGTGATTTAGACACAGACACATTAATTATCGGAACACTGTGGCCGCGCGCGTCTGCTGTGAGCTTAGGCCCATTTGAACACTCCGCTTCTAAAATCAGGCCGCGGGACACGCGTGTTGCGGTTAATCAGATGACCCACACAGAGAATGCACTTAATGAGTTACCCTCTCTACCATCCCGCGGGCTTAGATTTTACACTCCAGTTCATTTTTTACACAACGCTTAAAAACAAGATTTTCCACCCACTGTAAATATTTAACACAAGGGATTAAGGACAGGGGTATACAAGGAGCACAAAGAATGTATTCAGTTACTGTCATGGGTAATACCATCTGATAACTGAGTCTATATTTATTTATTTATTTATTTATTTATTTATTGGCAATTAACTTTATTACATTTCATCACAGTTTTGCACCCATGGGGGAGGAATCTGCTCAGATGTTTTTTGTTGCTCATAAACTGCAAGGCAACTCTTTATGTGACAAAGTAGCCTCACAGGTGAAACAGAAACGCTTCCAGGCGAAATGTTGGCATCACAAGTAAATGGAAACTTAGAGGTGAAATCGTGACCTCACAGATGAAACTGAAACTTTCACAGATGAACTGGTGACCTTACGGGGTGAGACCGAGACTTTGCAAGCCTTGCAGCTGAGGAAAGGTCAGCGCTTATCAGGCTGAAAATGAGCGATAGCAAGATGAGAGTGAATATCTGATCAGTGATTACCTTCTTTTTCCTGGGTGTGGAGGTCAGAATTTCCTCGCCCGATTCCACGACTGGATCCAGGTTTTCAGCCTGGGTGCTGCGTGTGGTCTGAAACTAACCCGGGATTTATTCAGGGTTTAGCTAACCTGGGGTCCATCTCAACACCATTTAATTTCTGTTTCCATATTTCATAAATTATATATTTTAGAAATATGGAACTTTGGGAAAACAGATCTTGCCTGATTTACTCAGCACTGACAATGTTTTTGTGACCATTGTAGTTATTACATACTTACAGGTCTATTGCATCAGGTACATGCAATATTAAAGGTGATAGCTGAATCACATTTCAGACATGCTTACGATATACTTATGGCCACTGCATTGCAGACCGTACTGAATTCTGGGTAAAAATGTTGGGGATGCTCTGTCACAGGGCGGTCAGTTATACGGGTTGCTATGGTGACAAGACTAGGGAACCTCTCCCCTAGAGAGAATGTTTACCGCTAATTTACCTTCTTTTTTCTCGGAGTAGATGTGAGGATTTCTGCGGCTGATTCCACCACGTTTTCAGGCTTGGTGATTTGGGCAGTCTGTGAAACATACGCACATTATTCACTCCTTCAGTTTTTATTCAGTTCAATTCAATGAATTTAGAAAGAAGCTAAAATTCAATTAATTTAGAGAGAAGCTAAAAATATGACACCCCCCCCAAGCCTCTTATTTATCTCAGCGCATCAATTGCCTTCTTTTTCCTTGGGGTGGGTGTCGGGGGTTCAGTGGCGGATTCTCCAAGCAAATCCACATTTTCAGTCTGAGTGCTCAGCGCAGCCTGAAGGAAAATCAGCATTTGTTCCATTAGCAATTAAATTTTGTGCCCTGGACAGGACATGAGTCTCTGGTCTTAAGCCCCAGAACCATATGTACATTCTGCTACGCTGAAACCTACGCTACAAGGAGGACTCAATGAAGATAAAAGAAATTATATTTTTGGAAATATTTTTCCCAGCAATCTTTGCATAAAGTTTACAGCACAGAGTACAAACACGTAAAAATACACATGCACAAATGCAGACATGCACACAATTACATGCACACCACATTCGGACACACACACACACACACATACATGCACACACACACACACATTCACCTTTTTCTTTCTGGGAGTGGGCACCTTGTCAGCAGGTGACTTCAGCTCTACTCTGTTCTCCTGAGCCTCCTGTGGAAGGGGAGGGGCCAGAGCAACAGGTGAGAAATTCAGCATCACTCAGGAGAAAGGGCTTGAGGGCGGGGCCAGAGCAACGGGTCCGTAATGTACATCACTCAAGAGAAAGGGCTGGTGGGAGGGGCCAGAGCAACAGGTCTGTAAAGTATATCACTCAAGAGGATCCAACTGTAACAAAGCCCACCTTATTCAACAGCTGAAGCTGGGCTGCCTAACCCTGTTCCTGGAGATCTACCATCCTGTAGGTTTTCAATCCAACCCTAACAAAGCATTCAACAACTAGAGATCTTGTTGAGCTGCTGATTCGTAGAATCGGGTGAGCCAAATTAGGTTTGAAAAGAAAACCTACAGGACAATAGATCTCCAGGAACAGGGCTGGTTATCAATGTCCCAGACAGTGTCACCATGAGCATGTTTGCCAGGAACGCTTCCATTTACAGTCCCTTGAGCATGAGGCATTTTCCAGGTAAATACGTGATAAAACATAAAATTACCGGGTAATTACCACTGGAAAAAAATAGGCAAATACTAAGAAACTAAAGGCTAAAATACTCAGAAACACCACCTCTATTACCTAACAATCCAAGTGACTACCTTGTAGTTGTCAAAGAGCCTGAGTTCACTTGTGCACTTTCAAGGAATTCAGACAATGTTTCCTGGAAACGGCTCTATTCGAGAGTAAAAAGCCAGTTCGTGAGCAGAGTGATGAGCAGAACGCGAGGGAGAGCACAGCCCCAGGGGCAAAGGGAGGTCAGAGTCATGCGTGCTGCACACAGGGGTTCATCTTTCCTGGGGAGTGTAGGCACGTACATCAGGCACAGACGGGCCAAAACCAACGGTTCAGTACCACACAGCCGGAGGGAATTTTTTTAAACGAGTCATAGATGGTTTGTTGATCCAAAAAAAAAGGTCCCTCAAACCTCAGGTACTAAAATTATGTTAGCCATAAATTCTGCTAATAGTGAGCAATGTCGGCTGATGCTGACCTGCTCTAAGAGGATGTGTGCTAGGGCCACGGTGCTCCCCCTACAGCTGAGGGAGGGAACTGCAGCGATGCAACAGGCCTAACAGCTGCGACTGTCCATCCAAAAAAAAAAAAACATCTAAACCATCTCTGTGACAAAGCAAAACACAAGGTCACAGGTTAAATCTCGGCTTTACTGTAAGTATTTTTTTTTTGTGCGTGGCTGTAACCCCCTCAGGGAACTGACTTAATCCGGGGTGGAGCTGAAACATTTCAACAATCTGTTATTTTTGGCAACGTCGTGTTTGTGTCGCGACCGCAGGTCTTGCTCAGCCAGTTTCCGCACTGGTCTTGATCCCTGAGCGGGATCTGGAGTGACACCCAGGCCCCAACGAAAAACAGCGGAAAAACACCAGGGCTTCCTGCCCGCATGACTGCACTCAGGATGCGTACGTGGCTGATCTGACTGAGTCCACCATCTTACCCTTACTGGACCCAGGTCAGGGACCCAGGAGTCTCTGTCCACTTGTAATGGAGCCGAGCAAAAACAAGCCCGGTGTACAAATGGGGGCTGGAGTTGCCTAAATCTCCTGCTGAGTGAGAGGCAGGAAGATGCGTCAGTCCGTCCAAACGAGAGACACAAGTACATTGCGGTCCGTAAGTATTTTGACAGTGACGCAATTTTTGTTGTTTTGGCACCTGTACTCCAGCACACTGGATATTGAAATGAAACAATGAATATGAGGTTAAAGTGCAGACTTAATTTAAGCATATTTACATTCAGTTTTAGAGTATTTATATCCAGTGATCCATGTAGAAATTACAGCCCTTTTTTAGGGGACCATAAGTAACTGGGCAAATTAACATAATCTTAAAGTAAATTGTTGTGTTTAGTTCTTGGTATTATTTCTATGTGCTGCATCTGTGACTACTGAGGTTATTCTAATAAATGCTAATGCTAATATTTATGAAAATATTGAATTATTTTGTTGTAAATTAGCAATCATTATGATGAGGGTTTTATCCAATGTCATGGTAAAACAGAACTCACCTTGACAGTGATGACGTCCAAACAGTTCTCTTTGGGGTCTTCAACGTTGACATCACTCTCAAAAATGGCGCTGTAGTTCTGGATGAGTTTCACCATGATTTTGTTACACAAGTTCTGTTCCTTAATCCCATCGAACCCTGGAGAAACACTGAGACACGCGCGCACACACACACACACACACACACACACACCACACACACACGCACACACACACACATACAAACACCCACAGACAGACCAACACAGATTAGTATCAAGGGTGGGAAATGTATTTCATTCAGGTGATTCTAACCAAAAAAGAAAAAAAAAACAAATTCTGCCAGATGCACAACATCAGCAGTATTTTTCTGTCATCTTACGCACACACCTGGGGGGGGGGTGTCTTGTTGCGACAGCTGCATCAACGCAGACGTGGTGTCACGTCATTAAGGCTTAGCGGACAGAGAACAAGCCGTACAGAAGCGGCCGGCCAGTCCTGTGTCTCACCGGCCACCGACAGCCTCCTAGCACCCTCCGGACACACGCTAAGAGGCTATGTGCACACTGCCAGGATAACCTTACATGGCACACACACGCTGATTTATTCTTAGAGTGACAGTAACCCGCTGAGCTCCTCGGTTACACGGCTGCCTGGAAATCTACACAAGTAGGAGGGGCTTTCCCTTAAAACCCACCATTAACCCACCGCAGCCATGTAAACCTGACCCCTGCACTTCACAACGAGTAATGAGTCTTTCAGCGTCTTTTATATTCCATAGTTTTACTGATGGAAAGTATCGATATGAAATTGTGTGTGTCGGTGCTTGTGTGCACATGTTTTTTGTATATATACACACACACACATACAGGCACACACATACAGCCCAGAGGATGTGAAAAATAAGAAATGTAACCCTCTAGAGGTTTCTGAGGTTTGGTTAGCTATTGACGTCCAATAAAATGTCAAAGCTTGGAAAGTAGCAATCATGTGACCGCGAGGCTAAATGAAAGCAATATTAGGTGCCCAGCTGCTATCAGCCTCGACAAACAAGTTTGTCACATAGCTACCAAAGCTCTTATTACACGGCAGGATAACACCGTCGGCAGGTGCAAACATGGCAACCCTTAACCTGGTGGCTGACATACAAGCACATGATCAATCACCGCACTTCCTGAACTGGGCAAGTCCAGGAAGCTCAGTATTCAGTGTGCTTCTGATCGACAGTGTCAAATACCATTGCCTGCTGCTAATATTGAGTACTGTCAATAACAATAATGTTAATTAATAATGAATTCAGTTAATAATTCAGTTCTCCTTTAGGGCCGCATGTGGGCTTCAGTGCCAGAGGTTAATGGGAGAGAATTATGTTTTATGATCGCAGTAAAACGTATCCTAAAAGGACATAAGAACAGCTGTCAGATGTGATTGATGGGCTTATCAATAAATTTAGCTAAAATGTCAGAACACATAAATTACTAGGCTTAATTAATTAATTAATTAATTAACAGATATGGCCCTACTTGCCCACCCCTGTTCAACATGGTCAAGCTGTTTATGTAAGAGGCAAACTTTATCAGTGTGTGCAGAATGCTCGTCAGGACTAAAATGGTCTCAGTGACGCGGTGGCTTGCAGCTTCTGGTGAGCAGTTACACTGTAATCCCAGTCTGTTCCACACACCATTCAGCTCTATTTGCATTCTGTGTGTGAATGGGTCAGGACTGCAGTTGCACACTGGAATCTATAAATAAGACCGCAATTTCATTTCCTGCCAGCAGGGGGTGATGACGGGACAAATCTCTGTTGCTCAACCAACACTGGCTATGAGAAAAATCTAAATCAAAATGGGACATTCAAGCTTTGATAGACCATTTTGAGAATCAAACACATCATAAAATTTACAGACTCAGCAGGGACTTGGTTCTGTTTTCTAAACAGACAGAACTTTGTGGCAGACGGCGGTTAAGTTGCGGCTGCGTTTTGGTGTGGGAGTGCGACGGTATCGTTCCCTCTGCCTGGGACGGGACGGGCGCTCTGCCGGGGACTCACTGGAAGACGTTGGGCCCGAACACGGTGGCCAGGTTGAGCGCGGTCATGCGGTTGTCCAGGTGACGCGACTCCACTTGGGTGAGGAAGAGACACAGGTACTTCAGCAGGTTGTAGTGAAGATCAGGCAACTGCTGCAGGATATCCTTTATGGCTCTGGACTGATCTCCACCGCACTCTGCAATAATATTCATATTAAAATTCATAAAGAGAAACAGTTCTTTCACCCTAACTCCACTCTGTAACACATGTTCATGTTTATATTAATATACAGAAATACTACTCTGATCCCCACCGCACTCTGTAAAGACACATATTCATATTAATTTTAGTATACAGAAAAACGTCTCTGATCCTAACAAAATTTTGTAATAATATTCATATTAATACTCATAAAAAGAAACGCTACTCTGACCCTAACTGCACTGCGCAATACCACATATTCATATTATCTTCACTGCATTCAACTTAAAATTGCAAGTCAGTCTCCAGCAAGATTATGTTTTCCAATGCATATTTATATAGAGCAGAGCGGTCCAATCTTATCTCTGACTGGCCAGGATGGTGTAAACCTTCTCAGACTGGCTCTAAAACCCCACATTCAACTGACCAAATATAAATCATGTTCTTTAATCATGTTTGTTGAATCAGGTATTTTAGCGGTGGGTTGGAACAAAAGCCTACAGGTAGTACAAACAGCCATTCTTTTAAAGGTTTTGACACCCCTGATATGGCGATACAGAACTGTACTGTGTTACTAAACACCCAGGTTAAGATACCCAGGCAAAGGGCTTCTACAGGTAGAGCAAACACACGACCTAAAACAGTGAACAGAAGTGGGATATGTGTTCAACTTCAATTTATTTATTTTTTCCCCAGTGACACTTCACTAAACCCTAGTTGCTGCAAATAAGTTCTTTGACCAGAATAATTCTGGAATGCTAGCAGTACTGTTTACATCTGCACACAAATATATCACATAATTTTTCCATTACAGCATAATATGAAGATGGGGATTAGTACCTAGTAAATTTCCATTAAAAAAAAAACAAACATTTGAATGTAGGAACACTGTGTACAATTCATGCGGTCATACGCAGACAAGGCAGATGGAGTTATGATGTCATAATTAGTAGGTCAAAGGTGAATGGAGGGAGATGCAGTGTTTAGCTGGTGGGGGGTGGGGGGGGGCACTGATGGCAGTGCACAGACAGATCTGCAGCTGTCACGGGCCAAACAAGCTGCAGCAGGAAGTGGTGATGAAACTAAGAGCAACAGCGAAAGCAGCAACAGGACCAGGAGCAGCGGCTACAAACTGTGAGAGTTACGAGCAGGACAACTCATTTTTCATCCCTGCTCCCGGAGGAAATTGCTCCCGCGGTTTTATTAACTGTGTCTTGAGTTATTGAAAAAAAAAAAACCCCCATTAAGCAGTGATCCTGGACTCACAAAGGACAAGACCTCCTGCAGTCGAAGGAGAACAGTTTGTACTGTGTGTGTATGTGTGTGTGTGTGTGTGTATGTGTGTGTACATGCGTGCGTGCATGCCTGTGTGTGTGTATGTATGTACGTATGTGTATGTGCGTATGTGTGTGCGTGTGTGTGTGTACATCTGTGTGTGTGCGTGTGTGTATTTGTGTGTGTGTGTGTGTAGTCTCTCACCCTGGTACAGTTGCAGTAGGCCAGGCTGTACAGACGCAGTGATGACGCCCCCTGGCAGGTCTCTGAGGAACTGCTTCAGCAGGCTGGCCACCGTGCAGGCGTCCTCCTCCTGCCGCAGGTCCACCTCCCCCCCGCTCTCGAACCTGAGTCTCAGCCCCTCCACAGCCCTCACGTTACCATTGACCCGGAACAGGCCCTCCTGCTGCAGAGCTGAGGGGGGTGGGGGGAGAGAAAGGGGGGAGAGAGGGTAAGGATGAGAGAGACAGAAACATTACAAGAACATAAAGTACATGTTTATGTTCCAACATTGCCCCCTAGTGGCCCAGGAGTGCAAATGCTAGAACATAAATGTGTGCTGATGAATTAGGAGAAGCAAATTCTACCTAACCACTCATCTTAAATAAATCTGATGGTGCTGAAAATTTTCCTCCCAAAACATTCCCTGAGTGCCCCGCCACCTCTAAAAACAAGTATAAAATAAAACTGCTCTCTAAAATAAAACATTCTTTAAAATCAAAAAGATCTTCAAACACATTTTGAAAAACTAAGCCACCAATTTCAGAACTCTGCAAATTCCTTTCAAGATCCAGTCACACAAGCCTTTTTTCAAAGTTTGAGGATTTCAAAGGCCTTTTGAGGAGCCTAGGAATGCTGTTTAAAAAAACCTCAGACTGATTGCAGACAAAGATACTCAGGGTGAGGGCAGAATGTGCTCTTCATACTATGCATTGTCAATCACTAACTTATGTGAACCAATCCAAGCGCTTATGCACACTGCCAGCAGAATGCTTTGATTGGTTAAGCTCAGCGAATCAGCTCACAGCACGTCAGAGCTCAGCCAATGAGGGCCGCGCTCACTTTTTGGCGGCTCCCTCCTTACCGTGCTCCCTCAGGAACTCCACCATGCTCCTCACGGGCAGGGGTACCCCATCTCTCAGCAGCCCCGCCTCCCCCAGCTCCGACAGGGACACCCCGAAAACCTTCCTCCCGTCGGCGGGCCTGGCCCGGATCAGGGGCAGCTGCGCCATCCTCTTCATGTCCTCCTTGATGTGCACGGCCGCCCTGTTGCGCTGGGGAGAGCAGAGGAGAAGGGCACAGTCCACCACAGGAACCATGATCAACCCCCTGTCCCCCGAAACGGGACCCCACATCGGCGCGGCGCGGCGTGGAGCGCTCCACTTCCTGTTCCAACTTCCTTCAGGGCACTGAACACTCGCGCGAGCGCAGCAGGAAGGGAAGAGGCATGGTCCGGTAACCAAGACACACACTGGTTGCCAGGGTGTCGGTATCCAGGGGAGTGGCCTTGAGCAAGGTGCAGGCAGGAGCACATGTAGAATCGCAGGGGAGTGACTGTGGAGTTAGACGAGGACAGGACTGAATGGGCTCGGCTTCACGACAACTGATTTGTTTGCTTTATTTACTGATTATCCTGCTTCTACTGCAGGGGTTGGACAAGCCTGGTGCTGGAGAGCCGGTGTGTGTGCAGGGTTTTTCTTCCTGCCAGTTCCCCCTGGCTAAATGACCTGTTTTTACACCAACACTGGTTCACTCGTAGATTAGAACACAGCAATACATTTTGTATTGGGACACAAAAACAGTCTTCATCAGTCATTCAAATGTAACTAAAATGTCAGATGGCGTAGATATGAGGGCAAATTAAGTCGTTAAGGCCATAACAGATACGAGGCAGTAATACACAGGTACTGGTTATTGGTCTTCACAGCTACCGACAGACACAACACTTTCATCCAAATTTAGCAAATCCATTCCTTTTTTATAAAAGAACACCTAAAACATGAAAAAACATTCGCCCACATATTCAATTATTATAATTACAATTATGATTATGAAATAATATTCTACTTAAAAGCTAACAAAGCTGGGGCACAAAGTTTTTGGTTAATTTTTGTATTTTATGAAAGAATGTCTGAAATACATACGATACCATATCTGTCCACGTATCCAGGCTTTTGTCTAATGGTTAAGTATCACAACAATGGAGTCATTTTACACACACATCACCGATAGGCTGTCTAAGGTTCTGCAACAGGTGGTGCACTGGCCTATCAGGATGTTTGCAGGCCTTCCCATAATGCCCCTCTGTGACTCAGCAGGCTGACAGAACCATGTGTCCACCGCTAAAACCCGCTTCACACAGGTGTTGTTATCTGTCACTCCTTATGCTCCGATCTTTCTCAATGAAGGTGCACACGTTCACGTCACCTACCGTGCAAGCACTCCACAGTTTAGTGCAAGAAATATTCTGAAAACTTAAGAGTTCCGAATATGTGCACTTGAAATACACACTTCCAGTACACTGGTCACAAACATGCACACATTTTGCTATGAATAATTTCCTGTTCAAAGGAAGCAGGTGTTTTGATTTCATAACATTGAAAGTGAAAAAATAAATGTAGACCATTGTAAATTATGTGCATTTTGCTGTCCAGCGTGAGTGAGTGTGTGTTTGTTCATGTGTGCGTGTGGTAGTCTACATGTATGCAAACCCTGGTGCAGATGCTAGTGAGATAAGCCAGTCTGAGCTGACTGAACCCACCCTTCACAAACAGATGCCCCTCAATCTGTCCTCTTCCCCTCCACGCGATTTACCCCACAGACCCTGCCGAGAGTTTAGCATATTAATCCCAATTTCCCCGCACATCTTTCCTTCCCTCTCTCTTCAATGTTCCAACCCTCATCTTTTTCCCTCTCTCTTCCCTCCTCTGTCCCTTCCTCTCCCCTCCTTTCTCTGCTCCTCTTTTCCTCTCCTGTCTTCAGAACAGAACCTCTCTTTATCCTCTTCTCCCTCTTCAGCAGCTGCACTTAAACGCAGCACTTTTTTTGTAACTACGGTACTTCCCCCTTCATAAGACACCCCTCGAAGAAAATTTAAAGACGACAGTAGAAAATGACAATTGGAATTTAGAACACTTAATTGGGTAGTAATTTTTGTAATAATTGGAATTTTAGCTCTATGCTGAAGCGTACGTTTTCATTGGCCGGTTCTGGCCTCGATCATGCTGGTGTTTAGATCGTAGAACATGGCCACTACATTTGAATGCAGTGCTCTCACCACACCAGTGAGGTCTGAGCTGGCAGCTCTGAAAGAGGTGCATAGCAGGCCACGGGCATAGCCTGGTGAGGAAGGATTCGAGCTGGCAGGACTTTCCCCATCTCATCAGGCCAATAACTGCCACAGTGCGCGTGAGTGTTTGTCTGCACTCTCTCCAATCGACAGAGGACATTGCAGCAACAAGATCGGGATAACTGAAAAAATGGGCCATAATTTCATTTATTTAAAAAAAAAGTTTAAAAAAAAAAAAAAAAAAACATAACTACAGTAATAATTGGCGGATGGTTAAAGAGAATTCCTAGTTGCCAGGGGATTTCTCAAAACAAAAACCGTTTCCATTGGCTCCTTTTGTATTTGTGCTGAGCCAGCGCTGTCTCGCTCGGGGAATATCGGAATAGTTTTTTTATGTCTGCGCTTCCCTGACAGACTGGGTGGTCTGAAGGCTCATTCCATAGGTCCTAAACCACGCTCAGCCCTCCTAGCAGGTCCCGGCATGCTTAAAAATCGTCCCGCCCCTCCCTCCGTCACTCTCTCTCTCTCTCTTTCTCTCTAAGCTCAGAATGGAACCGGAGGGCCTGAACTCTAAAAACAGACGTGTGCCTCGACAGTGGGACCCCTTACAGCAAAAACGCTTCCGTTTAGTACTTAGGGAAACAAACAATTTGACACGCGAGAGCGAAAAGCAGGGCCAAAACCTGAAATTGCAAGAGGTTTATCAGCAAAACCGTTTTCCTTTCAGTGAATAAGCACAAGTAACGGACTGAAGGGAATATTGTTTACATTCATGCATTACGTTGATTTAGCAGGCGCTGTCACTACAGTGAATTACACCCACCCGAGTTATATGTGAGCAACAATGCCAGACCTGGCAAACAACTTTCCCTTTCAATACTGTGGCTGGAAACATGACAAGTTAATGGGCAGTGAAGAGACATGATTAATTCCATTAAGAATTAATTCCATTTTTTTTTGGCATAATACAATAAATGACTGCATTAACTGTTTAAAATGTGTTGGCGTACATTGCATTTCTTTTCCCCCTAAGTTGTTTCAGGAACATTGACTCATACTAATGAGGGATACAGGGTGGTAACCATGGATTTCAAATATTTATTTTGTGGTTTACAGTCCACTGCATATGTGCCATAAGATCTAAACTGAACTGAAAATAGTAAATGTCCGCTCTCGCATCTGTCCTTATGCATAACAGTTTTAAGAAGCACTGGACGTAGTGAAAGTTAGTCACATCTTCAATGGTTAAACAGGAGGCCCAGTGAACAGGGCTGGCAATGGACTGTGAACAACCAGATGCCCACAGAGGACTAAAGCAACACACAGAGCCGAGCCACATGTCATAAACCTCCCCGTCACAGTTCCAGCGTAAAAAGTGAGAAACCAGGGGGGAACTTCAAACACAAACTCAAGACTGTCCCCTGCATGCCGATTCGCAGTGCCTGCTGGTACTTACACAGACGGTGAGTGCTCCTGCCCCCATAGTTTTCTGGAAGAGTGCGGGGAGAGGGGCGAAGCTGTTGGCCCCACGGCCCCACTCAGAGGATCCCAAAAAAAGGCACCACCGCACACATCAGCCCCTCTGACAGAAGGCGGCCGGGCACGCGGAAGTGCTCTCAAACCGTGGGCGGTTGAGCCTCCAAGCCTCCGAGACAAAGACCCAGCGCCCTGGAAGAGTTTGCTGCTCTGATTTTACAACCCCGGCCAGATTAGCCTCCTCCAGCCTGAAATCTGAGCCCTGCACCGCTATTGGCTGGCCAGCCCCGTCATGTGAGAAGCAAGGCTGAAACTTCAAGGGAATGGGGGGGCTGGACCAAGTTTGCTAGGGGGAGAGGATGCAGTTAGAGGAGAAGCAGTGAAGTAATGATAAAGGGAATCTAAATACAATACAATGGAGTGTCCATATAACCTCTGTTCCAGAGAAAACAGAAAAGGCTAGAAGATGGCTTGAAATGTCTCAAACTAGGTCATTGTGGTTTTATGAAGCAGGAACTGTGGTCCTTAAATGCTGCTATTGCTTTGGGCAGTAATTCTCTTATCCTACACAAACGCTTCAGTTTGTTTGGGATGGGCTATTGAATATAAATTTAAGAGGCTGCATCGTATCCCTTTAATGTTTTGACATGGATGGTATAAAAATGACTGAAATGCATTTACGAGTGACAAAATAAGTCACTGATATTGTATTAAGGGGTACATTCAAATTGCGACAGTATAATCGGCTTGATTTCCAAAACACGTCGAAAAAAGGAAGGTAAACCACGTGCTCACTGCGCCTAAGGAACGCGAGCGAGAGATGCCTCCGCCACGTGCAATGAGTGAAAATTCAAACTTTAACGAAGCTTATATTTGTCTAACCACCAAATTTAAAAGGTTACACTCGACTGAAAGGCGTTTACAACGACGGACAGTTGAGGTAAAGTTTTCGAAATAACGGTGAAAAAATGACCAAACATTAATATCATTGTCGTATTGGTCTAAATCTTCTATAAAACGAAAAATTGTTTCTAGAGGTGATTTTTGTTTAGCTATACGAATCCGTTGCTAGCTAAAACAATTACATTTCCTGTCAGCTTTAGCCACACCTAGCCGGCCGACATCCAACGCTAAATCGTTTTATTAACACGCTTGCTGAAGTACAGCGCGTCTAACTTCGCAGGGCTGGCCAATATCTTTCAAACCAAAGTGGTGCAATCTGCCAAAGCTAACTCTCAGCTAGCACAGCAAATACAAATTTCCAGAGAAAAGCACAAGTGGGTTTTTCAGGAGTGAGTCAATCTTGCTATTGCTAACGTTTCTTAAATTGTATTTTTATTGAACAGACACGATTTCAGGAAACCAACCAAATGCCAAAAATTGCCAAAATAAACATTTCGCCACGTCCCAACGTGTTATGGACATTGAATGCAACCATGCGGTAGCATAGTTCTGATAGGGAAACAAAACAAGTATTACAAAACATAAGGCTGCAAGATTTGGTTTGTTGCTTAGTTCAACAGAATGTATGTGCTTGTTACACAATGATATTTAAACATAACAGATTGATTGTTCAAATGGTCAGTAGGCTATATATTGTCTTGTAGGCCTATATAAAAAAAAAAAATATCAGCAGTAGGTTGAACCATATTTTGTGCTTCATAAGGATGTTGCTGTTATTATTATTATTATCATTATTATTATTATTATTATTATTATTATTATTATTATTATTAATAATAATAATAATAATAATAATAAATGTATATAAGACCACTGAAAAAACTGTCCTTTTGATGATCGCCATGGCGATACATAAACAGAACACAGAGATGAGTCACAGTGGCAGTAGAGGACAGTGTAATGGACTGTCATTTTCCGCTCTTTTTAAAAACCCTTGTTAAAACAATACAACAAAGCATCTGCTTTGTAAAAGTGAGCAGCACTCAATGAAAATGTCATTAGCACTCAATAGCACCCTTTTTTCTCTTGCCATTGATTTTTATTTCTATTTTGTTTTTTTACCCTACTTTTTTTTCAGGCTTATTCTTTCCCAAATTTCCTGTTTCTTTGTTGTTGTTGTTTTGTAAAGGCTCTTTTGGAATTGAATTGAATTTGCATGGTCGATATTCTCTACAAATGACCCCTAGAAAAGAGCAACCAAAAGATGTTAAAATTTTTTGGCTTGTTTTCTCTGTCCTGTTGACCGCTTCTGGTGCGATTAAAATGCCCACATGATTTTCATGCCAGTCGTCAAAACAAGGAGGTCTGCTGCAGCGAAGCTCTCATGTATTCCAAACCTGAACTGTGTACAAAGAGGCAAGGCATTCTTCTCAGGGGGTGCACCAAAATTGTGAACCAGTTTAGCACAAAAATTAAGAGTATAAGAATAATACATTTCAACTATTGTTTGTTTTAAGTCCCTTGTTTGTGGTGTATTTATGTAACCAATTTTGATTTTACCATGTTTTTGTTTTTGATATGTTTACTATTACTTTTACTATCCTCAACTCAAATTAGTGTGTAGTTTATCATTGTTCTTAATTCGCTGTCTTCTTAGGACTCAGAGCTTGTAAAGCTGTTTGTTTCCTTACATCTACTATGCCCTGCGGATAGAATTCACTGTTATGTAACTCAGAAATGAATGATTATTCTCACTGTTGAGATATGTGTCCCTTAATCAGGAAATGTCCAGTATATGACCCCAAAAAAGACTTACTCGCAGAAATACTTCACTGGCCTGCCAGCCTCTTGGATATGGGAACCTGATGTCAGAGTTTTAAAATATGGCCAAAGTAATCAGCTCCTTTCATATTTTCCAGGCCCATTCGGCTCTGTAAGTCTGGTCAGAGATGAAATAAGTGGTCATTCATGTGTGGCTGAGTGGAACATATTGACTCATAGAAAAGTTGTCGGGTTTTGTCTCGGTGCCAGCGTGAGAACAGGGGCTTTCTGTCCCTTACACAACCAGAGAGCTCAGTGTTCACCACCCCTGAGACTTCCCAGCATGCACTGCTGTCCTGGAGGCCCACAGGCTGGGGATGGGGGGGGGGGGCTGTGGGGGCAGCATATTCCAAGCTGGAGATATGAAATATAATTTAATATTTTGCCACATATTGACAGGTAGGACGACAAAACAGCTTCATTACTGCGATATATCAGCACAACAATCTTAGTGACAGTGAACACTGCAGCATATCAGCACAGTGATGTTAAATAACAGAAAAAAGATGCAACCCTCTATATATGATTATATTTCGTGAACAAATAACAAGACAGCAGCAACATGTCAGTTGTACGACCATGTCCAAATTGTCTTGAAAGCTAAACGACACTAAGTGCTCCAAACAGTACACAGGCTGGCAAACTCTGCTGAGGACTGGAGAAAATCAGAATAACTGAGGACCTTTTCAGCTGAAGTAGATAATAACTTTATTGAAAAGGGATACATAAGGAAACATAATATTAATTTCAATCCATAGCTAGAAAAACAGACTCTCTTTAGTCAAGTACATGTACAGGAATATAACATTTAGGAAGCTAAAGAACAAGACCATGCTGAAAAGCGGGGTTCAGATGTTTATCAGATGATAAAATATGCCTACAGGTAATTACCTATGGTAGACAATTTTGAATTTTATTTGTTGTATAAACTAGAAAAACATAATTCACAAAAAAATATTTTTTGGTCAAGGCATTTGTGCGAATTAAATTATCTCCTTTTAATTCCCTTTGCATTTTGAGAGCTTCACTATACACTCATGCACACACACACGCACGCACATGCACACGCACACACACACACACACACACACACACACACACACACACACACAGGTACTTTAGCTCGGTACAGGTGAGTAGTTTTCTCCTGGTTAGAACCCTGCAGTCCATGTTCATGATAACCAGTACCTGTAGGGTAAGAAGGAGTTCTCTATTCCTGTACTTACACAGAGTGATGATGACCCTGGTGTAGGTGCTCCAGGTGTGGTTGGCTGGGGTGCTGAGGTATCAGCACCTCAGCTTCTTTGGCCGCTTGAGGTGATGTGTCCCAGGTGGTGGTAATGGGGTGTATCAGTTCATCTGAGTGGCTTTTGAGGTGTTTGGGATGTTTGTGGTGTTTGGGGTGTTTGGGATGTTTGTGGTGTTTGGGGTGTTTTTGGTGGTCGTGGTGGGTGTGGGGTTTGTAGTGGGTGTGGTATTTGGGATATTTGTGGTGGGTGCGGTGTCCGTGGTGATCGACGCAGTGGTGGTGCCGGGCAGGGGCAGCAGAGTCGGGGGTGCAGGAGAGACAGCTTTCCAGTTTCCATGGAAACCCCTGTCCTGCGTGGCTTTGTTGCTGAGGAAGCGGATGACGGCGCCGTTTCCCCTGGTGGTCAGCGCTGGTGGGGCCGTGGATCCGCAGTACGGGCCTGTGTGGGCATTGAGTCACTCTGGCTTATTCTGAGCTCCTGTATGTTACTATGAGTTACTCTGTCGTACACTGCATTTACTCTGGATTGCTGTGAAGTATGGAAAACGTGACTTTGATTTCACGATTCAAACCATCGTTATGCAGTATATTCAGTGTTTTGTCAGTGACTCGCAAAAACCTCATCATCACTCGACAACAAAATAGATTTCTCAGGAACATCAAAAGAAAAATGTATTGTCAAATAGAAAAAAGAATGTTTTATTTTTTGCTGTTCCTGAGAACATCATTTTTGTTCTTTGTTATTGTATGCATATTGAAGTTTCTCATTTAGATCTATGTACTATTGTTCTATGAACTAATAATGCTGCTCAAAAAACTAGTTTAACAGTACCATAGGGTTTTCAACCAGCTTTTTTTCTATGAGGTTAATAGAGAGCCGATATTATGCAAAAAAAAAAAAAAAGATTTTTAAATCAAGCAATAAGAAATGGACTCGTAAAATTCAGACCAATTTGGATGCATATGAAGGAAAGCAAAAATAATACTGACCAAAAACTGAGACGTCTGAGCCCACTCCGTCAAAAATGGTGACATAGTCATTGCAGGCTCCCAGCACATTTTGAGCCTGCAGACGGAAGTCTGTGAAGTTTATGTAGATTTGGTGGGTGGGCTCCACTGTGATTCGCCAGCTGCAGGCCTTCAGGGCAGGGTAGTTGGCGTTGGGCCAACCGGGGGACACAAACTCCCCCTGCTCACCACCAAAATGTCCTCCACACTGCACTTCAGCTGAAGGCAAAACAAGCACACTTGGTTATATCTGTGCCCACCATGGTCCGGCTCAATGATGATGTGTGTGCACTCCAAGTCTATAGTATAACTCTATGGTGTAGCTCAGTGGGGATGTCTGTGATCTCCATGGTATAACTCTATGGTGTAGCTCAGTGGGGATGTCTGTGATCTCTATGGTGTAACTCTATGGTGTAGCTCACTGGGGATGCTTGTGAGCTCTGTGGTATAACTCTGTGGTGTAACTCAATATTGTAACTCAGTGGAGATTTACGTGGGCTCTCTGGTGTGACTCGGTGGTGTAACTCTATATTGTAACTCAGTGGAGATTTATGTGGGCTCTCTGGTGTAACACTATGGTGTAACTCTATATTGTAACTCAGTGGAGATTTGTGTGGGCTCTATGGTGTAACTCACTGGGGATGTCTGCAGGATCTATGGCAGTCCAGGAAGCGAGGAAGCCGGTGTCCACCACCCTGCTGTTGGAGGTGAACTGAACGGTCAGAGTGTCACTGGTGGTCACCAGATCACCGGGCACGGAGCTTCCACAGTGAGTCCCTGCAATACAACACGCACACAAACACACACACACACACAGTAAATCTCTGCAATGCACCACAGACACGCATCACACACCCCCACCCGCACCTGCCCCTTGGACTTCTTTAACGGAAACAGCAGTAGTATAGCAGCAGTGGCGGCGTGGCGCACCCAGGGAGCCGATGTGATCGGAGAGACTGAGCTTGTCGTTCATGCACAGTTCGCTGTCCTCCAGGGAGAAGTTGTGGAAGTGCAGGCGCACGAGTTTCCCCAGGGGCGCTTTGATGTTCCAGAGGCAGCCGGCGTTGTTGCTGTAGGTGAGGGGGTGGTTCATGGAGGACAGGCTTCCCCTCAGCCCGGTCACGTCCTTGGCCCCTCCACACCCCGAGACTGCGGGAGAGAGAGCCAGGCACACCACTGAGCTGCACAGACTAGTGGAGCAAAGCACCGCTATTCAACATGCTAACTAATGAGCAAAGATCTGCTATTCAACATACTAACTACTGGAGCAAAGCTCCGCTATTGAACATGCTAACTAATGAGCAAAGCACCGCTATTCGATATGCTAACTAATGAGCAAAGCCCAGCTATTCAACATGCTAACTAATGAGCAAAGCCCAGCTGTTCAACATGCTAACTAATGAGCAAAGCGCAGCTATTCAACATGCTAACTAATGAGTCAAAGCACCGCTAATTAACAGGCTAACTAACAAGCAAAGCACTGCTAATTAACATGATAAATAATGAGCAAAGCACCAAGACATCGTACTTTGGAGGTCGTAGATGTTCTTGCGGATGACTTGCTCGATCCAGGGGATGTAGGCCGAGGTGCGGGTGAAGACGCTGGGCTTCTTGTCCATAATGCAGCCGATGGGCCCAAAGCTGGTGATGCCGTGGACCTCCCAGGGGCTGGTAGCATTGTCCTGGCAGACCAGAGGGCCTCCAGAGTCCCCCTGTGGCAGGGGAGAGAGTGCCCCCCCTTCAATCTGGCAAATATTGTACCAAAAAGCCACTGACTTTGTTCCCCTTGTGAAGCCCAGCTGTGAGTTCCTCTGCTCAGAGGTGGATGCTAGCATTATCTATCTGGAGCTCATTAAAACCTGGGAATACAGACCTGGCACACAGACTTGAGCTCATCCGGGCTGTTGTAGCCACAGCAGATCATAGAGGGCTTGACCTGGAACCACCAGTAGTCCATCCTCTTACAGGTGTCAAAGGGCACCACAGGTAGATCCACCTGGTTGAGTGTCTCTGCCGCCTTTGGAGCAGTGGAGTTACCTGGTGCAAGGGGGCAGTGTGAGCCAATTCAGTGCCCAAGTATCTCTCACAAAACTTCATCAACAGTCAGCTCTATTAGCAGCTGTGCTTCACTTGTTCAGTTGCTCAGATCTAGAACATTCTGTTCAACCGTCAAAGCTTTTGACTGATTATGTGAGGTTTACTACAGGACTACAGAATGATGATGATAATTATAGTGGTCATCATCAGTATTATTATGATAATTACCACCAGTGGACAATTGTAGAAAATGATGCTTAATGGCTGATTATATTTACCTCTAGAGTCTAGACAATACCAAGGGTAACTAATTTAACCTGCTGCTTTTATAAATAATAATTAAGCTCTCTGTTGGGTCTCACTGATGCCCCAGTGATTTTGGGAGCAAATTTAAATTTTAAATTTAATTTAATTTTGAAATGGTTAAAATTAAATATGGAAGATTAGATGTTAGAATAGATAAATTAGATATCCAGAAGGGACCATAGGTTTAAGAGGGGCGGTCTTTCCTGTCTCCTCCCCTCAGGGTTAGAGAAGGGGCGGGGCCTCACCTGTCTCCTCCCCTCAGGGCTAGAGAAGGGGCAGGGCCTCACCTATCTCCTACCCTCTGTGTTATAAAAAGGGGCGGGGCCTCACCCGTCTCATCGCCCCAGCCAGTAGCGTAGCACTTCTTCCCCCCGGCCAGGATCTCCTCTGGAGAGGGCCAGCAGGCGAAGCTGACCTCCTCCGTGGGGAACACCTCGCCGTCCAGGCGCACCAGAGCGATGTCGAACTCCACGGTGGGCACCTGCGGGTACTTGAAGCCCTCGTGCCTGTATATGCCGACGATGGGCAGGCACTGCTCGCTGGGCTCCGTTAGCGTCAGGTTGTGCTTCCCGAAGCACATGCGCCAGCGCGGGAGCTCATCTGCGTAGCTGCACACAGCACAACGCCGTCAACGCTTCGCCTGAGCACTATCATACTGAGCACTCCTTCAAACCTACTGAGCAGTCCCCACAATTTATTAAGAAGTAAAAATTCAGTAAAAATCTTCTAACAACAGATATTTTCCCCTGGTATGGAAATCAACATGTAGGTCAGGTTTTTGTGAAGAGTCCCAGAGTGAACAGAGTGAAGGTTTATTTAAAATGAGTAAAGGCTGAATTTATAAAAGGAGCTTAAGGAGTGAATGACTTACTTTATGAAGCAGTGAGCTGCCGTTAAAACCCAGTTCTTGTGGATGAGGGTCCCGCCACAGATGTGAGCGAACCTTGGCTGTGGTTGGCTGGCCGGCCACACCTGCGCGTGGGTAGAGGGGTCAAAGAGGTGTGTCAGCGGTGACGTCCAAACCAGTCGCACTCAGGAGAACCGCTGAATGCTTCAGACAGCATCACGTGCTGGGGCTGAGAGACACATGTACACACAGGCACACCCAAACAAGCCTGCAGCCACGCCCAGAAATACACCTGCAACCACGCCCCAAACACACCAGCGGCCACACCCAGAAATACACCTGCAACCACGCCCCAAACACACCAGCGGCCACGCCCAGAAATACACCCACAACCACGCCCCAAACAAACCTGCAGCCACGCCCAGAAATACACCTGCAGCCACATCCACATACACCTGGATTTACCTGCATTGAAACTTGCCAGGGCCAGGAGTGAGGTTTGGCGGGCTCGCCGTTGACGATGCGTGTGTTAATCATCGGGGGGATGGCAGGTGTGCCGCAGGTAGCAGGCCAGTCTAAAGACCGTGTGGCACAGTTAGGAAAACATCTTACATCTTAGACACCTGTGTCTAAAGACGGAAATGGGCAGTTATGGTTACCGATGGGGATGTCGTCCCAGGGGTTGGGGGGCGTCGGGGGCTCCGTGGGGCCAGGCAGGGAGGGGTCAGTCGTCCAGGTGGCTCTAAAACCTTTGGCCTCGGTGAAGAAGTCCGAGTGGAAGCGTATCAGCAGGCTGTTCCCTGTGCTCTGGATCACAGTGGGGAGTTTGGACCCACAGAACGGGCCTGGAATGGAAGGGGTCCAAACTCCGCTCATTCTGCTGCATGTAAGGCTACTATACAACACTGATAATATTGCAGAAGCATAGCCTGGATTATGCTAGCTAATGCTAGCCGACATTTCACTAGTGGTGCTGCTTGCTTAAATGGGTGTACTAAACCCACTGAATTTTATTGAGGGTCTACTAATATGTCAAAAGATACTTTGAATAGTTTTTATCATTGCGCAATATCGTACTCTCAGACAAAAGCTTGAAATGTCTACTTGGCAGTTAAATTATTATCTAATTAACACTCTATTAAAATAGCGTGTGCTGTGTGACTTTACATGCAAACTGAGCTGAGAGTTTCACTCTTCACCCACCATGCTTCTTCGCTCCAGCAGTCATGCCGTCGTAAACGACCACGTTATCGAAGCATCTTCCGATCAGTGGGCCGGGCTCCTCCACTTCGAAATGCGTGAACGTCAGAGTTATGGTCTTTCCGGCCGGCACCCGGATGCTCCACATGCACTGGCTGTTACTGGGGTAGTTCATGGGCCAGTTCTTCGTCTTTATCACTCCAACCTCCTCGTGCGAAGCTCCACCACACCCCTGGATCTCTGAGGATGACATCACACAAGTGTTCACTCCAGAGCGCCAGACCTGTAGGCTCTATCTCACATGTCAGCGCATTGTCATGCATGCTGAGACCTTTCAAGCGCATTTGCCACATCTGGCAACCAGCAGAATGCCTCAGCAGCACCCCAAATCATAATGGAGTAAAGACATATCAGATTTTATAGCTAAGAAAGAAGCTAGGCAACACGGTGTCATTGATGCAAGTCACCACAAGTATTAGTAGCGCCCCCTTGTGGAGAATCAAACCATGTCCATGATGTGCTTTGCATCTAAAAAAAGTTCAATTCTGAAAAAAATCTGATGTAGAATTTTTTGTTGGCTGCACTGAAAACGGGCAGAACATCAGAGCTGTACCACGGCACTGATTAATTTACTGATCCTCATTAACACATCCTCGCAGCACATCTGGGACATAATGTCAGATGACACCAATGAATAGGAATGAGCAGCTTCGCCAAAACTGCAGCTGCAAGCAAATACACAGCCTGGCGATGTATTTTAAATCAGCGTACTACTGCTTATGAATCTCAGCTGGGGATGAGGGCGAGTTTGATACCCATGGCAGTACTCTGTACCAACAGGCCAAATATGTTGTTTGACAAATCAGGCACAGTTTTATCTGGCTACATGATTAGCTTCACAGAAATGATCCGTTTTTCGTATTTTTTTCTTTTATTTTTTTGGACAACAGCATAGGGAACACCAGTTGGCATTGCTTTAGAAAGTCTGCAGTCCTAGTGATTGACTCTGCGATAGTGTCTATCTTATCTGCTGTATGTGCAATGTCATGCAGCAGAGTCGTTGCCCTGTGTACAATACACGCATCGTTTACTACACAAATCACACCGCTGGATAACGTATTTCTCGTGACTTTTGTACTTTATGCAGCTCTCTGAAGATTTTTATCGATGCTCGTTGATAACTCTTTGACCGAGGATTCCCGAGCCAGGTGTGTGTCTTACCTGCAATGTCCTCGGGGTACGTCGCCTCCCACCTGGCAGAGAAGCCGCGGTCAGTCAGTCGGGAGTCCGACAGGAAACTGACGGACAGCTTGTTGTCGGAACTGATGATGACAGGAGGGAGAACGTACCCGCAGTGTTTTCCTGAAAGAGAGCCATAGTGTTGAGACACACACACGTGCACACACACTCACATGCACGTGCACACACGTACACAGTCTACACATACACACACATACACGTACACACACACTCACACGTGCCCACAAACGTTAGACGTCCTGTGTTCAGACTTCAGTCAATGTTCTGAGTACAGGACACACACAAGCACCAACTTATCATCTCGCTGTCTAAACAGCCCGCATTTATTGTTCACGTGTTTAATTATTGAGTGGACCGGCAGGTGATGCCGGGCTGTAGCCGATAGCGCCAGTGGCGCACGTGGTACGTACCCATCGACTGCAGACTGTCGGAAACCTGGAGTCCGTCCTCTCCGCAGTTCCCCGCCTCTCCCACCACGGAGATGGCGGTCACCTGCAGCCTGGCCAGCAAGCCCTCTGGCACCGTGATGTTCCACGCGCACCTCAGGTTGGCTGGGTAGGGCTGCGGGAAACCTTTGGACTGGATCTCACCTTTACGGCCGGTCAGCACCGCATTGGTGCCGCAGCCTGAGTCTAAAAATGGAGGAGAAGAGCGTAGTTGGATTTGTGAAATGCCATTTGAGTCCGTTGCGGGGGTTTTTGGGCTGTTGGAGGCTTCAGTTCTTTCTGCTTGAGCACAGGCATTAGGTTTTTGTGTGAAGGGTTTTGCACGTCGTCACAATCTTTGGAAAGTAATTGAAAAAAGTGCAGGAGCCGTGTAAGCTATGCGGGTAAAACAGGAATAGGTGCTCACTTAATTCTGTTTGCGCTGCTCAAGGTTGGATTACTGCCTGCTGATTTCTAGTGGACTTTACAGAATCAGAGTAACTGAAGTACTTTACAGGGAGTTCAAGCATACAAAACTACAAGAAAGTGATAAAAACCCATGATATTGATTATGTAAAAGCTTGTACAAAACTAGTGTGTAAGTTCAAAGTTGGAAATGTATAAAATCCAGTTTTGGGTAATGCGACACTGAGGCCTTACCGACAGGTGGTGGTGTTGTGCTGGTACTGGTACTGGTGCTGGGGGTGGTACCGGCACTGGTACTGGTTTGGGGCGTGGTGCTGGGAAAAGGCTTGGAACTGGCCAGTCTGTAGGTGGCGTTGAAGCCTTTTCTACTCAGGGAGCTGTCCGTTTTGAATCGGATCACCATGGTGTTGCCGCTGGAGACCACTGGACTGGGAACCTTGCCACCGCAAAAACGACCTGAGAACACCAGCTTTTAAGTTCTCTCTGTTTTTGAACCAATTTTCATTCTTCTTGAAAAATGGTCACTAGATTAAGCAAGCCTGAAATTAAATCCATATTTAATATAATACGCTGGATTTAATGAGGGCCTGGTAAAGTTTATAAGTTCTAATTTAATTTTTTATAAGCCCCTTCAGAAGTGAGTTTTAACATAATTAATTTTCTACTCATAAACCTTAATGTGAATAGTGCTCTAGCACGTAAGAGCAGATTTCATAGAGTTAAATCTCTCACACAATACTCCTGAGTCTCAGTTGAGGTCTTATTGTCGATCATCACCGCCCACACCTGACTTATGCAAAGAATAAACAAGCATTCTGTGTGATGATTCATTCATTTCATATCGTGATTATCCTTTACCCAAGTGAGCCGAATCGTAAACATCCACGTAGTCTCCGCAGTTGGTGGGCATGAGGTCGAAGGTAGAGAACGTGAGTCTGATCTGCTGTCCCTCGGGCACCGTGATCTTCCACTGAAATACAAAGAGCGGTATTACAGCTTCACAAGAATCCACCCAAGTACTAATAAGCAGCAACAGAGATCCCAGGAGGTTTCACACAAATAGCAGTGCTAATGAAGAGCATTATAGATCCCCAAATAGAGGATCCGCACACACCAGTACTAATAAGCAGCTTAGATCCCAAATAGGAAGGGGGGGAGGGGGTACCTGGTACAGCGCCCCATTCTCATAATTTTGGAAGGGAAATCCTGGGCTCTGGATCTCCCCATAGGTGCCTTGCAGGTGGCCACCTCCTCCCGCTATTTCTGGAAAATGGAGGGAAAAAAGAGAGAGAATTCAGTCACACAAACCCCCCCCAAAAGAGGACTTTTTCACCCACACCCTTCTGCCGAAGAAGGCACACTTCCTGCACCTGTTCAGTGGGACAGGGTCCAGTCAGCTTCACACACACACAGTCCTGAAGTGGACATGGTAAAAGGGTCTATGGACTAGTCAGCACTTTTGCACATTTGTCAAACACAGACTGAATTTACGTATTGCAAAGTGGAAGGAGGTTTTCTGTTCGTTGTCCATGAGAACTCTGCTGTCATGCAGTGAGGGGCTATAGTACCTGCAGTGCTCTCCGGAGCTATCGCGCTGTAACGGGCTTTGAATCCTTTGTCTGTTCCCTGGTCATTGGTGTCGAAGTACACCACCAAACTGTTTCCCAGGGAAACCAACGGTTTGGGTTTTGTGCGCCCGCAATACTTCCCTATAAAACCCAGAAAGAAATAAACATTTGGCCATCGGTTCTTCCAAACATATAGCATATTAAATTCACTCTAGATTAGACCATAAATGGTTTTGGGCGCTTACCGATGGTTCCCAGGTTGTCCTGTATAGTGAGGAAATCCGACGAGCACAAGTCTGTGTCCTCTAGAGAGAAGTCTTCAAACCACAATTGGATGACCTAAATCACAGCAGAGTGCCATGGGCTACTTAAACCATGACAGGGTGCATGGGACCTAAACAGTGGCAGTGCATTGGAAGAGACATTCCTGTGAGCGATTCCAAGCCGAGTGTCAGTTTTCAGTAAAATGAAAATGTGTACCATATCCTGCATATCAGTCAAAAGGACTATTATCAGCCAAAAATAAATATAGATAAAACCATTTTGCATATTTGTATCTGTGTATATTCAGTCATTTATAATGAACATATCAGATATCAGGGTGGTACTCTCTGGATCAAAACTCACTGGGCAGTCACATACTACAATTCCCAGAATTCAAAGCTTGAGTAGCATGCCACCCACCAGTGACTAGATAAGAACATCTGCTAAATTAATTAAAATGTAAGACCTGAATAAGTAAAAACAGAATAAGTATGAGGTCATGTGTAAAAGATGTCCAGCTTCTTTTTGTATTGTTTGTGTGATGTTTTTGTCTTTCATGCATAGTGTGCCCTGTACCTTGTCTGGGCTGACAGTGATGTGCCAGCTGCAGCCATTGCCGTTGTCATAATTATTTGGGTAGTTCTTGCTGGAGAACTCCCCTGAAGGCCCCATTAGCTGCTGTGGATTTCCACATCCAGAATCGATCACGGCATCTGTGAATGGACAGGACATTTTAACTCTTTACTTTCAAAACTGATTTTCAAAACTGATTCCACTGATACTATTGAACTGGTGTACGTGGACACCTGACATCCAACATCTCACCCAAAATTATGGGCATTAATGTGGACTTTGTCCACCCTTTGCTGCTATAACAACCTCCACTCTTCTGGGAATGCTTTATAATAGATTTGCTTTCATTCAGCCAGAAGAGCATTAGTGAGGTCGGGCACTGTTTGGGCAATTAGGCCTGGCTTGCCGTTGGCTTTCCAATTGATCCCAAATGTGTAGGATGGGGTTGAGGTCAGGGCTCTGTGCAGGTTCTTCCACATCATTCTCAACAAAACAATTCCTATATGGACCTAGCTGTGTACCCGGGGGCATTGTCATGCTGAAATTGGAAAGGGAAGCACAGAATTGTCTAGAATGTGATTGTATGCTGTAGCATTAAGCTTTTCCTTCACTGGGACTAAGGGGCCTAGCCCAAACCTTGAAAAACAGACCCAGACCAAGGGGTGTCCAAATACTTTTGGTCATATAGTGTATCAGCAGATAAGATGTCCAACAGCTCGTGAATAATTTACAGCTTTGATAGGGTCGAAGTGTAATCTACCACATGCATCTGTACACTATAAATGCTCACAGTCATCTTCATTAGACACTACAACCAGCTGATAACCGAAAAACACAATATAATCCATGTGAAAGAGGGTACTTCTTGCAAATAGCAGTCAGCTAAATTCTCTGAAGATTTGGAGAGCCGTAATGACTTTGTGTGTTCCTTCATTAGAGAATACTCCTTGATTAGAGAGCTGTAATGACCTTAATTAGAGAGCTGTAATGACTGAGAATACTCATTAATTAGAGAGCTGTAATGACTCTGAGAATACTCCTTAATTAGAGAGCTGTAATGACTGAGAATACTCATTAATTAGAGAGCTGTAATGACTGAGAATACTCATTAATTAGAGAGCTGTAATGACTGAGAATACTCATTAATTAGAGAGCTGTAATGACTGAGAATACTCATTAATTAGAGAGCTGTAATGACTGAGAATACTCCTTAATCAGACAGCTGTAATGACTGAGAATACTCCTTAATCAGACAGCTGTAGTATCCAGTTGACAGTTAAAACTCACCCTCTCCTTCTTCACCTCCCCCCGTGGAGGACTGGCGCTCTAAGACGTATGCCACGATCAGGCCGATGCACACGCCGGTCAGGGCCACAAAGAGAAAGATCAGGCATTTCTCCAGGGTGGTGAAGGTCTTCCGACCCCTTCTGGAACATTCCTCTCCCATGGCGCTCAGTTGCGGTGGAGATGTACGGGTGCTTGTGCACAGCACAGGCGTGTAAGGTCTGCTTGAAGGTGGATCTCAGGTTTATAACAGTCTCTCTCTCCTGACCTTTGAGAGGCTGGACTTTTGTACTTTCATAAAGTTTGGGGCCTCAGGCTAGTGTTTTCCAAAGCTGAATAGCCCTTATCAGCACAGCTGGGGTACTACTGCTATTACTAATAGTACTGCTAACACTACTAATACTAATAGTGATCATAATAAAAACAATAACAACAATAACAGTAATAATAATTATATTGGATTAAAAGCAAATGCTTTGATAGTGATGTGGGTTGAAATATTAAAGGACAGTTCTTATTCTGTGGCAAGATTCTCCAGTGAGGACATTGTGTTATTTCCTTTGTAAATTATAAAATATTTAATTTTCATTAAAAGCTACACTTGTATGCGAAGCAGTACTTAGCATTGTGTATGTTTGAAACATTTTCATTCCATATTTGATTATATTTTCAAAATATACTTGAAGGGGTGAGTCACAGAAAATTGGGGAGGCTCAGAAAACAAGCTTAGAAAGATCTGGAACCTTCATATGTGAAGCTGAACAGTTGAATTTATGGACTAACTGGCTTCTCAATTACATATTAATCTCCAAAGACATATTCATTCCATTACAATACAATCACTCAGCGGACACATAGAAGAGCCAAGAGCTCACTAGTAAACATTCCACCGTCCTGTTCAACCAGAGGCAGCATATTACTATCTGTTCACGATAGAGGGAGGAGATAAGAACAGGCACTGAGGTTATCTGTCCTTAAAATATGTATTATTACCCCCTATAAATGGCCGACACTGTGAATTTATCTCTAATATCAACTTGCTTCGCAATTCTTTTGTGAATGTGGCTAATTGTAAAGCCTTGAAGAAGTCACACCTGCAGTAAGCAATATAACTCAAGTCATGCGGCCTCGTGATATTAGTGCCCATGTGACTGCTGGCTCTCGACCACACGCATGAGTTTGTTTTCTTCCTCTTCTACCCAGCGGATCTATTTTATGAGTCCCTCGGTCCACACCGCTGCTAAATGACTATAATGTAATGGTAATGAAATCACACAAGGCTACGTAGAGTGCCGTCTGTGTATGATTGCTTTTGATGTTGCTGCTTTGTGTTAGCACCCATTTATGTTCGTGTCCCTATTCGTCAAATTTACTCTCAGTGTACATTTTGCAATTTTGATTTTATATTATATTTTAATATACCCTCCTTCCTCACTCAAGTTGTATGTAAAGGTCTTTAAGCATGAAAAATGATAAATAAGTCCTCCTGCCCGTAACTGTAGTCAGTGTTTCCAGTAAAACCGAACTTGCACAAAGATCCCAGACTATCCATAGTGGGAAGAGAGGATGTAGACAAACAAATCTCTTGTGCAAATGTCACCAAAGCCAGCATATTGATCGGCTGTAATAAAGGACTTGGCTGAGGTGGCTTCACTGCAGATTTCTATAAAACTCTTATTCACATTCTGTCAGATAAATTATTGCATCATCAGTGCTGAACCTCAGTCTGCAAGGTTTTGTGACAGACTTTTATTTTGCATATTATAAGCACATGGGGTCACCCCCAAACAGTAAAAATAATAAAGCGAATAATAATAAAGATACTTAGACTCCTCTTATACATACACACATGCACAGACTGTCACATAGAGTATGATCCTCTTGTACACACATACACACATGCACACTCACACAGAGCACACTCCTCTTATACACACACACTGATACAGAGCATGCTCCTCTTGTACACACACGCATTGTCTAACAAAAATAATTAACACAAACCCACATTCTCAAGCAGCACCTTCCTGCTGGCATTTTGTAATCCTGTTCCCATGTGAATTTCCTTCTTTTTTTAACCACCGTTCCCCACAGACTACAGGCCTCTCAGACTTTGAGTTTACCGTTAAACTTATTTATACGCATTTCATCCGTGGGAGAAAAGCAGGAGAAACATATTCATTTATTATGCAGAATGGGAAAAACACTCAACATCAGACACTCACTGAAGGAGAAAAAAGAATGGATTTCCTGATTGTCAGTATTATCAATTATTAATCAAAAACTATTTTTCCCATCAAGTTATAGTTTACCGCCTTTAATGTCTGTGCAGTCTGTGGCAAGTAATGAGAACATAACAGGCTGACAAACAAATTGTTAACAGTCACTTTAAATTTAGAGGACTTTTATTGGACATTCTAGATTTCACATCTGACAGAATGCCCCCCCAACCTGAGGCTGGGGTTATACCTATTTGTCAGTATTAAAAATCAAACAATGCAGAAAAGAATTTCCTTACCCTAATATAAAAGTAACAGGACACTGATATTGAAGCATCATTACACACAGGCTTGATTTGGGACTGATATAGAGTCCAGCAGAGCTGATAGGTTACCCAGACAAATATTCTTAATACCTTTTTTTTCAACTAAGAAAATATTATGAATTTGCTGAAATACAGGGTGCTAGATAAATCCTCATAAACATTTAATAAATAGTTAGACTTGGTTAAAAACCAACATGTATAATATTTAATTGCACAAAAAAGGACATATTGAAAGGTACCTGCAATTATGCATTCACATAATTAGCCATTTTCAAACACTACAGCGACAGCAGACACATGCATTTTACTACATATTATTGTCATTTCGTTTTCAATAATACTAAACTTTATGCTCCTTGTTTTCCCTCTGACTGGCTTCCCTGTTCATAGGGCCACTCGCTGGCCTCTCTTCAGGGTCACTAGTACATCTTTTACAGTGTAAAGAGAAGAAACATGCCCATGACCAACTTCAACACCTGGTGTAGGAACCACATCCAGAGGTACACATTTATGCCAAATCTGCCACCACCTGGGTTTAACTTCACACGCTCATTACTAGGTATTACAGGTCGTTTAGTCACAGGTCACATTAGAGTCCACCTACCAATCGGAATCAGAGTTTTACTTTAGAGAATTATTTTAGAGATGGTTAAACAGTAGCTACCAATCGCAAGTTTCTGTTATACTGACATTACCAATTACTTGAAAAGTTAAACAGCACCCCATGAGAAAGAAACGTCTAAGAGCTAGTAGAAGAAGACAAAGAAGACCCACTGCAGGTCAAAGGTCATAACCTGCATGCATGAGCATACCTGTTTCACAAATGTATATTGGGTGTTCTGCATAAACTGATGTTTAGTATGAAGCTCGTAGTGATTTTGAAAAGTGATTGTAAAAAAAAAACAGGTTCTGTATCCTGGCTTAGTAACTTTGAGTAGAGGGTAGAGTAGAGAGGGCCATGCTGGTAGAGCCAGAGACAGAGTCACTCCAACACAGAGGACGGGGGAGGGCGGGCGCAGCACTTGGGCCTTCGGACGTTCTTCATCATGGACCGGAACACGTTCTGCTGCCTCCGCTTGGTCCTCTTCCCCGCGGGCGACGCAGGCACCCCGGACCTCCTGCGCTCCACCTGAGCCTTGATCAGCCTCTCCTGCTCCTTGATTTTGCTCTGCAGGTGGTTCTGGATGGCGAAGCCCAGGGACTCGGGGTCCGCCGACGCCCCGTACACCTCCCACGTCATGCCCTGCTCGTCCCACACCACGTCGTGCACGCTCTTGGTCTTGCCCTGGCAGGCGGCCTTTTCACCACTGCCGGCCTGCGACTGCTTCTTCCCTTCTTTCGGGTTGGTTTGGCCCCGCTCCGGCTCCTTCTTTTTCCCCCTCTCTTCACTCTTACCCGATTTGCAGACGCGTCCGTCTTCTCTCTGGGGCGCGTGCCGTTTAGGGTCTTCGTTTGGCCTGCCTGCTGCCTGCTTTACCCCCACTGGAGGATTCGCTTCCTCCTCGTCTTTCTCCGTCACCCCGGTAGGAGCTCCCGGCAAAAGGCCGTCTACCTGCGAAGGGGAGGGTCTAGCAGCGGGGGACCCGACCGAGCGAGTGGGAAGGGCCGCCGCGTCCGCAGAGGCCTGGCACACATCATTAGACGCTGCGTTTCCAGGGAAACGCCCTCTCTCACCCCGCTGCCTGCCGGTTCCACTCTCAGCGCCTGATTTGCGCTGACACGTCGAGCCGGGCACCGGCGGCTCTTTATCACAGGGGCCGGTGTTAGATGTCACGTTTGATTGGCCGCAGGGCTCGATATTAATCTGATAAACGGGTTGTAAAAGTGGAAGCCACTTTTGGGCCGTGTCTGCAGGCTCTTTGGGCGCGCTTCCCTGTCCCCTTCCATCTGGTTTTAGTGCAGGGTCTGAATTGTGATTTACGCCGGCGGTTTGACTGTTACACTGGCCGGCTTTCAGTCTGGCTTGCCCTGGGAGGTGGTCACAGATCTGCTTGCTGGTGAGGTGAGAGGATTCCCCGTGGATCTGTGTGGAGAGGACAGTCTGGCTGCAGACGTCGCTAAGAATACCGCTTTGGCTCGACCAGCCGTCGTCCATGGTGATCTGGTAGACGGTTGCAGACCTGCTACTCCTCTGGCAAGTGACGGTCAGCGTTTCCTGCCCCTCCGTCGCCCTGCCGTTCAGCTTGAGTGGTCCTCCCTGTGACGACAGGCCAGGGCTGGTCCCGACGGATCGGCTGCTGACGCTGGCGACCGCCTGAACCCCGGCATCGTGGCGGCTGCGTTCGGACGTCGAGCGATGCTCCGTGCTGACGGTCATGGTCGCGGCTTCCTTGTACCGTGAACCGCACTCTCGTTGGGCTTTGTGGTCTTCCCCCACTGTGGTGTCCGGGGTTTGAGAAGCTCCGCCTACTGTCGAGACCATGCCTGCTTCGCTGAGCGGCCCGCCAGGTGAGGGGCTTCGAGGCAGAACAGACAGGTGATTACGCAAGGTGCTCTCGGAGTCTCCAACTTCCTTCTTCAGAGGGCTCAGACCTTTGCGTGCTGGATCAGGCCTTGCACTGCTTACCGACATGGCCTTACTCTCTTCTGCTTCTGGGGACTTAGGTTTCGCATTTTTCTTCTGCTGCAGGTTTTCCAAGATAGATCCGGTGGCTTCCCTCTCAGAGGTCTGTGGCCGGCTCCCTGTCTGAACTGGACTGCTGGGTAAGACGGAAGGTAGGCTTACGGTAGACTCTTTGTAATCCTTTGATTGTGCTGCTAGTGAGGTATCCTCGCGCGAGGTTCGAACATCAGCGATTTTCTCTTGCTTGGTTGTCGGTACCAGAGGAGATGTGTGCGTTGGATGAAAAGCCTGGTCTGACCTCTGTATCACATTTGACTTATAGCAAGGTGGTTGTGAATATTCAGGTGCACCCTTTGCAGAAATCTCTCTCGATTGTACCAACACCTCCGTGGAACTCTGCACATTGCCTCTGGCATCATTTGATTGTAAATTCGATGTAAGTGCTGACACTGACAGGCTGGTCTTACGAATGTCCTCCTTCTCAGCTGCAGGTAACACTCTCACACTAGCACTGCTGTCCTTGTGGTTTTCTATGACATCACTCACACACCCACCTATCAGATCTCTGCCTGTTTCCAAATCCTTTCTGGATAAAAGCTCAGGTTTCGTATGATCAGCAGTAGAGGAAGTGAAAGTAGATTTTTCATCATCTCTAGTGGAGGAAGTGAAGGTGGATTTCTCAAGATCTCTTGTAGAGGAAGTGAAGGTGGATTTCTCATGATCTCTAGTAGAGGAAGTGATGTTGGATGTCTTCTGGTCTCCTGCAGGGGACGTCAAGGTAGATAATTTATGATCTCTAGAGGAAGTGATGGTAGATTTCCCATGACCTCCTGTAGAGGGAATTATGATGGATTTCCCATGATCTCCAGTAGAGGAAATTATGGTAGATTTCCCATGATCTCCAGTAGAGGAAGTGAAGGTGGATTTCTTGTGATCTTCCGTAGAGGAGGTAAAGGTGGATTTCTCCTTAGCTATAGTAGAGGAAGTGGAAGTCGACTTCTCATGATCTCCAGTCGGGGAGGTCAAGGTGTTTGAAGCCCTCCTTTTATTTGGCTGACTGTTGTCTGAAGATTTTTTTATTACGCCATCATTTGTCTTCAAGGACAGGTTACCAGGCAGTTCTTCTGCCGCTGACACAGAGGCCAGTTTTGAGTCCAGGGTTGTCTTGTTATTCCCGCTGGCACGTGAGTCCCGGCTTACAAAGGAGCCCACAGGCTCAGGCTGTGGGACCATCTCAGCTGTGACAGTTCTTTTGGGCTCTGGAATAGTACCCATTTTTAATTGCCTTTCAATAAACCCAAAATAAGGGGACAAACCGTCAAACAGAGTTTCCTGTACATTAATGAACGAGTCCACAAATCATGCTTGCCTACAAAAGAAAAAAGAAAACATGTTTCAGCCCAACGATGGCAGTTCACAAAAGCACATACATGCAATAAATAATATTGCTACTCATAATATATATATATATATATATATATATATATATATATATATATATATATATATACATATATATATATATATATACATATATATATATATATATATGCAACCTATATACCTATGTTAAAAGACAGTCATTGGCAATAAGAAACTCTGTTCTGATTGCATCTTTATAATGGAATGCAACTGATGAACCAGCATGGCCTGAGCTCTGAGAAAACACTATCAGTAGCCAGCATTTTACCAATACTGAAACTAATTATACTTTTTTGAATCGTCATTTAAATGAATGCCGCTTCCAGTTCCCCTGGAAGGCACCAGATTCAATATAATAATTAACAGAATTCAACATCAACAGACCAACTATGTCCCAGACTGCCAGTAGAGGTTTTGGAAGCCTGCCATGTAAACTGAGAATTTTCTTGTGTGTGTCAGTTATGCAGTTCATTCCTACTCCTCAAAGGAGCTGGCTTGCTCTGCATGCAGTCTTGGTGAATGTACATGCCTGAAGAATTATTTGATTCCATCCCTATTGAGTTTAACTTTTGTTTTACACAATTTAAAATGAAAGCCCTTAAACAATGACATACCTTATTGGTAATATGTAATTAATCAATACATTAACTGGGCACGGGTCTCTGCAGTTCACACAGAATGATCACCGAATGGAATCATGCTGAACACAACACAGTATTTCTTTATAGGGTGTGTGTGTGTGTGAGAGAGAGAGCAAACACTGTACTTCACGATGTGAAATTAACACGTCTAGCATCTCTCTGCCATGTGTGGTGTTGGTATCCAGACGTTAAGCCAGGACAGCCACCCTCTCCTGTAAGCTTAGGTATACCTGGGTTGCGCTTTAAATGTGACCCAATCCCAGGCCGTGTGACTGCACAGCTGAATGTGCACTAATGCAAATGGCCTATAAATGTCGAGCCCTCAGGATATACGAGGCCTGCGGCTCTGCAGCAGCGCCGCGATATCGAACTGCGCTGTGAGAATTTAAGCTCTTTCACCGACTGTAAAACTGAGACCGCTCTCCCACACCGGGCACTGATATATTCTATAATGAAAGTGAAAGAGTAACTGCCAATGGACATCACCGTCCTGACAAATGAAAGCCATAAATTTTGAATTTTATTTGTCGGTGTGCCTGTCAATCATTCCTTTGAGGCGGGGCCTTGAGGTAATGGCCAGACCCGTGGGGGGGGGGGGGGGCGGCGGGTAATAAAGGGGATGGACAGTCCATGGGGATGGGACATAGAGTGGATGGACACTTCCTGGGGGTGGGACATTAAAATGGCAGACTCTCCCTGGGGGTGGGACACATAGTCACTACAGTCCCGATATATATACCTGGTTGACTTACTGATCTGGCCCACATTTGAGAAACCCTGATCTACAGAGCCTGTGATAACTATTGGCTGTCCCTGCAGACGGGGTCCAGGCTATGAAAATGACTGCATAAATAAAATGGCTGAATTCACACCACTTCCATTGAGGTTTGACCGCAGTCATGAATCTCTGCCACATAGCACAAGCTGAGCAGAAGTCATCCGGACAGCTCTGCTGAGAAATTCTACACAGAACAAAACGTGGCAACTCAACAGCAACTACATGCACAATTGCAAAATAAAACACACATCACAACACCATACTAATATCATTATAAATCTAAGAGAAAACTAAACAACTTGTGAATTACTTTATTGACCTTCAGGAGAATAGCCTACCAAGGATCACTCTAATTGGAGTTGTTCAAATAGAAAAATACATGAAATAGAAAAATAAAGTAAACCTAATTTAACCTAAAAATGTTGTATATCTGTCAGACATAAGTGATTGTGGCCTTAGGAGTCCATGGAGATTTGCTTTGAATAGACGTGATTCAAATATACATTAATTCCTTTTCTCAAAGGCAATATTACTCACACCTTCATCTCCTTCACTTTCAAAGCTGTGCAACAGTTTATAATTATTAACACCTGAACTTCTAACACCTATTCCACCGCAATCCAACAGTTTTGCAGTCGAATCTAAACATACCTGACACATACTTCACGAAATCTGCGCGTGCGTTAATACAGCCAGAAACAAGTCTGAGCTTCGGGTTTCTTCCCTCCGAAAATAAATGTGGAACGTTTTTATCTTAATACTCGGATGGCAAATTAAATCAGTGACGTAAAACGCTGTGCATTTAAAAAAATAAAAGGATAAATTATCGATAAAATACATAAATAGCCCACGAAACACTTAAGAGAGAGGAAAAGCTCATCATGTCCTTGTAAAATATAATTTATGTATTGTGTGAATGTTTCATTATATTCTATTTGTTTACGCTGGTATGAGTCTTGTTTTGTCACAAAGAAAACTGAAGGTCTTTGGTAATGCACAACTACACACTTAAAAAAAAATCCATAGGCTAAACACAATGATTAACATGTCTTGTATAATAATGCCTTGATTGCAGGTTGAAATGTACAGTAATTGTTTAGTTTAAATAGACTATTGATCACTTATTTCATACACTGTGGCTTCATATAGTACGTTGCATTTTCATATTCATGTTTTATGACTATATTAACACAACCAATATCAAATATTTTACCGGGTTATAAAAGGTTTATTTTTGCATAAATAATTAAATATGTTTTGTACATTGAAAAATAATAGAATTGATATAATATTTGCTTCAAATAACATAATTAAAACTAATAATAATGGAAAAACTCAACCTCTCGATATCACCTGAACACTGCATACCGGGGAACATAAAGACTATTGTGAGAATTGCAGTAATAGCCTTTTTTCCATAATTGCAATGCTGACGATTATGTTTCATTTCTAAGTAGGTTAATTCGGAGGCCTGAGCGAAGAAAAACAGCTGACAGTTCAGAAAATGGCAATCTCAATTTTTTGACATTGCATCTTAACGAATGTCTGCTAATAAATACGATGTGTAACCTGCAATATCATTAAGGACAATTAAGATAAATCCAGCGAGGAACTGGCATGTAGGTTACACGTTCCCACAGGACAGGCTACTGTTTTCCGGGCAGAAGAGACCGTGCTTCCAAAGAGGAAAAAAATAACAAATATTTCGGAAAATCTTACTGCAAGCTACACGGTAGCCTAGCATACTCTAATAAATAGGCTAGAGGGGTTCCAAAGACCGAACCTAGGTTTTACTCTTTCCACGGACTGAACACCTCACCTGGGACTTAATCACCTCAATAAAATGTAATTTGATTACACTTGGTTCTGGGAGGAAGGTCCTGGTGCATGAATTATGAAAATATGTGATGGAATGTCAAGTGCGACATGCAAGTTTGGACAGACAATTGAACAGCATAACAATGACACACAGACACAGCGTTATTCGTATTGACCAACCCACCTTGCTAATCGTTAGCTTTCCAGCATACGGCATCAAAGGTGTATTTGACCTTGCGGACGATTTCACCACCATATTCTGGCAAAATCCATCAGATCACATTGAACTCGAATGAGAACGCCCGAATCGAGATTGCTTTTTTCCTTCCCTCTCATACGATTCTGAATTTATTTTGCGCTATTTAACCACGGCTGGTCCCCTCCGCCTGCTCCGCTGGGGTACTCGACTGAATATCAATGAAAACATTGGAGGTGCACGTCAGTGACACGAAACCGCGCCTTCAAGCAAAAACAATTTGAGACTCCATATGCTGAGGGATGGAGCAAAGTATTAACCGGAGAGTTAGCTTTGGGTTTATATTTCTTGTATTATGATTTAAACGAATACATCATAACGGACACGGCTATATTGATAACACTTCTGGATAAGTAGCCTACCAACGTGATCGGACGTGATCACGAAAATAAGATAGCCCGTTACCAAATCCTGCTGTAGCCCACGGGACGCGACCATCGCTCCATGGTCTCTCGCCCTGTGATGACATGATAATAGACACACTGTGCCTTAAAACATTAGTTTTTTTACTTCCCCGTCAGTGTTCACACGTTTACATTGTGGTTTTAGTTCATTTCTGACCATTGTTCGAATAATTTATCCTCATTAAAAGACTGTACAGGAAATCTTAATATGACCATACTTCTTCTGGACTGTAGCCTACCTTTCACATAACTTCTCAAGTGAACACATGCTGCCTAGAACAAAATATGATACTGAAAATTGATACCGTTAGGATAACCAACACTGAATGTAACCAAAATTATATAGGCTACAGTCAAACACGTTCAGCTGAATCTAAACTATTTAGATGAGAGATCCCCTGGATGAAATTATTCAGTGGATCCTTGGTGTGATTCAGGGGCTTTTCACTGAGTAAATGGGCATCTTGTGTGTCAGATTGCAGCCCGCAAAGATGAGATATGGATATTCCATTTCAGCCGCTATTTAACAATGACCGATAACATATGTGGCCACTAGAGGGCAATGTAGGTCTTCCGCCGGTCCCGGCCCTGGTACTCATATCCGGACTACTGCAGTTCCCCAGTGTTCCCATCTGTGCCTCTCTAAACCCCTGCAGTTTATCCAGAATGCAACTGCAGAGAATGTTTATAATCTTACCAACTATACTCAGATCACACCTTTCCTCACCTTTCCTTACTTTTTTCGCTTCCTGTTCCAGCTTACATCAACATCAACACGTTGGTTCCTGCCTACAGGGCAGAGAAAGGTTCCACCAACTTTGGGGGGCATGACTATGCCTTCCCAGTATGGTCACTCTTCCCAGTCACAATGTATGTCTGTACTGGCCCTGTTACTGCCCCCCATGATGTGCCTTTATAATTTAGAATAAATTCTATAGAATTAATCACATGTACAACCTCTGGAAACATAATATTGTTATACAAAACCTCTTTAGAGTTACATGAGGTGGATTCTCTTTCTTTGAGGAGTCCCATGTCCCAAATGCCCCACCGCTCTGAGTCAGTTCATCAGAAGCTTCTGTAATTGCCTAAAATATCCTTCATTGAACATAAAAACTGTATGGGCCAACTGAAAACATAAGCTGACACTGAAATTCCTTTTTTTAAATCCAAAAAGTACGAGTTCTTGTATATTGTGGGAAAACTTGCATTTTCTGGTGTATTCTATCCATCCTTACTAAATGCAGTTAGCTTTAAAACGCGTTTCTCCTGTTGTTTATGTTGTTTAGTGTTTTTCTGTTTTCCTCAGTACCTCCCAGCTTCTCACAGTTGCATTTTCGCAATCTAATATGTTCGTCACTGCCTCTTATTTGGTCCTTAGGTCATTGCTAAGAACAAGAGAAATACAAAATGCAAACGTATTTCTGCGGCAACTGCACTTGTTTTTGCGAGAAAGCCCAGTTTCCATTGGCTGTCTTTTTGATCATTCATGTCGAACTGGGGACGTCTACGCCACGCCCACTACTCACACCATTGGCTCGTTCATATCAAAGGCAACATATTTTCGTATTCCGATTGGTGGCTTGTCAGTAGTTTAAATTTAAAATGTACCGGACACTGCTAGTCGTGGCAAAAGCATTTGTCATCCTAATCTAGGTTGTGCTGGATGTAGAAACTAAATCCTCGAAAAGAGAACATCTGTCTTTACTGAAGGTAGGTTTGTTAAATAGTTTTTAAAGAAACGGAACTTGTGGCTAGTTCACTGTGTCCGACGGCCAACTTTCATAATGAAGTTTAACCTAACGTACAGATTCTGTGCAATTTAGCCAGCTAAATTATCTAACGTTAGTGTTGAGAAGGTTGTCTCCAGATTCTGTGCAATTTAGGTAGTTAGCTAGCTAACGTTAGTGTTCAGAATATTGCGTGACTTCCGCTCTTAGATAACTTTTACCAGGTAGATATGTTAGGTAATTAATGCTTTTTATGTTTATATATTATGCAAGTCGTTTGAAACTAGCTAATATTGACCAGAAGCAGAAACATGTGTTGATTAACATTCTATTGTAGCCATTCTTACGATTGTTATGTTATGCGTAGACATTAACATTAGCTAGCTAGAAATACAGCGTAATGCTTTTTGGCTGTAGCAAGCTAACTGTTCTAGCTGGGTATCGTTGTGAAGTGTGCACCTGGGTTAACCGGGGTACAAAGCAACCGTGACATAACTGTAACGTGCCATGGCCTGCTAGAACCAGATCCATGACGTCAAATTGAAAGAGGAACACCACATTTTCTCAACTTTTTTTTATCCACAAGCTAGTGATCAGGTAAATGCAGAATATGAAATGGTCATCTTGGGTGATCCTAATATGGTGGTAGCTATGTAACTAAGGTGTGTGTGTGTGTGTGTGTCTCTCTTCCCTCCTGTTAGGATGAGCACCCTTGCTGTAAATGATGAAAACATTGGAGACTGCTGTAGCCGAAAGTCCGTTGGTTTGGAGGTGATCTGTGACATCCTATCAACTGCCCAGCCCACTGGAAGACCTTCCATACTCCGCCAGTCCCAGATGGAGAACATGCCGTCCAAGAACATGCCAAAGGCCAAGGTGCATTTCCACCTTCTACAAAGTAGTCATTGCTTAATTATTCACCTTCCACACTTTTCTACAAATTCAACCAGTTTTTGTGTGGATTTAAACGTATGGGTTTTCTGGTCAGGTTTGTTTTCAGACACCTCAGAGACACCCGGTCACAAAGAAGATCATGTCTCCCTCAAATCGCCAAAATTCTGGGGTTACGGATTCTTCGGATCTGTTTCAGTCATTGGCTAAGCAGTAAGTATATGATGTGCCTGTGAACTGTCAGTCATGTACTATGGATTTTAGGGTATTATCTGATGTATCTACATTATTTTGAGAATAAGAATATTTGTAACATCATTCAGTTTGTTAATAATTCACTCCATAAAATCAATATACATAATAATTCTAGGATATAAATGGGTGAGGGGTGGAGTAGGTCTCACTGAAGTGTAAAGCTTTGTGAAAATACCTTAGTGCACGGATTTGTCACTACTTCTGAACTTGATACTTGAGTCTGAACCATTCCAACTGATGTACTGTAGGCCTTTGTACTTCTGGTACAATACTGTAATTGTTTGCTGGCTGTATTACCCATTTGGATTTATGCAGCAACAATGTCAATCACTGATACTTTCCGTAATGATCAAAATACTTCCAGTAATTTGTTATGAGAAATGTAGTTCAGCAATAGCTGCAGTGATGTGAGTTGATGTTTATGTTCTGGTGAAAATGCACATTTTTAAGAAGATCCATATTAACATTAACATGTGCTCCTCCTAAGTTTAAGAGCAGAAGTTGGGAAATTTAATGCATCCCAGTCAGATGTGCTGCTAAATTTTTCTAATTGGCAAATCAAATTTCAGGGGCACATCCTCCTGAATGGGATCAATGTAGAGCCCTGGGGCATTGTAATGCATTTTAAACTTTTGTATGTTTTTTGCATGCAGGATGGCATCTTTGGAAATCAAAGGGAGCCCTGTAATGGAAAAACCAAAACCAGGTATATGTTTGACCTGTTTGGTTTCTCTCATACTTAAAACTACCTTGGTTGTTTTTTTTTGAGGGCAGTTGATCTGGCATGTCAGTAAATGATGACACCTTACCACTGTTCTTAAATTTAGGGTCCTGTGACATTGGCAAGGCTGAATACCCCTTTTCAAATGACATGGTAATCCAGACCAAAGGAGGGTACCAGCTGGATTTCGACAACCTGGAAGCAGTGAATCCTTTTAAGTCCTCCAATCTGATGGGTAACTCCCCAGTGAAGATTCCAAACCCTGCAGACCTTCAGACCACAGTACAGGGCAAAGCCCAAGATCCCTTCAAATCATCCAGCCTGGTGGGTAACTCCCCAGTGAAGATTCCAAACCCTGCAGACCTTCAGACCACAGTACAGGGCAAAGCCCAAGATCCCTTCAAATCATCCAGCCTGGTGGGTAACTCCCCAGTGAAGACTCCAGTGCCTGAAGAACTTCAGACTTCTTTACAGAGTGAGCCTCAGGCCAAAACCACAGCTGGTAGTGCCCCCCAGACCCCTGAGCAGCGTGAAGTTATGGATCCGTTTAAAGCCTCCAATCGGATGGTCAACTCCCCAGTAAATACCCAGACCTCGGCAGGGTTTCAGGCTACTGTACAAAGTGAAGCCATGGATCCTTTTAAAGCCTGCAGTCTGACTAACTCCCCGGTCAAGACTCCAATCCCTCCAGAATTTCAAGCTACTGTACAGGTCGAAGCTCAAGATCCCTTCAAAGGCTCTGATTTGATGGTCAACTCCCCATTGAAGACCCAGATCTCTGCAGAACTTCAGACCGCTCCACACAGTGATGGTATTGATCCATTTAACCTCGCCGGTCTGATGACAAACTCCCCAGTGAAGACTCCAACCCCTACAGACCTTCAGACCACTTTACCGAGTGAGCCTCAGGCCAAAATCACGGCCAGTATTGCCCCCCAGACCCCTGTGCAGCATGAAGTCATGGATCCTTTCAAAGCCTCCAGTCAGATGGTCAACTCTCCAGTAAAGACCCATACCCCAGGAGAGCATCGGACCCCTGTACAGTGTGAGACCATGGATGCTTTTAAAGCTTCCAACCTGATGGTCAACTCTCCAGTCAATATCCGGACCCCTGTACAGTGTGAGGCCATGGATGCTTTTAAAGCTTCCAACCTGATGGTCAACTCTCCAGTGAAGCCCCTGGTCTCTGAGGTGCCCCAGACCACAGGGCAGGGTGGGGCTTTGACAGACTGCGCGGATGAGCGGCCAGGGACGGCGGTCGAAGCTGCTGGGCCGCTGGACGAAACCCTCCCCTTCTCAGAGCATTCTCTGGCCGACTTGTCGACTGAGGTGCGCTCCACCGAGAGCACCGTGATCATCGACCTGAAGCAGATGGGCGAGGAGTCCCAGAGCGAGGCAGGACTGGAGGATGTGGCTGAGATGCTGGATCCCAAACAAGATGGCCTGGTCAGCGGCGACATTTCCCAGCCTGTGGAAACGCCCCCCGTAACACCGAGAGGGGCTTACAACTTCGATTTCGACAACCTGGACTCTGTCAACCCCTTCCAAACTGGTGGCTCCAAACTTCAGAATTCCCCTGTGATCAATAAGCCACAGCCCAGTAATGCCCCACCTGCCATTCCAGAGGTGCCTAAAGAGATTGATGTTGGCAAAGAGTCCGTCCTGCCGGAGAGCAAGCCTACTGCTTTGACACCGAACGTCCAGACTCCCAAGGCCTCGTACAGCTTTGATTTCTCCCCTTTCGGCATGGACTCAGAGATGGAGAGTGCTCCCAAATCTCGCACAAAATCCATTCCAAGCCTGACTGGAAATGTGCAGGAAGAGACTTCTGTGCAAGGTGACATTGGCGCTGAGATTGCGCTGGACAACACACCTGTTCAAAAGGATAATGCAAAGGAGGTTTTGCCCAGGTAAATTCTATTATTATTCCTTAAAAAGGATTAGAAATTATTACTTCAGGTTCCATGTGATATTATTTTCTAAAATTCTTTTCTACCATCCACCTGTATAATTGTTCAAATTGACAATTTGATCTGAATACTTCAGTACAGTATACTTGTTTTCTCAAATGCAAAAGCTATTTTAAGGACCACACTCTTGCACGCAAGTCAACAAAAAAGTTACAAAAGCTAAAAAATTTGGTCACGCTGAAACAATCTGTTGTCGGCCACAGAAATGAACGCTAAAGACTTGTTTCTCCAGGGTTGGAGACGTCGCTCCTGTTAAAGTGGACTTGGTGATGCCTGCCGCAGAGGTATGGGTGTCTTCATTTTTGCCTGAAAATGGGTCCATGTTTTGTTTTTCTCATGTTGCTAGTCAGTTTATTGCCGTTATTCCCAAGTTTTGGGGGTAGTGTTTGATATTGATTTTCCATATTTCTGGCTTACTGTTCAATAATATATTTCAACAGTTATACCAGTATGACTGCTACGCTCTATCACAGTTGGGTCCTCAGACTGTAATTGTAAATCTGAGTGATACACTTGTCTAGAAATGGCGCTCGCTCTTATCCATTTATCAGCCAGTCTGGGGCAGCTATTGTTGCTACAACTGAATCTGACATGGCAACTCTACTGGTACCTTGCATCTGGGAAAATTTTTTGTGAATTTTGTTTCTGTGCAGGAGAAGACCCTTCTGAAAAAGAGCACCTCGGTCTCTGTTGATGTGCCAGAGTGCCCAGCCATTCCCGAGCCCATTCCCAAACCCATTCCGGAGTCCATTCCTGAACCCATTCCCGAGCCCATTCCGGAGTCCATTCCTGAACCTATTCCCGAGCCCATTCCGGAGTCCATTCCTGAACCCATTCCCAGGCAGCCCATGTGGCAGACTCCAGAACTCCCCGTCTGCCTGGATACTGCCAAGAACTCTCAGAACAGCCTTGCAGCGGCAGAGGAAGAGTTCGTTCCTGGAGCTACGTGTAAGCTTGACGTGTACTCGCAGATTGGTTGTTTGATGTGCTGTGATTGGAGCCCTGTTTGGTGCTAAATCCCTCCCCGTCCCCCATCCTCCATTTTCTTTTATGTTTCAGTCATGACTGCTGATTTTGGCCAGATCGACTATCTGGAACAGTTTGGATCCACCATGGTAAGTACATGTCCATGCACTGTAATTATCGAGTTGTTCACACATTTTTATAGTCAAGTCTGTCTCTCAATCATAGGGTCTTTTTCTTTAAGTCCCAAATAATTTTTTTTTTTTTTTTTTTTTTTTGGTTTTTTTCCCCCCTGGTTATTTTTGTTTTGCTAATTTATGTCTCGAACCCATTTCAGTTCAAGGAGTCTGCGCTGAGGAAGCAGTCTCTGTACCTGAAGTTTGACCCCCTGGTGAAGGAGAGCCCCAAGAAGCCTGCCGCGTGCGCCGCGGACGCGCACCACGTCCCCCTGCCCCCCTCCTTCGCCTCACGGTGGGTAACGCGGGCCGTTACCCGTGCATGCTAATGTGAATTACCATGCGCTGCGTTGCTATGTGGAAAATAGTGTTAGTCGCTCTGGATAAGAGCGTCTGCTAAATGCCTGTAATGTAATATGTAATGTAATGCAATGCATGGAAAGCACCCGTGCGGATGGCCAGCGTCCATGAGAAATTGGGTCAATGCTGTGTACGACTGGCCATTTTCATGTACAGCCTCAGTTCTTGCATGTGCAGCTTTAACCATAGGGTCTTGAGTTTTTAAAGCCTGTTGCGGTTTCAGGTGTGTGTGTGCGTGCGTAACGTCACCTTGCAGTTTTGTGTGTGTGTCTGTGTGTGTGTGTGTGTGTGTGTGTGTGTGTGTGTGTGTGTGTGTGTGTGTGTGTGTGTGTGTGTGTGTGTGTAACCAACGCCTTCCTTGTGGTTTCAGGTTGGAGAAGCAGGCCGGTGGGGCCAAACCCAAGGAGGCGAGCAGCTCGGAGAAGCCAGACGCGTTCTTCTTACTGGAGGGTTTTGCAGCACCGGTAAGAGCCGAGCCCTTCTGTCCGCTTAACGCCCTGCAGGGGATTAAACACCCGTACGTCACGGTGAACAGGGACATGCAGCATTTTCTGCTCCCTCTCAAACCACTTCCTGCCAGCTGCACACCTGTCTTCCCGCTGCACAATGGTCTGCGTCCCACATCGGTCTGCCCCTCCCGCTCTTACTGGTCATGTGGCTGTTTTGATGATTACAATATGCGTTGCTCTACAAAAGTGACGGGGTGGGGGGGGGGGGGGAGATACAGAACGACCAAGATGATGCCATTGGGCGATTTGAAGTAAAGTATTATAGTATGTCTTCCTCTGTGTACATACTGTGAATATTGTAATTGTATAATATACAATAAGTCCTCTACAGGCTGCCCAGCCCAGTGTGTGCAGCGTTGGAAATGCTCTTAAAAGGTGATAAAAATTAGATCAGTGTTTTTAATTTCCTCCCCCCAAGGCTGCAGCTCCCTTTGTGTCCAGTTCCTCCTCTACATTCGACTCGCTGGTCCCCGCCCTCCCCAAACCCGCCGGAGAGGAAGCCGCCATCATAGAGGTCCTGATGTACAGCCAGAGCGACCTGGATGCCGTCATCGCCAAGGTCAAAGCGGAGGTGGGTGTACTGCCGGGTCCGTTTTGACTTCCTGTGTCCAGACGTGAACACTGCTTGTTCTGACCGCTGGCGTTTTTCTGAGATTGAGTTGTATTTTTTTTTTTTTTTTAATCAATTTTTTTTCTACAGGCGAAAGAGAGGGATGAAGAATGGAAAGCAAAGTTTGACAAATTGACGCAGGATAACAAGGAGATGGGGTAGATGCCTAAAGCCATTTTCACACTGTACAAGCTTTCTTTTGATATTTCACAGGCTCTGCATGTGCCATTTATAGGCTAGCATGTGTCTTAATAATGTAATGGACAGACCAGTAGGCCCTGGTCTGCATGTAGCTGAATTCGCAGATCAGTAACTAATTTTTTATTTTTAAGGAACATCATGGCTGACTTTGAGGCAACAGTATCTCAGGTTATTGGTACGTTTCACCTTTTTTTGCTGGGCTGGGCTGGGCTGGGCTGGGCTGGGCTGGGCTGGGCTGGGCTGGGCTGGGCTGGGCTGGGCTGGGCTGGGCTGGGCTGAAGTGGGTGGGGGGTGGTGTCAACAGTATGTGGATGAATGCCTGGATATGTTCACTGGCTTTAAAAATTTATCTGAAAAGTATGTTAAATTTTGAAGACTGCTGGCTATGGGGGTGTGTCTCCTGACAGGACTGTGGGTGTGGCTAAGAGCATGTTGTGGGCGTGGCTAACGGAAGGGCGTGTCTCCTTGCAGTGCACACTGGTGTGGGTGTGGTTGACTAGTGCATGTCTCCTCGCAGCGGACAGTAAGAAGCAGAAGGCGGAGGCCCAGAAGGAGCTGCAGAAGGTGGTCCAGGAGAAGGAGCAGGTGACGATGGACCTTAACGCCATGGAGCGCTCCTTCTCCGAGCTCTTCAAAAGGCTGGAGAAGTACAAGGAGGTCATCGAAGGGTATAAGAAGGTCAGAAGCCCGTTTCAGCACCCTTTTACCTTGCCTTATCCATCTTGGCTTTTCTTGAGACAAGCTTCAAAATCCCTTCCGTGTTTAAATATAACGTTGATCAGAAATGCCAAGGAGTGGATGGTTATTCTGCTAGAACTTGTGCATGTTCTCATTTTGTAAGCTTGTTGTGTAGATTGTAATTGGTGGGTTGGTTCTCCTTTCCAGAATGAAGACATTCTGAAAAAGTGTGCCCAGGATTACCTCGCCAGGATCAAACAGGAGGAGCAGCGCTACCAGACCCTGAAAGTGCACGCGGAGGAGAAGATCAGCCTGTAAGTCTTCCTCAGAGCTCAGACTGACCGCTCACCATGCATGCACACCTCACGGACACCTCAGTGCCAAGTTTCTGATTGGTTCAAACAAATCTACAGCACTGTTGTGAATCATGGAGTTTGTTGCGAGTCAGAATGGCTGACTAGCCCCAGCATGCTTTCACACTGGAATATGTGAGCCCTCAGTGATATGGGTGTTAACGTCTCTCTCTCTCTCTCGCAGAGCAAATGATGAGATAGCACAGGTGCGCTCTAAGCTGAAGGCGGAGACGTCTGCGTTGCAGGCGCAGCTGCGCAGGGAGCAGCTGAAAGTCTGTTCGCTGGAGAAGAGTCTGGAGCAGAAGGTACGCTGCCCATTCACACTACACACCTGCACCTGAACTCTGATTGGCTGCACTGGGCTTTCTGCCCATATACCGTGGCTCTGATTGGCTGCTCCGTGCTCTCTGCCCCTGTACCTGAGGTCTAATTGGCTGCTCCCTGCTCTCTGCCCCTGTACCTGAGGTCTAATTGGCTGCTCCCTGCTCTCTGCCCCTGTACCTGGGGTCTAATTGGCTGCACTGGGCTGTCTGGCTGTGACAGACAGCCCAGTGGAAAAAAATGTCAAATTGGCCATCTGACTGGACAGGGTCTCAAATTTGACACTTGCCATCAAAATGATCTTTTTTTTTTTACTGTGATAGTATTCATTTTCCTTTGTTCTTTATAATATATTAAGCCAATTATTCAGTTACAACTGTTTTAATTATGCTCGCAAAGCCTACCACAGGAGCATTTGGTATTGGTTATTGGGTATCCTGGTTCGTCTGTGCATAAGATGGCACTTAACATTAGTTATAATATAAAGTGAATATCCAAGACACATTGGGTTGAAGGCTTTAGTGTGTGAAGGGCAGACTTATTGGTACTTATTTTTGCCAACACCACATCAATACAAGCACTGCTGACCATTTCCACTGACACACTCCCTGCAGGCAAAGGAAACCGAAGAGCTCACCAAACTCTGTGATGACCTCATAGCGAACGTGCAGAAGCGCTGAACACAACCACTGTCTTCGTCCTCGTCTGTCTTTTATCCATGTTTTTAGATGTTGAAAGGAACACTTGACTAATTAATAAAAATCATTGACTGGCCGCTGTTGTTTTGTCTTGCACTGTGGGCAATGCCTCCCGCAATGGGGCAACCCTTCTGAAGGCACTTTACTGCCAACGTCAAGTTTATAAATGGCGTGTAGCTATAACCACTGAAATTTGTCCTAGCACAATGACCGTCAAACTGGCATGTAGTGATTTTCATAAATTTTTGATTATTTCACACTTGATGTTATGGGCAGTTATGAAATGTTATTAATTTCTCATTATAAACGGTGAGATTTGATATTTTGACACATTGCTAGTGGTATGAAACACAGTTTGCAGTTATCTGGTGTGTTGACTTGTAATTTCTGAATAAATAAAATCTACATTTTAAAAGCGTGCCGCCTGTAGTTTCGAAGAGCAGTGAATCCTAGTTGTATGTGAACAGGCAGTCGTGGACCAGTTAGTAAGCCACATGCTCCAGGCCCAGCAGAATGGTTATCCACCTCGATACGCAGAATGCAATTCATGGCTAATGCTAGGTGACACCGTAACATCCATACTGGAGTTAATATTCAGTGAGCCTTAGATCAGTGGGAAGCGAGGACTGTGTTCGTTTCTGGTTTTCATGCCAACTTCTGGCCGTAATCACTCCCAACGCTTGGTTTCTTACCCATTTACACTGAAATGTTATTTTGTATTTCATTTACAGTGAGCATCCAAAATAAAAACCCATACAGTAAATGATTTGGTTTCTGGTTAATTTTAATGTATCACACAGTAATACTGAAAAAAAAAAAATGAACATCAGTAATCACTACAATGATTTTACACTTATTTTTCTGAATTAGTACTCATTAAATTATTAAATTATCACAAACAAAGATTTAGGGAATGCAATTATATTGTTTGAACAACTGCTCAACAGCTGATTTAATGGAGGGGGGAGCTGTACTGCCATCTTGTGGCTGGAGGACTCAATTACAGTCAAACCTGGTTGAAAATGCTGGGCCCTGTTTCAAGAATTGCCCTTTAACTTCTTTGGTCCATGACTGCAAATTTGTCCCATACCATTCAAAGGGAAACACTAAGTCTACACATTTACCACAGTGGTCATGGGAGACCTGGAATGATGGCCTTTTATGGCTGAATATTAATATTTTCTAGTTTTGTACATCTAAACCTTTATAAATGTTACGGTAAAAAAGTGGGGTTTTAATTTAAAAGGAAGGGGATTTCTATGCTCCTATTTTATTATGCAAAATGCTGTCCCTGCAAACAAAAAGGTTTTGGTCCCAATAACATTTCCCAGTTACAGTTTAGAATCCACTGTCAAACAGAGGGACACATCTGGTTCCTGTAAGAGAGCCTTCATTTTTTCGTGAAACCTTTCTCTGTAGCGGTTGAACTCCATGATGCTTTCCGGCTTTTCTTCAATCCAAAACTTATCAAACTCGTACGCAAAATAACCTGATGGAGAGAAAGAGAGAAAAAGATCACTGATAGGGCTTGGACTGAAAACCTACAGGACTGTAGATCTCCAGGAACAGGGTTGGGCGGCCCTGGTTTATACTTTGACCCGGCCATCTCCAGAAACCTCTCCCTCTCTCACTCACAGTAGAGCTGGTGGAAGTGCTCCAGCCTCGGGCTCTGGGACACCGTGTTGTAGAAGTGAGGTTTGAGCGCGCCGCTCCTCAGCAAGCTGTACGCCATCTCCGTCAGGTTAATCCCCACTATCGCGTAAGAGTACCTGCAACACGGAAAAAATCTGACTTCTGTCAAACGCTTCGACGGTAATGGCTTTAAAACGACTTCGCTCCTTTCAAAATACATCTATTGCTACCGGCAACAACTGTGAAAAGAATTCTGCACTGCCAATAAAATAGCAAAACCATGACATTGATAGGACACCAAATTAGATATAATGCATAAGAACACTTTCATGAGTGACCGAAGCAGAGTATTTACCCAGTTCACTGGAGTGAAGAATTTATGGGTATTTACCCGTGTTACATGGACAAACAGTGTGTGGGTATTTATCTGTCAAGAGAAGAGCAGTGTATTTACCCACTTTACACGACTGCAGGATTTTACTGATCTTACCCCAGTTTGGGATGAACTGAATGTGACAGCACCTGTCGGGCCATTTCAGTGTACTTCTCACTAAAGAAACTGAAAAACCAGAACAAGACTGAAACAGCATAATAGCTACAAACCAAGATCCTTCACTTGTATGTTTTTTTCAATGACTGCTTCTCAGTAAATTTACACTGATTTTTGTGAAGTGAACTTTATCAAGAAACTGTAATTAATGAATGTAGCACTAACACATCATAAAACTCATACTTACATAAGGTTGGTTAACCCCAGCATCCCCATTCCTCGGAAATCGGTCTTGGGGTCATCGCCTTGGAAACCGATATCGCCCCACTGCTTGGTAATTCTGGATTCCAGCTTCTCTGAGGGCATCAGCAGGTCCCACAGCTGATTGGGCCAAAAACAACCTCAGTGGTAACCAGACTGCCAGTGATTGGACAGTAGGCTTTTTAAGTTCTAATCTTAGGTTTAAATCTTAACACTTTGCTGTAAAAATGCACATCATCGCTACTCATGAAAAATTACAAAAATGATTCAGTAAGGATGCTCCTTTAACAATGTCCCCCCTTGGCCTGTTTATGTTCTGTCCTTGGCCTGAATTAAACAGCAGTAACACAGTGCAGACAAGCTTATACAGATCTACACACTGTCTGTGTGTGCATTGCAAACACACAGACCACTTACTGATTCCATAGCACAAATATAAATGAGAGAGAAAATAACAGAACCATTTTCTCTCTCAAACGATAATAAATGAGAAGTGAAGTGAGATTAATCTCGCTGATTCCCTCACCCTCAGTAGCATGTTCTCATGGCTGTTATTTTCACAGTCGAACGACTGTTTCCTCAGATCCTCCACAGATGCATACAGCCTCTTATATCCAGATATTTGCCACAAGCAAACCTGCAGACTCATTTTAAACCTGGAACAGAGACAGGTAATTGCATTTATGCTTAATAACACAATTCATAATCGCTCACCGTGTCCATTATCATAGAGCACAAACTAGACCACAAACTCTGCTTTGTAGTTTATTCCACTTAAGCTTGGGGTTTTGAGGTCAAATGGACAGCCCTGACTGTGTCCATCTGCACTAGCTGGACCAGAGAGGATTGGGAAACTTACTCTGGGTCCTTCTGTGATATCACCTTTTTTTCTTTCATTATAGCCATGGCACACTCCTCCACTTGGTCTTCTTCCACACTAACGGCTGCTCTTAATACCTGATAGGCAAGGAAGTGACAAATCCCCAGTAAACACCACCAGACTGGCAGCAATCCAACACAGCTTAAGGCAAATGAGCTCAATGTAGAGAACATGAATTATGTTATCTTTGCCAGTTTGAATTTTCACTTGGCAGTTCGGTCAGAATGACTCTTACAGGCATACAAGCTCCTTAAATACTATCCCTCTGCATTTGCCCACTTGATAGTCTCCCCACCCGCTTCATCTGATTGGCTCCAACATCACTTACATTCCCCAAACCCCAACCACTCTGATTTCCAATGATAATTGAGCTCAGTTAACCTTCCAGGCAGACCTTCCAGGTAGACCACCTATTGGCCTACTTACTCTCCACATTGGGGTAAGTTATGTAAAGAACTGGCAAATGGACGATCTCTTAGAAGGCTTTAATGAAGGAGATTTTTGTATGATCTGTAAACTTACATTGTTGTTATGCTTTACTGCTGCATATCCTCATTAACTAGAACATGTAAAAGAATGATCAAATAACTCGCCTATATTTCAGCCAGTCCTACCTTAAACACGATGATGCTGTAAGACTTAAAGAAGACAGAGATTCCCTTACCGTACTCTTTGAGGATTCCAGAGAGTATTCTGCAATAAGATCAAAGAAAACTGAAGTTGAAACTAAAATACAGTTTAATCTTCAGAAGCACCACTGTTATTTTGCTGTGTATCAGTAATTCCGTAATCATACAAGATTAATTTCACTACGGAATGTCAGATAATGCAATTACTACTTGAATTTAATTCAACCGCTCGGAACATGTTTGTGTGTTAAGGCATGTACATGTCCCACCTGCTTGTGACATGTTCATGCGCATATGTTAAGGCATGTTCATGTGTTAAGGCATGTGCTGCCCCACCTGCCTGTCACATGTTTGTGTGTTGAGGAACATATGTGCCACTCTACGTGCCCCACCTGCTTGTCACATGTTAGTGTTTTAAGGAACATACATGTCCCTCTACGTGCCTCACCTGCCCGTGATGTCCTGGGCGCTCCCTGCTTGTATCCACTGCATATCCTCTGCAGCTCACACTTCCCTGTGACGTGTCTGAGGAACCACTTAAACCAGAACCTCAGGAACGAACTGAACAAGTACTGCCAAATGTAGCCCAACATTTTCTGAAACAGAGAGGAGCAGTCTGTCACAAAATGAGAAAAAATAATTACTTTCTAAATACTGTTGCCAAAAAAAGGGCTACAGTCCAACGATTAGGAAAAAAAATAAACCAACGGCCGCATTCAGAACTTCAAAAAAAAAAAGAAAAAAGAAAAAAGGAATTCGAACTGCCACGTCTTATCATGGCCCATACCCAAATAAAGATGTCACCTAACTTACTTAGCATTTTGTACAAAACGAAATATCAAAATATTTTTTTAATGTTTTACTTATTTCTCAGCTTCCGTTCCAGATAAACCACATTAGATGGTTGTGGCTTGTGGGCTTAATTTGCAAAATCTTCATTGTCAATCATTTTCAGGCGAGCTATGAATGCGTATGGATGGGTCAGTTATGAACACCTGTCCGACTATTTCTGCTGAGTACTGATTATATCTTTTTAATTAACATTAATCGAAAGGCCAATACACTTTCAAAACCTGCCAACCCAGTGCGAAAAAAAACACAACTAACGGTCCTTAAACATGTCTGCACGGTGTCTATACTGTAAAGAGTTAATGCTCATAGCAACACACAACTCATGCAGAAAATTAATGACCGCTTTCGCTAACGGGACTGACAGCGGCTCCTGTTAGTAACGCAAACTAGTCTTTTCGCACTGTTAATCACCTCTATAGTCCACTCAGCTAGCCATGTACTGCTGGCTAGTTAGTTAATAATGCGTTAGTTAAAAAAATAATGCTCAGGACTGTATCATACGAAAGATTCAAAAGCATACAAACGGTGCATATAAGCCGCTATGTTAATTTAGGGGGATATAAACTGAAGCACAACGTTAGTCTACAGCACCGCTTAATAACGCGGCGCTCACATCCCTGTGTGAACCCGGTCCAGACTGGAGTTAGACAATAGCTAAACTTAACCTCACGTGTTAACTTTAAACTATTTAGTCTAACTACTTGGGATAATGACTGAATGTTATTATTTTAGCTGTAATAAATTACCCAATGGATTCACACAAAATGTATAAATAAATGCCACTGTTCTGGCAGGCTAGCAACCGGTGAGTTAACTAGCTAGCTAACATTAGACAGCTCATTTTATTCAGCTAGCTAGACACGTTATATGATAGTAGTCCAGCTGGCTACGCTACTTGATCAGGTTTACATTACTACATCCTCAATGTAAGTGCGAAGTAGCCTGGTGGGGTAGAGTCAAGTCTGTTTGGTTCAATTTGAAATTCAAGCAGAAATAAGATTAAATAAATATTTACAGACGACAAGGCAAATTTCCAAGTTGTTACAGTCCTCTATCCATTCGCAGACGGTTGCAGCCGGAGAACTGTGAAGCCAGCCAAAATAATATGACTTCCGGTGGACTTTCCCCAGCTTCAAAATAAAAGAATTGTTCGTGTTTTTAAAAACATGATTTCCAGGATAGATACGCATCTCTGTTATACCATATTGTTTTAATAAAAAAACAATTCTTCATATATATTTTATAAGTGACTTATGTTTACACCATGGTTTACACACAGTGAAACTGCGTCGTCATCGAGAAGAAGCCTCAAATGACCTGGAACTGAAAAAATGATCTCGGATGTGAGAATGCAGGCGATGCAAAGAGTGGAGACTTGCTGGATTTTCTGTCCACGCTAACAACAATTGTGCCCAGTAAATAAAACTGAACTGAAGCCTGTGGGTTTTCCCAATCTTGTCACAAATGATCCATTTTGTTAACAGACGTAATTTTTAATAACTGAGTAATAATGTCTATGTAGTCAAGAATATAATCTGATGAAAATATGCACGTGCCAAGAAGTGTACAAAGTGCAGTGTGGTAGATTGCATTACAGTTAAATTCTCTGGTTGTAACTGTACCAGACTGCGAGACACCAGATGATAAAAGGGTAGGACATAACTATTGCAAACATTTCAAAACTTCTTGACTCTCCTGAACCGTGTGTGGCATTCCAGAAGTTATTTAAAAATTTTGTCATGATGTCGTGCTTGTTTTGTTTGCTACCTCAAAGCTAGCCACATAACACAGATTGCAAAAATAAGAGCACATTAGCAATAATAGTTTTTAAAACGTTTTTTTATCTTTCAAAATGTCCATCTTCCTTTCACAAACGGTCAAGATTGTTCTACCTGTTGCACTTTAGAAATAGCCCATGCAGCACGATTTCAGATAAAGTCCCACGGAACTCTCAATATGTAGGTAGAATCTCCAATTCTGGCATGGCATTTCTGAATGGGAAACATCGAATTCGTTTAGAGTAGGCCTAGCCTTGAGTTGTATATTGTTACATTAGTATAAAAGTGTCTTAAACTATCCATATCAATTCAGTCTTTTTGGGCTTTTTGGATATGAATATGACTCCGCCTCTTCACATTATTAAAAACAATCTGATTGCCCCGTCTACTCTAAACTCGTTCTCTCTTCTTTTCCTTCTTCATTTGACTCATCGGAAATGTAAAATCTCCGTGTTGACTGGCATTTCTGTTCTGTCCCATTGTTTTCATCTACCCATGCTTTACAGATCCGGGGAAAGGACGCGACTTCAAGGTTATCGGCGCGGGTGTCGTTAGCATCAACAATAGGCTATTTAACACCAAGTAGGAAGTAGGAAGTAAAGTTGTGTTTTAAGCTAGCTTGCTAGCTAAAGTTATTATACTCCCACTTTTTTTGTTTGATTCAGCCTGCCAAGCTAGCAAGAATGGGACTTTTTGGAAAACACGAGAAACCACCCAAAGAACTAGTAAGTGTTTGGCTCTGTTATTTATTTCCATGTTAAAGGTGCAAATGAGATGGATTTATCCGAAACCTGTTATAGACTAGAGGGTCTTAAACTTAAAATGAAGGTAGGTTCACAGTGCTGTAAGTTGCTCTGTAAATTTCCCGTCCTTAGCTTAGGCTACTCTGCTCTGCTGGTTTGGTAGGATTAAGCATAAAACAGAGTTCGCTGGAAAATTACTGAAATAAATAGTCAGAAATTAATACTACGCTTAATGGAGGTTATAAAACTCTGCCCAAAATACATGACGTAATTGGTATGATGAAGCTAAACCCATTACCCTTAACAGCCAACTCCCACATGCTAACTGGCTTCTTGCGCAATAATCTAAATATGACTTGTCAGGAAACATTTAAAAATGACAGTTGGTCTTTCATTTGGACAAAGTTAGTCAGTGACAATCCAGTTTATTTGGCAGAAAAAAAGATTTGTCAACACAGTATTGTAGGTCAAAGATGTGAAAAGCGAAAAGCACAACACTGACTCGATGAATTACAAAAATATAGGTTTGTGTGCACGTTAAGGTTGGCCGTACAGAATATAATGGATTGGAAGTGCGCTTGAAATTTCAAAATTAAATCGTTGATTCTCATATTAAACTCTGCTGTTGTGTCCTTGAGCAATGTAGTTAATCTGTATTGCTTCAGCCTATATTCAGCTCTATGACGAAATTTTATGTTTTAATAAAAGAATATAAGTTCTGTAAAATTTTCTCAATAGGAATGTCTGTAGCACTTTCTGTATTTACAAAATGCATTATTATAATAAATCATCTAGCAATGCATTTTTAAAATGTGATAAACATTTTCAATATCTGTAGGTCAGTGAATGGTCAGTCAAAATAAGGAAGGAGATGAGAGGGATTGACAGACAAATTCGAGGTGAGTTCAGACGAAAAAATGTTATTTTTCTGTGTGACATAGCGACTGGTTGCCATATCTCACACACACATATACATCCGCACCCACGCCCACATACACCCACACACACACCCACACATACACACATGTATATACACTTGCATGCATTGTTATTCATTGAGAGACAGTGGTGAGTGTTTGTAAGGCTTGTGAGAGAGTTTGTGCGGTGTGTAGGAATGTGGGGAGTATCTGTGGGGTGTGTTCTTTGTAGAAGTATGAGAAGAGTTTGCAAGGCATTTAGGTCTGTAATGGAGTGAGGTTTGTCAGGTGTGTAAGAGTGTGAGGTTTTTTGCTGTAATTATGGCTCAGATATCCAGAGAGAGGAAGAAAAGGTCAAGCGCTCCATCAAGGATGCAGCCAAGAAAGGGCAGAGGGATGTGTGCGTGATTCTGGCCAAGGAGATAATCCAGTCCAAGAAGGCCATCAGCAAAATGTACGCCACCAAAGCGCACATGAACTCTGTGCTGATGAACATGAAGAACCAGCTCTGTGAGTATCTCAGGAATTACCTGCATTGTGCTGCACTGCAGGTGTGGTCAGGACCCTGGGCATGGGGCTGGGTGTGGTCAGGCCCCTGGGTGTGGGCCTGGGCATGGTCGAAATCTCACTGGATTAGAGAATCTTCTTACTGCCTTAAGTATAGATGCAAGATGTAAAAATGTTCACGTGCATACTTATGTTATTATTTTGTGTACAAATGACCTGCAGCGGTGCCTGTGCTTATCGCAGTGCTGTACGTGCAACTGCACAGCTTTTTTGTGTGGGCGGGGTGGCAATGTAGTATAATGGGTTTGGGGTTTGTCTGGTACCCTAAAGGTCACCTAATGTAATGTGTCACAGTGCACTCACTGGTTTGTGTTTGGCTGCACCATTCGTGCGGTGGTTTTTGCGTGAGGAAAATGAGTGGGCGGGGCTTTGCCCCGGGTCGTTTCAGCCATGCTGAGAGTGGCGGGTGCGATGCAGAAGAGTACGGAGGTGATGAAGGCCATGCAGAACCTGGTCAAGATCCCGGAGATCCAGGCTACCATGAGGGAACTCTCTCAAGAGATGACCAAGGTCTGTTTTACCTGGTTAGGTGATGGTTGTATATGTTAACTGTAATGTGTGCATTGTGTTTTACCTGATTTGGTAGTGCTGTGTGCTAACTGTAGAGCGCGTGCTAAGTGATTGTGATGTAATATGATGATGTAATGATTGTTCTTCAGGCCGGCATCATTGAAGAGATGATGGAGGATACCTTTGAAAACATGGAGGATGAGGACATGGAGGAGGCTGCTGAGGCCGAGGTCGACAAGATTCTCTATGAAATCACAGCAGGTGAAGAATGTTTCGGAATTCAGACTTGTTCATCAAAATTTGCCATGTGTTTGTTCTGAAGAAAAAGCTCTAGACACACACACAGCGTCACAGTGAGTAACAAGCTCACTCTCAACATAGCACATGCCACACCCTACCCAGAAACCTTCATGGGAAACTAGTCAAGACGATGTTAGAATCCTCACAGAAAATAATTTGTAAGCCCTTAAGTAATATCAGGCGTTGTTGGTGTGCTTGGCAAAGTTCACACAGGTGGTGCCTGTGTTCCAGGTGCATTGGGTAGAGCAGAGTTCACACAGGTGGTGCTTGTGCTCCCGGTGTGTTGGGTAAAGCAGAGTTCACACAGGTGGTGCTTGTGCTCCCGGTGTGTTGGGTAAAGCAGAGTTCACACAGGTGGTGCTTGTGTTCCGGGAGTGCTTGGCAAAGCAAAGTTCACACAGGTGGTGCATGTGTTCCAGGTGTGTTGGGTAGAGCAGAGTTTACACAGGTGGTGCCTGTGTTCCAGGTGTGTTGGGTAGAGCAGAGTTTACACAGGTGGTGCTTGTGTTCCCAGTGTGTTGGGTAAAGCAGAGTTTACACAGGTGGTGCTTGTGTTCCATGTCTGTTTGGTAAAGCAGAGTTTACACAGGTGGTGTTTGTCTTCCAGGTGCGCTCGGTAAAGCTGGTAAAGTGACTGACGCCCTGCCGGAGCCAGAGCCTGCTGGAGCTGCAGCTGGGCCTGAATCAGAGGAGGACGAGGAAGACATGGAGGGGATGCAGTCCAGGCTGGCTGCCCTGCGGAACTGAATGGCCCCAGGCCCAGTCCTCGGACCCAGTCCCGGTCTCAGACTCAGACTCAGTCTTAGTCCCTGTCCCCATCCTAGTCCCAGATCCAGTCCCAGTTCCCCAGTTCCATTCTCAATCCCAGTCCCAGTTTTAGACTCAGTCCCAGTCGCCCAGTCCCAGTCTCATCCCACACCCAGTCCCCCTGTTCCAATCTCAACCCCAGTCCCGGTCTCAGACTTAGTCCCGGTCCCGGTCTCAGACTCAGTCCCAGTCCTTGGACCCAGTCTCAGTCTCTTAGTCCCAGTCCCCTAGTCCCAGTCTCAATCCCACACCCAGTCACAGTCTTAGTCCCACACCCAGTCCACGTTTTAGACTAAATCCCAGTCCCCCTCTCCAAGTCTCAATCCCACACCCAGTCCCCCTGTCCCAGTCTCAACCCCCAGTCCCAGTCTGGACCCAGCCTTGGTCTCTCTGCTTTCACAGACCCTTTATGGGCAGTGTCTTTTTCATTAGGGCTTTTACTCTCTTTTACGTCTCTGAAATGCACTGAACTCTGAACGGCGACATCATCTCTGTGCTGTCGGAAACGTACTGAACTCTAAACGGTGACATCATCCCTGCTCGCCGTGTCTGAAACACATTGAATGGTGACATCATCTAAGCCTGCTGAAACATCAGCTGTAAAATCCTGTACATATTTTCGCTGACTGATTCTTGGGTGTTTCCAAAACACTGAAAAAGGAATCATTCCCCTTTGGACCAATCACTGTACATATATGCATGCATGTGTGTGTTTGTGTTTGTGTTCGTGTGTGTGCGTGCGTCTGTGCGTGTGTGCCTGCGCGTGTGTTTTTGGGTGCGCCTGTGACTTCTATATAGAGTCTTTTCATGGGATATTCACTTTAGCCTTTGCACTTTTGCAGGAGAGAGAACCTGTTCAGTTCATTGAGGATAAAGCTTTATCAAACTTTAACGCTAGCCTTTATAGGAGCAAAATTAACTACTTAAATTGTGTGTGGGTGGGTGGGTCGGTTGTTGGAATATTTTTGTGAGAATATATATTGTTTAAACTGCAAGTTTTGGAGGAAAAACTTTTTTTTAGTGTGAGGAGTGCTTTCATTCCTCAGAGCCTTGAAACTATCTGTTGATTGTTCCTAAAGTTCTAATAAACTGCAAAAAAATAAGTAAATAAATAAATTGCATCAAAAGATGCATCAAAAAAAGTACAAATATCCTGTAGGTCTTTTTGTGTTCTGTTGCAAAGACGTTTTATGATCATAATTTAGGTTATGGCATTCAATTATGATTCAAATATTCCACCGACTTTTGATTATTTGCCTCTCTTGTTGGATATTCTGTCTACTTCTGTGACAACATAATCTCATCACCAGTTGCTACATCGCTTTATCCTGGCTGTCCCAGACATGGAACTTAGCCCGGCCTAAAACTAAGCAATCTTAGAACGTGGGAATATTTCTTTGCTTTCGCTGTAATATTGACTGGATGTCCATCCTAAGCCCTTTGACATTCCACAAATGTGCAGAACGAGAGGGGTCATTTGGCTAAGCTGTCCAAATCAGTGCAACATAGTTATGAGTGGGCCTCTTGTGTGACTGCCGGTCACCTAGCTCATGGTTTCAAGCTCTTTTTGTGCTGTTCCGTCACAAGGACCTCCCAAATTGTCTGCGTCGTGGCAACGCAAGTCAGGATGTGGCCTTTGATTTTTGAATTATGCTGTAGGAACTCTGACACATGGACCCTACCCTATGAAAATGTACTAACCCCTTCCCTGGTGGTCTAGTGGTTAGGATTCGGCGCTCTCACCGCCGCGGCCCGGGTTCGATTCCCGGTCAGGGAATGTTGTTTTGGAGACATATTGGCTCCTTTCCCTGGTGGTCAAGTGGTTATGATTCCGTGCTCTCGCCGCTGTGGTCCTGGTCCGACTCTCGATTCTCAGTATGTATGAAAGACACACCGTGTTTCTTCCTTACATATGGAAATCTGTTTTAAAATGACACCCTTAGCACCTAGGGAAATCCCTTAGCTCTTGATCTGGTGATGATTTGATGCCCATCATAAACACTGTAGTGTTATACCACAAATGAGCAAAAAAGAGTGGGGCCATTAGGCTAAGCTCTCCAAATTAGTGCAACAGAGTTATGAGTTGGGCATAGTCTTCATGGCATGCTTGAGCACAAGGTTTTGCTGACATCATCTGTCATCGTTTGTGACATGACTGGCAGAGTTTTGCATGACCAATTGCAGGCAAAGTGTTAAAACAAGAGCACCAGTGGTGTAGGGGTATCATGCAAGATTCCCATTCTTGTGACCCGGGTTCGATTCCCGGCTGGTGCACTTGGTTTGCAAAAACGGAGATTATTCATGCTATGGCAAAAGTGTCAAGACATGAACCCTACCCTCCCTGCTCTGCATGACAAGCAGAGAGTTTTCCAGGACTTTGCTAAGAAAAAAGAAATCACTGAAAATCACTCCTTCAAGATTTAAATGAATGATTTATGGAGGCCTCTACTTGCAGCTACAGTCAGTCCCCCCTGAGCAGTCAAAGGTGGTTACACAAGACGTGGCTTTTTCGTCAAATGTAGGCTATCACACTAAGGTGTAGTCATAACATCATTTGTCACACCATCCTTGATGATATCAGACAGGCAGGTATGAGTGTGTCAACAGCACCAAGGTTTTCCTGTGTATTGCAAGCATGTGGTTGAAAAACCATCAGCTTGAACCATTCATTTGTTTCTTTTCAATTTAATTATTGCAGATATAGGCCATAAATTTGGAGTTGAATGCACTTTGCTGACATTTATTTTCAAGGAACTCATTTTCTAAACCATTTGTGTTAGTTACAGACTGCTTGTCAGTTTGGAGATCAGCTGGGTCCACACCCTCCAGGCCAAGCAGCTCCTACAGACACAGGGACATTGTGAGGCGATCCTCCACTTCTTACACTTGGAGGCTTTGTTAAATACTAGTACTTCTTGTGTGTCTTCTGATGTCGTGGAAAATTTTTTTTTGTTCATCCACCTTGCGTTGCGTGTGCTATAGAATTACACCCCACCACCCCCACCCCGAACAGGAAGATGGTGTTTACAGACACTCCTTGCTATCGATTTTCACACACCCATTAATGCCCAGCACAACTATTATTTTCACAGTGGTTTAAAGGTAATGGTTATTCCATTATTTAACTTAGGTACTCATGCTTGATAAATGTTTAAGAAAAATTTGCATTGTTGCAAAGCTTTTTTATCTAAATTGTTTGCGATTGATACGAGTTTGTTAAAATGGCCCTGGACCAGGATTATTCAGAATTCAGTGAGATGACAGACAGAGAATGAGGATATTCCAAGTGAGAAACCTGATCATTACAAAGAGAAAATGAGAAGTTGGTAGGCCTGGCCTTTATTTTACTCAGTGTAAGAAATAAGCGTTGGAACAACATGTAACAGTTTTTTTTCACTCAATTGTATCTTCCCAAGAAAGAAGTCAGACCCTTCATACTTTAAAAAGGCGCTACGATGCGCCACTTTCCATTTAAATTCGCAATTCAGCATTCCGCCACTAGGTGGTAGTAAATCCACACATGTTACGCATTCGCCGCCGCTGAACAAAATAATCGCATTATGAATTTCAAGTACACTTTCGTAGTATGGCATTATGTGATTCTAAATAAAGTGTGTTATGAGCTAGTTCACGAAGAGCAGCTCAAAACTGAGAAATAAGATGTTATCAAATTTGTTTTATTCCAGTATAATAAACGGTAGCGTTATAAAGTAGAACGACATACAACAAATATGTTTTCCATATATTGGTTAACTGACCACAAAATACTGTATGCAGTGACCATCTCAACCTCTGGACAGGAAGACAGGAACCTGATCTACAATTTGCACAACCAAAAGACCAAAGGATATGAAGGATCTTGGAAGATTCTGTAAGGATTCTCCCCCTCCCCCTCCCCCCAACAAACGACAAACTGCTATAAAATATGTCTCTGTAATGTTATCCTTATGAATGGAGGGTGTGAAAAATACTGAAAGTACTAAAATTTCAATGAACTATTTCCTGTCTGGCTCAGCCATGTAATCGGTCTCAAGCGGTGAAGCCCAGATTATTTTAGCCACCTCACTGACAATCCCAACCTCTGTGACACACCTATATGTAAGTTGAAAACTAGTTTTTTTAGGAATCCCCAGTTTGTACAGAAGTTTCCCAGTTTGTAGGTTTGTATATTTAGCACGGCATATATATTAATATCAAATAGTGAAATAATTAAAATATAATTTCGTATTGAATTAAGGTTTGGTTACACTGTACCATTTATTATTTAAATGTTGTTTCATCAGAGTTTTTCTTCCACCTTCCGTTCATATGCGGGAAAATCCCTAAAGAAATGCAGAAACTCCGACGCTGGTTCAAGTATGAACTCTGTGATGTCACCAAAACGTCACACCAAAGGTGGGAATGCGCAGCCTCCATAATGACTGGCAAATGCGCGGAAGAAGAAGGTTGCCAGAGTTCCGATAAATCCGTATTTATGCTGTTAATGGTCTTTCAAAAAAAAAAGGAAGCCAGGTGGTAAAACTTGATTTTTAAAATGTTGCTCGTTTCGATGTTTCCGTAGCATAACTGACATACCGACAGCACACTGGAATATGGCGTTTAGTTAGTTGGCCGAGGCAGATAGTTTTGTCACATTCAGTTAGTTTTATATCAGTAAGCTCGTTTGCATATGGTTACAAAACAAATCACACTCTTGACTGGAAATCAATTTATTGACGATGTTTCCTGTTGCGGAAATAATATTGTGATTAAATACAAAACCGCATCGTTCAGAAATAATGGACTTTTTCAAACCCAAATTTTGTATTTGAACATAATATACACGAACTCTAGATAACTAATGTCTATTTATCTGGTACCCCTCCAAAGGTCGCAGATACGATAAGATGCAAATGACCAAGTAGGAGAGGAAGGAGAATGGGAAAAATATCCTCAATTGATGGCAAGTAAAATCCCCGGAAATCTGCATTGGCTACAATCTGGACACCTCATGTGGAGCGGGTATTACAATTTGTGTGACGTCATTTAAGAAGGATGCCGTTCCTCTCTCTATGAGGGTAAGGGCGACCGGTTCATAATTTTTATGAATCGTGAGACGTTTAATTTGACGGAAAATGCTCGAAATGCTTAATTGATAAGAGGCGCGATGACATTTTTCACCAGCACATAACCGAAACGTTGGGAATGTTCTTTGGACAAAGTTAAGACACGGTTGTTTTTTTGAAAAGGCCGGTTAAATTCTCCGCCGCCGCCAGCCAATCGGAAGTGAGTATTTTTCGCGCTGATTGGGATTAGTGCTTCCCGCAAGCACAGAATCGAACTCACATAGTCGGCGCTGGAAAGATGCTACAAACAGGTTATTTTTACTTTTCCATTTGTCATGAATTCTTATTCGTGCAATGAATGTCCACAATATCACTGCACTCACTTCCTTGAGAAATAAAACGAGGGAAGGTCATGTGTATATTTCCATCGGTTCTTGTGCCTGTTGGCTAGAAATTAGCCGCGGGTTAGTCATTCAGTGGTAGCCAGCCAGCTAACGTCCCAGTCACACAGTGAGCAATTTACTTGAAATGTGCAATTTGGATTGGAATTTATCGACATATATATATACATTTAATTGGGGGCACGGATGAATCATTTGGTAACTTCTGATTTGTTATAGTTTGGCCTTCCTAACAATGAACGAAATAATGTTACCTATGGGAATTTGTATTTGTTTGCTATTGGAAACGATATTCTTAGTTAGCTAGGGAGCTAACAATTCATACGGTAGCTTTACGGCTTCTGTCTCAAGTAAGCCAGGCTACGCTAAACGCATTGGTAAGTGATTTTGGCTGAGGTACGCTTGACCTGCTCTATTTCAGTGCCAGATAATTAGCTTGGTACAAGGGTTGAAACGATGTCTGTGTTAACCTGCTAGTCAAAATGGCCATTGAAGTAACGTAAAAAAATTAATTTTCGGTGACTGGCTTATTACCCGACTAAATGGCTAGTATGTTAGCAATAGCTACAGTGCTAGGTGCAGCTGTGGTAGCGCTAGTTTGTCTAATGTATTTATAAGGTTGGGTGCTTTGTCAGATTCTTTGAATGTGACGTTAGCTAGCTAACTCGTGAAAGAGGAATGCATCAATACGGACTGAATTGTTGTGCCAGATAACTTAAATGTGAATGAAACCGAGGATGAATGCATGAAGACGAATGAATCATTTTGGGCGATGTTTTCTCATATCTCGCCGTGCCACAGCCAATACGAACCCCACAGCTGTAAAGGAAAAGCGTCAACTGATCTTGATAGATAAGTTGCTAACTTGCGTTGGTTACTGAATGTCTGTAACGTTGGGTTATTTTTACTGGGAATGATTTTGTTAACTTGCGAGCCTGTTAAATATACAGTCAGCTCCATTTGATTGTATTCTGCGCTTGATACTATAGAACCGTTTCCCTCGTAACTGGATGCATTTAGAATAAATGAACCAGCAATTTTACCTTAACCCGTTCATTTAAGAATTTTAATATAGTTCACCTACTCTTATACCCTTTTATCAGAATGTATGTGTAACTAGTGATGCACATCGGGCTTACTTTGAATGGGAGGCCATTTTTTTAGCAAGACAGCGGCCCCCCCGCGGTGTCAACTTAAGCAAGCTGCAGTCAGCTTTGGAAAGCCGGATAGCTCGCTTGGTCCTTCTCCTTCTAACGGATAATACAGCGCTCGGTCCTCAGCAGAGTAGCCTTTCCAACCATCATTTGAATTTGAATAGCTTCTTAAGCGCACCCTAAAAAGATGTTCACGCTGTATTCGTAGATATGCAAAAAGTCATCGCTTTCTGGCATAAACGTAACCACTCTGTCAAGGGAAAAACATGAATCTTTATAAACAGGGATTCATAAATCAAAAACGCATAGATCGATTTTTTTTTTAAAAGACACAAGTCCTTTATTTACATGACCAGTTCAATTACCCTGAAAACTCTAGTTCTCTAGTGCTTCGGGTGTTTTTTTTAAAGGAAATACAAGCCGGTACAGCTTACATTTTAGGGCCGTAGTGACTGATTAAAATTCATGTTGTCCATTTCCCCCTTACATCCGGCGCCATAATGGCCGGTCTCCACACGGACACCTGTCCCGTATCTCTTGTGGCCATCATGGTTCTCGGAGTCAGGCTGCACATTCGCTTATTTTTGCTAAATGTGAAGATACTCCCGTTCTAATTCTTTCATATTTGTTAGTTCTTTGTATCACGTAACGCAGCCCATTCAGATTTTGAGACGCTACATATGGGTTTGAAAAAAAAAAAATCTTGTCGTACATTTATCCTCGAACTATAGACCGTCACGTTTTAAATGACGTGCATCCAAACTAATATTATGTTTTCTTTACACTATTTTTGGAAAATGAAATGTAAATAATAAAAAATGACATCATTACAACTTGAAACCCCTCTTTGAAATCTAAGTATTTAGCTCGCTGCTTTGTTCCTTGTAAACTGGATCTTTGGAACTATGCTGCCCACTGGTTTTACAGTGAGGTTAGTGGTAATGCAACTCAAAAAAAGGCTAATGGTCTTTAATCAGTGGTGACATCACTGGTCAAATCAAGGTTTTGGTCCTAATGTAAGACTTGCAAGCTCAAGGAACCATTGGTTGGTGCGGTTGTAGTACTTTAGCCGGCTTGACTTGTTTCAGATTTGTTTGCTGCAAAACATTGCACTTTGATGTACTAAATGTATTGATGTACTTTTTTTTTTTTAAAAGCACATTTCCTCATTTAACTTTAGTGGAGCTCAGAGAATGCATGTTGCCTAGCAACCTAACTGGCAGCTCATTTTGGCAAGTTTCCTTTGCTGGGTGGCCCTCTCTTGGCTAATTTAGCTTACTAGCTAGGCAGCTGCAGCACTATAGAATGCTAATGCATTTTTACTAGAATCAGTTGGAGAGCCTGAAGCTATGCTACTGTAATCTAAAAGCCAAATTAGATGTTTTGCTAACCATTCAGTGCAGCCTTTTGCAGCTGGAACCCTGCTGAGCCAATACGTGTGGCTATCTTGCCTAATAGCGCTACCTAGCTGGTGCTAGCTGCAGCAAAAATGCATACAAAAACCTTATCAGGATTCTAACCAGATCATGTAACATTGTGGATCTCGTATGAGCTTTGAAAGTCTACCCAATATCATTTACTGGAATTGGTCGCTGGGTTGAACTTTTAAACCGCTTCAGTGAAATTCTCTTGTGTGTATATATGCATATTGCACAATTCTGTCATAATTACAGGAAATGTTTGGTGAACATAAGCATCTCATTGATGTATTGAATGCATTTTATGCATTTTACTGATTTCTGCAGCTCTTCTGCAACAGTTGTAATTTTCTACAACAGATGTTGGGACTTTGCGAAGTATAATTAGGCCTGGTCTAATGCATCTAAAACACGGCTTCGCAACGCTGTTCCTGGAGATCTACCACCTGTAGGTTTTCATTTCAACCCTAATTTGGCACAAAGAGATCTCTAGCTGTTGAATGAAGTGTGCTTTGTTAGGGTTGGGATGAAAATCGCCAGGACAGTAGATCTCCAGGAACTGAGTTGTGTAGCCCAGATCTAAAATGTGTCTTATTTTTGAAAATGTGTTCTCAGAGAATGAGGTGATTGAGGGTGAGCTGGTTTCCTGTGCTCTGTATTGACTTGTTCCTGTGCCCCCTGTGTCTCTGTACCCCCTGTGTATGCTGTGTCTCTGTGTCACCATTGCCCCTATTGCCCCTGTCTACCCTGTGTACCCTATGCCACCTGTATACCCTGTGTCTCTGTGTGCCGTGTGCCCCCTGTGTGCCCTGTGTCTCTGTGTGCCCTGTGTCTCTGTGTCCCCTGTGTACCCTGTGTACCCTGTGCCCCCTGTGTACCCTGTGTCCGGTGCAGCTGAATGAGCGTGGACACGGTGGGGTCGAATGCCATGGACTGCAAAGGGTGCTCCCTGCCTCTGATGCCCGAGCCCCTGAACCCCGTCAGCATGAAGCCGCCGCCCCCCGAGCCCCTGGGGGGCCGCAAGGGGCGCGCCGACAAGAGCACGGACCCCGCCCCGCTGAGGAGCGACCCCGCCCTGCTGATGGACGAGGCCGCCGCCCACCTGGCCGTCACCCTGCAGGACACGGTGCTGCAGAAGATGGGCGGCCAGCACGGCCACGAGCGGCTGAAGGACCTGACGTCCCGCGTGCTCAACGGCGAGCAGGACAAGCCCGCCAAGCTGTGCGCGGCCGAGGGGCCCCTCCTGAAGGGGGCCGACGCGCCCCCGCTGCCGCCCCCCAGCCCGCGCCGGAAGAGCAGCTCCCCCGAGCTCAAGCTGAAGATCACCAAGCTGGTGGCCAACGGCAAGCCGCACTTCGAGCCCTCGCGCTTCCCCGAGGGGGGCGGGGACCGGCCTGAGCCCACCGGCACCCCCGGCAAGGCCAGGGAGAGGAAGAGGAAGAGGAAGGCGCCCGTGAAGGCCAAGCCCAAACCCCGCCTCCTCGCCAGTCCCGTGGTGTCTCCGGTGAAGGGGGTGCCGGAGGACGGGAGCGCCGCGGTGCTGGATAAGGTCGGGACCTCACTCTCAGTTCTGTACTGAAAATGCGCCTTCTCATGTCCTGTGCTTTCTGACCTCAGATTACTGCCTCTGTTACAGCTTTTGCTGATAGATTCTGTCATCTGAGATTGGTGCACATTGCGATCATTTAATTTAACTGCTTTAGCAGCCTACGGCCTGTATTAATAATTTATTCAAAGTTTTCCAGGTAGCCATGTCCTATGTCATGAGTGTATTTCAATGAGGGATGCGGAATAGTGTACGAAAACCCGCAAGTAGTGTAGCTGTAGACTGCCATCCTGCCTGAATATGGAAACATGACGTACGCACTACGCAGTCGCCACAGCAGTCAAAGTGAAGGAGCATGCGCACTGTGGTCAGGGCTCTATGCTAACATTTTGGAGCACGCTAATGCGTCCCAATGGATAGTGGATGCGCTGCTAAATTATTTTTCCAGTTAAGCACACATCAGTTTTCTGGAGCACTGGAGAGCTCTGGCAGGGCTGTAATCTGCAGTGTCTGCAGCACCGTATCACAGATTACCAAGGTTGGGGATTATTGCCAATGTTGTGTGGATTGTGCAGCCGTTTGGCATATTTCCAGTTTTGGGGATTATTGTAGGCATTGGAGATTATTACTGCTGTTGGGATTTGTTACCAACGTTAAAGATTGATGCCTGCTTTAGGGATTGTTTAGCTGCCTGTGTCGGGGACATTGTTGCTGTTCTGACTGATGGCGGAGTTGCTCTGCTCTCCCAGGTGTGCCAGGAGGAGGCGGAGCCTGTGGCGCACGTGAAGGAGGCGGAGCCTGTGGCGCAGGTGAAGGAGGAGGAGCCTGTGGCGCAGGTGAAGGAGAAGGAGCCGCAGCCGCAGGTGCGCTTCGCCGTGGGGGACCTGGTGTGGACCAAGGTGTCCGGGTACCCCTGGTGGCCCTGCATGGTGACGGAGGACCCGGCACTCGCCAAACACGTCAAACCGAAAGGTGTGTTCAGCGGCCGCGCCCTCCTGCGGGAGCTGCCCCGCCCGAACGGGAGCGTTCAGCTCCCCCGACACGGTGCAGCCCGGGTTCGAACCCACGCCGGTCTACCGCGAACACAACGTGTGTTTCGTACACAGGGAAAAGGCCCAGATTAGCGTCATTTTAAAAGAACTTGCAGTGCGTTGGGCGTATTTGCAACCCCTGGCGAAGTTAAGTTTTCGTGACGCTGCTTGTGTCTCCCGTCCCGCAGCGGTGATCAGCCGGACCGTCCTGCTGTACCACGTGCAGTACTTCGGGGACACGCCGGAGCGCGGCTACGTTTCGGAGAAGAGCATGGTGCCCTTCAGGGGCGAGGAGCAGTACCAGGAACTGCACCGGGGCAGCACCAAGCAGGCCGTCTCCAGCAACCGCAGAAAGGTAGGCCCTCGCCGGTCCCTGGAAAATCCGTGGGCTGACGGAAGCCAGCTAACAGTTCAGCTAACGGTTCAGAAGGCCTGTGCAGCCTCTGCAGTGAGCCTGTTAGTGTGTGAGACTGCATTAAGGGAACCAAGATTTCGATCTCAGATCTTCTACCTGCAGAAACCCATATTACCAAGTGAAGTGGGACTGGTCTTAGTAGCTGGTATAGCTGTTTGCTGGCTGTTTGTTTCGCTTGGTTGGTTCAGTAACCCAATTATTGGGCATGTCCATATATTTAGTGTTAAATCTAATGCCTACTGTTCTGTCCCGGAGTAGCAAATACAGTGTTACATGAGTTGCAATTTCCAATCAATTTCCAATTAGTCTTGCTCATGTAAATTATTTGGTTAGGTTCTTTAGTGTTGCTGGGATTTTAATAAATTGTTTTTGGAAATGGTTGATTCATTTCAGTACTGACAGTGCAGTTAGAAGTGATAACTAGTTTAGGCTTCGCACTGCCATCTGGTGGAAATTTATCTGTATTAGACTTGGTTATACCAGCAAGAGTTTCCTTCTGTGGCGTGCATAGAGCATATGGGGAGAGTAGGGCCTGTTTCTGATATTTCTGCACACACTGATGGGCTCGTCTCTGGCCTGTCCTGGTCTGCTGCTGGACCAGCTTTCAGGAGGTGGATGGGTCAGGCAGTGGGGGGGAAAGCAGCCATGCTGTACTCACTTGCATATGTAAAGAGTCGAGTCATGTCTGTCTGTCTGTCCGTTGTCCAGACGTTGAGCTCCGGTCCCCACCGGCTGCGTGGCCAGTGGAACACGGGCGTCTCCCAGGCAACGCGAGCGGCCATCATGGGGCTGGAGGAGCGCTTGGCCAAGTTTACCTTCACCTACACCAGCGGGCAGCCGCACCTCAACCCCCACGTGCAAGGGGAGCTGGAGCCGGGACCGGGCAGGGCGTCCGACCAGAGCAGCCCCCCCGCGGACCGCACAGACCCCGCCCTCCCCCTTCAAAACCGCAGCACTTCTCAGGCCAAAAAGACTGCTCTGAAAAAGACCCCAAACAGCACAAAGCCTGCGGGGAAGGGGAGGAGACTGCTGCCGCTCGCCAAAGGCAAGCCCACGGCCGCTAAACCCAGCACGGAGAAGCAGATGAAGCAGATGAAGCAGCCGAAGCAGCCAGCGCAGACGAAGCAGCCCGCGCAGACAAAGCAGCCCACGCGGACGAAGCAGACGAAGCAGCCCGCTCAGTCGAAGCAGCCAGTGCGGACGAAGCAGCCAGCGCAGACGAAGCAGTCAGCGCAGACGAAGCACCAGCCAGCGCAGGCAAAGCAGCCCACGCAGACGAAGCAGTCAGCGCAGACGAAGCAGCCAGCGCAGACGAAGCAGCAGCCAGCGCAGCCAAAGCAGTCCGCGCAGACGAATCAGCCCGTGCAGCTTCCCTCACAGGTCTGTACAGCAGGGTTATTGCAAGGGTTGTCTGCCAGCCGTAAACTACACTTTTAATCAGTTAATGTAAAATAATGCCTGTCCTGGGGCTTAGGCATGGGTCTCCAGGGTGTGTGGGCACAGCCCCTGTATGTAGGCCTGTGTAAAGCTGAGGGCTCAGGTGAACCCTCTGAGAGTTTATCTGACTGCATTTGCTTCTTCAGGTATGTGTTGTATTTTAGTAGCTCTTTAGTGTTCATGCAGAACCGTTTCCATAGCTGACTGGTTGCTTGTGCAGTTGACATTTAAGACACTTTTTCACGGCACCGTACTCGTATTTGCTGCTTGCTTCCTGATTTCCTCTATTGTTGCATATTTGAATCGGTATGAGTGAGGTTTAGATTCAACAGGGTTGGTTGCAATTAAGACTGGCTGTGTTCAATCAGCTGGAGCTAATTATCAGTTAAATTTGATACATTTTTGCATTAAATGAGAAATAATTTGAATGTGTTGTTCGGTAGGTCTCCTTTTGTCTAATATTACATTCTGTCTGAAGGTCTGATATCAGATCTTTAGTGTGTGTCCGTGTGACAAATGTGCAAATGAGGAAATCATGAAGAGGGTAGATACTTTGTCACGGCACTGTAAGTGATAGTCATTTTGAGCATTTGCAGTGTTCGGCTACTTGAGGTTTTAAAAAAAAAAAAAAAAAAAAACTTTTTTCTGTGTGTTTCCATGCAGACCCCCTCTGCTGCCCTCCTGGGAGAGGAGCTTCAGAAGCCCCGCCCCCTGTGTGACAGTGGGCTGCTGAAGACCACCCAGCTGGTAGTTCGCCTAACAGGACTTCCTGCTTCAGCCACCCCAGGTAAGGGGCCCGCCTTGACCACGTTCATATCGGAGATTTAATAAAAAACCTTCTCAAAATAATTATTTCAAAAACTTACTCTACTAAGAAGTCTTTATCTCGTTTCCTTAAGCCAAGAAACCTGTACGGTCCAAACCCCTCCCTACTAAGGAAAGGACAAAGGAAAATACGAAGTCTGATTTGAAAGGTGACGCAGGACATGACTGTTTTTATAGTTTCTGTGCAGTGTTTGTCTGGACCAGAGGGACCTGCATGCTTGATTTCCCTCAGAGATGAGGTCAGCTCGTATTGTCTTTATTGCCAATGTAATAAACATTATATGTTCGTTGTCTTGCCTTCAGAAAGTTTGTCTTTGGTAGAACTTAACATCAGCATTGACATTAGGCCTAGGAGTAGAATGCGTTTGAGAACGCGTTTCTGACAGGAAAGGCTTTTTTTTAACGCTCCCCCCATGTTTAAACGTCCCTGCAGGACAGAAAAAGGCGGGGGTGCAGAAGAGACTTCCTAAAAGGCCACTGAGCGAGCCAGAGGAGGAGCAGCAAGACGAGCGTCCCAAAAAAAGGATCAAGGTGGGCAGCGGTTTGTAGAAGCAAAGGATGGAACACCCTGCAAACTGCCGTATGCTTCCAGTACATCTCCAGTGTCGAGCTGTAATGACAGTGCAGTTACCAGTGACATGTAATTAGCCATGTCTGAGTGGGAATGTGGTCTCACACGCCTCTCTGGATAAGAGTGTGTCTGCTGAATGACCGTGACGTAGTTTAAATTAACGACCACGCCACACAAGCGTTCCTCGTGCCGTTGATAAAGGGTGCTGTGCTTCATTTGCTCGTGTGACCAATCGGATCCTTTTCTCCTCTCCTTCGGGGCTCCAGTCCGATTCCACTACTGCAGTGAAGAGAAAGTCGAGAACGAAATCCGCCGCGGAGAGGAAGACGACCGAGGCGTCCCCGGCGACCACCTCCGGTACGATTCTGATGCGCGCTCAGCTTTCGGTGTGTTCGTTAGAGACGATGGAAAGCTCAAGGGCACTAACCTCAGAGCTCAACTCAACTCTGTACCCACCACATGTTCTTCCCTTTGTTGCTGAGTAAATCCTTGAATGTTGTAAATACTCATGAAGGGTCTTGGTTGAAAACGGATTATATTTTTTCCTCCATTAAAATTTTTTTTGCATTTTTTTATTGTAGCAGAGCTCTGTCTCACCCTCCTCTTCCTCCTCCTTCCTGCAGAGTCGAAGCCACTGAAGAAGAGGCGGCGTGCGCCAGCTGCGCAGTCTCCCGATCCAGCACCCAGGAAACGGCGTGCCCCGCCCTGCCCGGAGCCTGAGGTTGGGGCTGTTTTTTTTGGGGAAGTGGGGGGGGCGGGGGGGCGGTGTGGGTGTTGGTGTGGGGCGTGGCAGAGACTCACGCGTTCCCGTTCCGCCAGGTGTGCGAGTCGCGGGCGGAGTCCCCCAGTGACAGCACTGACGAAACGCACGCCTCCAAGAAAGGCGAACGCAACGGCGCCCCCAAGAAGGAGAACGTTTGCCCCGTGAGTGAGCCGCCCTCCTGCCCTTTCACACCTGTCTGCTCCCAGCACAGGCACTAGGTCACATCACCACGCCCTCAGTTTGCTTATGTATGTGTGTGCGCAGTGTCCTCAGTAGTAGTAGTTGTGTGTGTGTGTATGTACCTGCAGTGTCCTCAGTAGTGGTAGTTGTGTGTGTGTGTGTGTGTGTGTGTGTGTGTATGTACCTGCAGTGTCCTCAGTAGTGGTAGTTGTGTGTGTGTATGTACCTGCAGTGTCCTCAGTAGTAGTAGTGTGTGTGTGTGTGTGTGTGTGTGTGTGTGTGTGTGTGTGTGTGTGTGTGTACCTGCAGTGTCCTCAGTACAGCTGTGTGTTTGCAGGTGTGTGAAGAGGCTGGCGACGCCCTGCTGCCGTGTGAGGGCCAGTGCTGCGGAACCTTCCACCTGCAGTGCCTGGGGCTCACCTGCAGGCCCCAGGGCAAGCTGCTGTGCCAGGAGTGCAGCTCAGGTAAGACTGCTGCACCTGCATTCAGCATGTTGAGTGACTGTGCTGAGTGTGCTAAGCGTGTTGAGTGACTGTGCTGAGTGTGCTAAGCGTGTTGAGTGACTGTATTGCGCACGTTTAGCGTGTTGAGTGACTCTGTGTTGAGCGTGTTGATTGTGACTATTGAGTAACTGTGTTGAGCATGTTTAGCGTGTTGAGTGTGTTCGGCGTGTTGAGTGTGGCTCAGTGTTCAGCATATTGAGTGACTCTGCGTTCAGCGTGTTGAGTGTGTTCAGCATGTTGAGTGACTGTGAGTTGAGTGTGTTCAGCGCATTGAGCCCTAACCCCCCCCCCCCCCCCCCCCCCCACAGGGCTGCACTCGTGCTTCTCCTGTAAGCAGTGTGAGGGGGAGCTGAGGCGCTGCATGGTGCAGCAGTGCGGGAAGTTCTACCACGAGGCCTGCGCCCGGCTCAACGTGCTCGCCGTCTTCGAGGCCAAAGGCTTCCGCTGCCCGCTGCACGCCTGCCTGTCCTGCCACTACAGCACCCGCTCCCGGCCCAAGGCCAGCAAAGGTGAGCTCCCCCGGGCAGCCGCACCTGTCCTTTAGCACTCCCCTGGACCCAGCTACACCTGTCCTCTAGTGCATCTCAGGACCCAGCTACACCTGTCCTCTAGTGCTCTCCTGGGCCAGCTACACCTGTCCTTTAGCACTCCCCTGGGCCAGCTACACCTGTCCCTTAGCACTCCCCTGGGCCAGCTACACCTGCCCTTTAGCACTCCCCTGGGCCCGCTACACCTGTCCTTTAGCACTCCCCTGGGCCAGCTACACCTGCCCTTTAGCACTCCCCTGGGCCAGCTACACCTGTCCCTTAGCACTCCCCTGGGCCAGCTACACCTGTCCTTTCGTGCTCCTCAGTACCCAGCTACACATGTCCTTTAGCGTGAACCCTGTCGTTCCCCAGGTAAGCTGACGCGGTGTGTCCGGTGTCCGGTGGCCTATCACGCCGGGGAGCTGTGCGTTGCCGCAGGGAGCGAGACGCTCACCTCCAGCGCCATCGTGTGCACCAACCACTTCTCCGCCAAGAAGGGCTACAGCCACCACTCCCACGTCAACGTCAGCTGGTGCTTCGTCTGCTCCAAAGGTCAGTGACCCCCCCCCCCACGGGTGCAGGCCAGGAGCGGATCTGCAGGGGTCCCAAAGACATGAGAGTACTTTGCTGAAAGGCCCATTACAGTTTGGGGACATGCACACACATTCAGCTAAGAGTCTGCTTCACTGCAGCTACTTAAAATTATGTTTTAAGTCAGTTTGCTCAACTAGCATTTATTTATTTATGTATTTATTTATTTATTGTGTAAAACCTGAAATGAACCTTAAATGTGTTGCACTTCCTCAGAAGTTTTAATGAAGAATGTGACCGTTTAGCTGACCTGTTGGTTATTTACCGTGGACAAAGCTGCACGAGAGTGGTCTCAAAGGGAAACCACAGGAAGGATCGTGTTGAGGCAGAGCCGATTGCTTGCGCAGGGATGGGTGTGCCTGTCACAACTGAAACTAACGGCTCTTCAGGGGCTGCCAGTTTGTGATGTAAGCTGCTGGCTGGCCATATGTTGAACTTTCCACACAGTTAAATCAGACTTTTAACGGCCTGCTCATCCATGCAGTGTCCAAATAAGTTTTTTCTCAGTGTGACTATTGAAGGGCTAAAATATTTCACTGACAGAGTAATACAAAGTCTTTTTCTCTGTTCATATATGAACTATAATCAAAGTAAAACCGCTTCCTGTGACTGTTGTACTCAGCTTCCTGCTTTTCCCCCTGACTGCCTGCAGGGGGCAGTCTGCTGTGCTGTGAGTCCTGTCCTGCGGCCTTCCACCCAGACTGCCTCAACATCGCCATGCCTGACGGCAGCTGGTACTGCAACGACTGCAGGGCTGGCAAGAAGCCCAAGTACCGGGACATCATCTGGGTCAAGCTGGGCAACTACAGGTCAGCACGGCCCTCGCCTCTGTCCCGTCTGGCACATAACAACGCTGACAGAGATCCTTTAAAGTGCTAGATTTTACAAATATACATATATATATTTTTGGCAATCATATTTAAAAGATTAATTTTTGGCTGTTTCTTAAATTATCACTTTAGAAGCTGATTCTGAGTCAGAATCTATATTTTGCTCAAAATGGTGGGGGGAAGAGGTGATTCCTAGGCAACAGGGACTCGTGATGCGGCCTACTGATGGTATTGTGTGGATCCTTGAGTTTCTTGGTAACCTCATTCTGTCAGGAGCTCAGTAGTGTCTCTCCCCCTCTCTCCCTCTCCCCCTCCCTTCCCCCCCCTGCAGGTGGTGGCCTGCGGAGATCAGACACCCCCGCAACATCCCCTCCAACATCCAGCACCTGCGGCACGAGATCGGGGAGTTCCCCGTCTTCTTCTTTGGCTCCAAGGACTACTTCTGGACCCACCAGGGCCGCGTCTTCCCCTACATGGAGGGCGACCGGGGCAGCAAGTACCAGAAGAACGGCATCGGCAAGGTCTTCAAGAACGGTGAGACCTCAGCTCCGGCTGCGCGGCAGAGTATTGTGGAAACGAGGCCACGAGTTCCACTGTTCCACAAACAAAAAAAAAATGAAATTGTTAAAGGTCTTGGTTGTTTGGTGGTCTTTGTTCATTTTTGCAGTAAAAACAGAGGAGGTTTTTATTTTGGGATTGATGGTTGATGTTCTGTGCTGTTTGGGACACCCTGTGTTGTCGGTTTTACCCCTTTATGATTTGGGTACAGCCCTCCTTGTGTGTGTGAAGGCGAGCCTGTGGGGGAAACTGGTGTTTGACGTGTGATTTCCCACCGTGCAGCGCTGCTGGAGGCGGAGTCTCGCTTCAGGGAGATCAAGCAGGAGCGCGAGGCCAAGGAGGCGCAGGAGAACGACCGGAAGCCGCCGCCCTACAAGTACATCAAGGTCTGTCCTCAGCTGGGGGGGAGGAGCCAGGACAGGCTCGGGGGTGTGGTCAGAGGTGTGGGGGCGGAGTCCAGAACAGCCTGCTGCAGATTGTAGTTCATTTCCCGTGCTAAAACAATGAAGACACCTGTGGGATTAATGTAGCTTCAGTGCTTACTTGGCATGGGGATAGTGGTGGATGTTAAGTCTTGAGTCTTGAGGCTTAAGTCTAGTGTGTATGCAGTGTTAACCCTGAGCTGGCTGGCTTAGCCATGAACTGTTTTAACAGGATGCTGTAACACATCTAATGGGGACTTTTATGGTAGATTAACATGCATTCAGCAGCAGTTGTGTGTATATTTTTACATGCATGTATACAGTTGCGTGTTTGCTTGAACACTGCGTAGTTGCGTGTATGTTCTCACGTGCACCCGTCCGTGTTCCAGGTGAACAAGCCCTGCGGCCGGGTGCAGATCTACACGGCGGACATCTCCGAGATCCCCAAGTGCAACTGCAAGCCCACGGACGAGAAGCCGTGCGGGTTCGAGTCGGAGTGCCTGAACCGCATGCTGATGTACGAGTGCCACCCCCAGGTGTGCCCGGCGGGCGAGCGCTGCCAGAACCAGGGCTTCACCAAGCGCCAGTACCCCGACACCAAGATCATCAAGACCGCCGGCAAGGGCTGGGGCCTGCTGGCTCTCAGGGACATCAAGAAGGTGACCGCGGGGGAGGGCGTGGCTCTGAGGGCTGTGGGCGTGGCCACGAGGAGATGAAAGGGTGTGGCTCTGAGGGATGTGGGCGTGGCCATGAGGAGGTGGGAGGGGGTAAGCTGTTAGACCATGAGGGGTTGGGGCAGTTGTGGAAAGGGGGAGGGATGCTTGTCTTAAAGATGTCCAGGCTTGCAGTGGGCTGCTAAGTTTAAGCAAGGCTGCTTGGAGCCCTTTGAGCTGTACAGGTAACCCTGTCCGTGTGTGTGTGTGTGTGGGGACCCTCAGGGCGAGTTCGTTAACGAGTACGTGGGCGAGCTGATTGATGAAGTGGAGTGCCGCGCCCGGATCAAGTACGCCCAGGAGAACGACATCACGCACTTCTACATGCTGACCATCGATAAGGTACCCGCACGGAGCCACTGTTTCCCTGCACCGCCCACAAATGAAGTGCATCAGAGACCTCCAGTTGCCCAGAGGCGTTCAGTGGTCATACTGCTGGCTGAAGACTGAAAATACAGCCTAAAAATATCTGCAAATGATTTCAGTTTTTTTGTTGGATATTGAACATTCATAATCTTGTTCTGTGTACTACTTTATGCACGCCTGGCATTTAACTGGATATGTACTGAAGAAGGTCATGTTATGTGTTGTGTTCAAGAATACAGCAGCACTGCCTATCAGGGAATTGAACCTGCAACCTCTGGGTTGCGAGCCGCTATACCGCCCTTAGTGCTGCTCCTCTGTGCTCCAGCAGGGCTCTGTGCTAACCGTGACTGGGCCTCTGGAGCAGGAGGGAGATGAACTGCACTGTATTGGGTGTGCCACACTGTAGGCCTGTGTGGCACTATAGGAAAAGTGCAATAGCCTAGCAAAATGGTGGGACCTACTGCTGGGTAGTGAGTGAATGAGTTATGTTGTGAAATGTGACGGAATACTTGCTGTTTTTCATACCGTCTCCCCAGGCGTTCCTGTCAGCCAAATTAAACATTGCCCTTATTGCATACATAGCCACCATTACGGTGTGCCCATGACTGTTTTGACAGATCTTTAAAAAAATTTCATATTTTTGAATCTATGTTGGGCTACATTGTAAGAAGAGGTGAATCACAGGAAAAAGCAGTTTGTGGGCTCAAGATTTAGGAACCAACACAAAAACGACTTTCGTTCGTTAAATGTTGAGTCGCAGGGAATTTCAGTCCGTCCTTTCCGCCTGCCCCCCCCCCCCCCCGTCTGTCCCTCCCCAGGACCGAATCATCGATGCCGGGCCCAAAGGCAACTACTCGCGGTTCATGAACCACAGCTGCCAGCCCAACTGCGAAACGCAGAAGTGGACCGTGAACGGGGACACGCGCGTGGGTCTGTTTGCAGTCTGTGACATCCCTGCAGGTGAGTGTGGTGTCGCTGCTGCTGTTGTTATTGCAGTTAGAGCAGAGCACACCTGAGCTCTGGTCTGTAACAGGCAGTGTGTGTGTGTGTGTGTGTGTGTGTGTGTGATCTCCAGGCACTGAGCTCACCTTTAACTACAACCTGGACTGCCTGGGCAACGAGAAGACCGTGTGCCGCTGTGGAGCTCCCAACTGCAGCGGTTTCCTGGGAGACCGTCCCAAGGTGAGTGTTTATGTATTTGTGTGTGTGTGTGTGTGTGTGTGTGTGTGTGTGTGAGTGTGCTTTGTGTGTGTATGTGTGTGTGTTCGTTGTATGAGTGCCTGGGCACGTGTGTTATATAAGTGTGTGTGGTGTGAGTAAGTGTGTGTTGTATGAGTGTGTGTGCGCATGTGTTTGTGTTGTATGAGTGTATGTGTGTGTGTTGTAAGAGTGTGTGTGCGCATGTGTTTGTGTTGTATGAGTGTATGTGTGTGTGTTGTAAGAGTGTATGTGTGCGTGTGTGTTGTATGAGTGTGTGTGTGTTGTATGAGTGTGTGTGCGCATGTGTTTGTGTTGTATGAGTGTATGTGTGTGTGTTGTAAGAGTGTGTGTGCGCATGTGTTTGTGTTGTATGAGTGTATGTGTGTGTGTTGTATGAGTGTATGTGCACGTGTGTGTGTGTTGTATGAGTGTGTGTGTGTTGTATGAGTGCGCGTGTGTGTGTATGTGCGCATGCGTGTGTGCTGTATGAGTGCGCGTGTGTGTGTGTGTGTGCGTGTGTGTTGTATGAGTGTGTGTGTAGGTAGTATGAGTGCGCGTGTGTGTTGTATGAGTGTGTGTGTTGTATGAGTGTAACTCGCTGGGCTTCCCCGTGCTGCAGAACTCCAGCCAGGCCTCGGAGGTGAAGAAGGTGAAGAAGAAGCCGAAGAAGCGCCGGCCTCGTAACGAGGGGAGGAAGCGCTCGGAGGACGAGTGTTTCCGCTGCGGCGACGGCGGCCAGCTGGTGCTCTGCGACAAGAAGAGCTGCACCAAGGCCTACCACCTGTCCTGCCTGGACCGCACCAAACGGCCTTTCGGTGCGTCCCCGCTGCACCCCACCCTCTCTGCACCCCACCCTCTCAGTGCATGGAGCTCCACTGTACCCCACCCTCTCTGCACCCCACCCTCTCAGTGCATGGAGCTCCACTGTACCCCACCCTCTCTGCACCCCACCCTCTCAGTGCATGGAGCTCCACTGTACCCCACCCTCTCTGCACCCCACCCTCTCAGTGCATGGAGCTCCACTGTACCCCACCCTCTCAGTGCATGGAGCTCCACTGTACCCCACCCTCTCTGCACCCCACCCTCTCAGTGCATGGAGCTCCACTGTACCCCACCCTCTCAGTGCAGAGAGCTTCACTGTACCCCACCCTCTCTGTACCTCACCCTCACAGTACATAGTTTCACTACCTCACCCTCGCAGTACTCTGTACATAGCTTCCCTGTCTCACGCTCTCAGTACAGGGCGCAGCTGCTCACTCTCAGTCTCTCTGCAGGCCGATGGGACTGCCCCTGGCATCACTGTGACGTGTGCGGGAAGAACTCTGAGGTCTTCTGCCAGCTGTGCCCAAACTCCTTCTGCAAGGCCCACCAGGAGGGGGCGCTGCGGATCTGGGCCCCCACGGGACAGTTGTGCTGCCAGGAGCACGAGGACATGGAACTGCGCCCCATTTTGGACCGGAGGGAGGCCGAGGTGCCCCTCATGGACGGGCCCAGAGCGTCCAAGGGCTACAAGCGATCTTAAAGAGGGACAGAGACTAACCGAACCCCTGCGTCCTGTGCACACTTCCCTGTACAGAAATCATGCAGAAATCATCCACAATTCCTTAGTACTGTACAGGTAACTTCATTGTCAGGGAAGCCCAGTTGCCTTTGGAGTTCCACTGAGCCTTTGACAAAGGCCTGCTTTCTCTTTGTAATTTAAAAAAAAATTGCCTCTACACTGATGAACAAAATGTGTTAAGCACATAAGTCGAAATACACAGAGAAAACACAGAGAAAACAACCTAATGACTTACACAGCATTACAGTGAGACTTGAATTTTTTTCCACTTTTGTTTTGAGAAAGATAATTTTTTAAAAACGGTAGAGTTATATATTGAAGACCAAAACTATAAGACTGGAATATTGTTATAGAGTGACAGTTTGGCAACCAGTACCTGTTTTAGAAGTAATATCGTAAACACGAGGAAAGACACTATTAGTAGCTCTTAACGACTTGTCTTTTTCATGTTATAGGTGTAGGTTGAATTTAATAGCTCAGTAAATTTATTTTGCCTTGTTTTGTAGCTTATTTTTGAATTGGCATAAATATGGTATGATGATTCTTACTGGGGGGGTATGAATCTACCATTTTCAGATGAGAACATTAAAAGAGGAGTCAAACTGTGTGTGCAGCTGAAGGTGGGCTTGCTTGACGTTGGGTAGAAATTTCAGCAGTGGGCTCAAGCATTGTGTGTGGGTTTTGTGTTCAAAACACTGCAAACCGATTTTTTAAAAAATTTTTCATAAAACACCGTTGGCTGTCAAATTCGATACAAGCTTCTGCTGAAATCTGAGCTGCAGTTTCTCCAGTCCGCTCTCTAAAGACTCTGCGTTTCTGTCTAGTGCTCTCCAGTGCATTTGGGGCAGGTGCTCAGTATTTGTTTCCCTTTACACTGTACAATTAGCTGTACATTTTAAAATGTAGTAATATTGCATTGAAAAGTATATATAATTTTTCTTAATAAAGGGATAATGTACCAACAGTGCTTAGCAGTAATACAAGCAGGTGGTTACTGGAAGCCTCCAACATGGTGGCGTTTAAATCTTACCTGGGTAGGAAGCACACGGACACAAGAAGCTGATCTCAACTTGAGAAGAGAACTTTGAGCCTTAAGTCATGAAAGCGTTTTCATGGTGAAACGTACTTTTACACTTTATGATTTTGGCCTTGATCCAGGACCAGAACAGGTTGTTGTGGTTTTTTTTTCAAGAAGCAGAGTGTTATTTTTATTTTCATTTTTAAATGGGAATCTGCTCCCATACACACTGTGGAATAAGAATGGTATGAAAACACTGAAATAATAGGAAGCTTTTTTTATTACATGCCAGACAGGTGAGAGAGTTTGAGCATGTGAATGGGCTTTACAACGGCCAGAACTGACTTCTGTACCACTGTGTATTTTTATTTTTTACATTTTTTCCCCCCTTAATGAGGTTTTTACTGAGGATGTTTGGTTACCAATATGGCGTGTAGTCCAGTCAGCTTAAACCAGGAAGCAAAGGTACACATTAACCAATAGCAATAGCGATGATAGTATTTATTAAGATCTGTGAGACGCAGTGTGCTCCAAAGTTGAGTGTTAAAATCTTTAAACCAAAATAAAAGCAGTCGGTGAAATTCTGGATTAATCTGCTCCACTTCCTCGCTTGCTGTCTCCGTACGTTTAGATGGGCCTTTTCTGAACTTCACATTTTTATACCTTTTCAGTTACTGCCAACTGCAAGCAGATGTTTTCACTACATGTTAACCTGACTACCGGGAACAGTTATACGTCATTATTGTGTCTCAATCCTTGGATTTTAGGTCTGAATAACAAATTCTAGCACTAGTTTTGTGTTTGAAATCATGAATCATGAATAAAAATGGCTCTGCTCAAGGCAAAGTTGAGGTTTACGCAGTCCTGAATTAATGAGCTCATGAAAGAGTTCTAGGAAAGAACAAAAAAAGGATTTACAAGATTGTATACTGCCTCCCATGAATTTAACCTTTTACAAACATAATGTCTTTACATGGTATGCAGGAGTTGTTGGACACCATTATTTTTGTGAAGATATTTTCAGCCATTGATTTTGTTTGTTTCTTTTGTTAACCTATATTTCAAACCCTCTTAACACCAAAAGGGTGATACAGGGTATCATAATCATTCCATCACACACAGGGGTGTCTAGTCTTACCTGAGATGGGTCGGTGTGGGTGCAGGTGATTTGAATGGGGTGTTTTCGTACTGGGCGAGAAGACCCTGCACCCAAACTGGCTATTTTTGGTTAAGATCAGATACTCTTGGTTTAGACTCGCACCTCCTAGCTCTTCATCGTTGTTTCTATGATTGATCATCTTCCTTTGACTCCTTACCACTGATTGGTGCAATGTGAATACCTACATGACAGAAATGCAAGCTGAATGTTTTCGCCATTGTTTTAAGTGAAAATGGAAAGTATACAACAACAAAAAAAAAAGGTATGAAATCTGGGTGCAACTGTGCAATTATTTTGCTTTGCTGCTGCACTTAATGAAGGACCGAGGAGGAGATGTGGTGATTTGGGAAGAGGGAGCTGAGAGGCTCTTGGCTTTCGAAGGGAAAAGGACGCCTCTCTTCGTCGGCAGGGGGTGGGAGTGACAGAGGCTTTCGTTTCGGAACGGCCGTACTGCGTCCCAACCCGTCCCGTCCTCGTTCGGCACAAGACTCAACCACAAATCGCAGTGAATGTCCTGGGTTAAAACCAGCTGGCCATAACATTTGGCCTGGACATTAGTTTCACGGCTCTGCAGGTTGTGTTCAATTTTTTTTTTTTTCTATTAACACAATGCAGTTCAGCACTTCATTTTCCATACTGTATATCACTTCGTTTCACTGACACTTTCAGCTGTTTTATTCCACTGATTTTTATGCAATCTGATTTCACCTATCACCTATGATTCACCGATTTGACAAAAAAAAAAGTTATTAGATTTCACAAAATCAGCTGGTTTTACTGATTAACCACTGAGATGTGAATATGGGACATTAATTCTTTATAGCATACATAATTCACATATTGTGTAAATTCTAAACAGCAAATGTGGTTGCAACTGTAGTTTAAACAAAAAACAGCATACAAACGGTTCCTCTGAGTTTGAAAAGCCCTATCTTAAACAAATTTGCAAAAAAAAAAAAAAAAAAATCTTTCCCTTTTTAGCCAGAAGAACTTGCTTTTAATTTCAGGGAAGAGGGGTTCGTTGTAGAGTTAGACTTCCTACTTACCTGGAAATAAACAAGCGCATAGAAGTAATCCTTTCTTGAAACCATAGAAATTTCACAGTGAGCAGCATATGAGCATCAACTATAGCAAACTGCAGAAATGATAAACCAATTGCCTTCAGACTGTAACCGAATCGAGTACCAATAATGTGTTAGCATCTAGGGTGAGGAGGCGGGTCTGCAAGGCGCTCATCTGGGTGCATTTGAGGACAGAAACCTTACATGCCCGCGACACCCTCCATTTCCACGACACACATTAGGACCATTAGTTTCAGCAGAATGTCGGTGGTTTGACGGCTCAATGTTCACCGACAGTAGTTGCTTAGCTCTGCGCTAACACTGTGCGCTAATCTCCGATGGTTTTAGATTAGTCAGTTTCGCCGTCCTAATTATTAGTGCGAGGTTGCCATACATAGAAAATCCGTTAAGCTAAATGAAACTACTGTCGCGCTAGCGGGCGTCTCGCAATCATTTTCTTTTCAGATTCTTATTTGATCCCCACCTTTGAGATTAATTAGGGGCCAGATGATGAGCCGTTCATGGTCTGATCGTTGGTTGAAAATGCAGCGACAGGGACAGGGCCGCTTTTATGAGCTCGCTGCCCTGTTTTGAAATCTGTCCAGCGAGGAAGGCGGAAACGAGCGCAGGGTTAGCAGGGAGCGCATCAACGCCACCACCGGCGATAGGACATGGAGCAAGAACTTCAATCACTAGCTTTCTAATTAGCCACAGTCACATTAAACCGGCCCTGGCTGTTCTTTTTATTGTTTGACTGATTTTAGCCAAGTCAACTAACTGCTGGCCGCACAGATTTTAAACCCTGACAAATTCAGAATGGCGTTAATCCTGTTTACGAGATCGCGGTATCCATTGATTAAAACATCCCGGTCGTTAAACAAGGATTTTCGAAAAGGTAGGTTGGCTGTTTTTTATTTCACGTTAGCAAGCACGATGGTAAATTTGCCAGTTAACTCGCTGTGTTTGACTAGTTAACCAACCGTTAACTGTCTAGATATTTAACACGGCACGAGCCTGCTATTGCTGTTAAATAAATATATTATGTGGCTAACCTTAACTTTTTAACGTTATAATTACGTTTATGCTGACTAGTGCCTACCGTTAAATTGTTAGATCAAATTGCTAGCTGTGGACAAAGCCTTTACTGCTGGTACTATATCGATACTGAAACAAAGTTGGCCTCATGTTACCTTCGCTTGCAACTGTGTAAGTGCGATGGTTGACTTGCGGAATGACTTGGCTATTAAAATCATCCATCATAAACATGCGTGTTTAGCTAGTGTGCTGACCACAAATTGGTTTGGTTATCTAGTTTGTTATACTAGCCTGTTGCCCATAGCGAATATTGTTTGACCTTCGCGCTGCCGTGTGAACTTGCTGGCGAGCCCGTTGGCAGCAACGTTAGACTACGCACTTCAGTAACGGAAAAAAATATGCAGGCACCTGATAGCATACTAGTCAAACCTACCAACCAGCGAAATAACGTTAAAGCTAAGTTGGTTCCTAAAGTGCCCAAGTTAATAGTGACTGTACGACGGTACTTCGTGACTGCCGGCCGGCCAGTGAAGTGCTGATGGCTAGGTAACGATAGCTAGCTAGTGTTAAGTTACCTGTTTCGTGCCGGTGATTTTTTTTAACCAGATGGGACAGCATTAGTAATGTAATTTGAATGATTGTTTTTATGGTGCTGTGTAGATGGACAAAACTCGATTCTATTTAAGTTTCATGCTGACGTCCCAAAATCTGTTTATGAAGTGGGGTCACTCACGTGTGTTGCGAACTAGGGCAGCTAGCCTAACGCTAACCAACCAGCTGGGGCATGTACAGGCAGACGTGTTTTCATGTTTAGCTAGCTAGATGGTAACCAACCATTATGTCGGCACCACACGCGCGTTACGTTAGCTCGCTAGCCAACATTTTGATGTAACAAGAGCTTCTGGAAAGTTGTGGTATCGTGTCTGAATCCTGCCTTTTGTTGCTCGTCCTTCACACGAGTCTTTTCCACATCTGTAAAGTATCATAGCTATGCTTAAAATAAATGTTTGAGTCATGCCGAGCCTTCATTTTAGATGAACAGAGCGAATGCGAGAACCCGGGCGTGACGTCATAGTTCCCGTAACTACACCGTTGCCTTTGTACTTGCGTATCAACCATGAAGTGCCTCAAGCCGTACTATTAGATATTGTAACAATATCGATCCAAATAGTGCACAATTCATAACGAAAGGACTGTCTTCTGACTTACTCGGATTGCGTTGTTGGACATAAAAATCAGTTTCAGACCTCTGTGTGCAAAGGGGGTGCTTCCAATCCCGTTCCAATATCTTAGCTCTTTACATTTATATTTTGCAAAAGATACGTGTCAAAGGAAATAAGAATTGGGCATGGAACATAACTGTTTTTGTGTGTTTTCAGTCCACTACAATTGGTAGTGACACTGAGCATGCTAGCACCAGTGTCATTGTATTGCATTACTGTAAATGCTTCTAGGTTGTCTTTGTTCCATTTCCAGCACCCTCTCCTAAATTATCAATAGGACGGATGACACTGTCTTTACTTTGCCACACTTGCTGTACATTGAAATTCTTGCTTTCACAACAGCACCGTTGCGGGTTATATCTAAAAAAAGCAGACTTTGCCCATGCATCAGAATCTTCTCCATTTTGTGTGCTTTCTGAATGAATAGGGTTGTGTGGGCCTGTGTTTCTGCAATGTAGGTTTTCATTGAGTTTAAACTGCACCCATCCAGGTATGCCTTGAATGTGTTTGATAGTGTTCTTATTTTTCATATAGGATGAGTCTGCACTGCTGATGCTTTCTCTCAGTTAGCCCTTGGATTGGACAGGCCTAGGGGGTGTGGTTAGTCTCTCTGTGTTCAGATTGGACAGTCTTGGGAGCTGGGGGTAGTCAGTGTGGGCCTAGGCTGTAAACTGCGTTGGCGTCTTTCAGTATTTAGATGCCACTGGCCTGCTCTGTGGCTGTATAAATCCCTCTCCTCCATATGAAAAATGACGTCGCTCAAAACACTCTATTGTCCTTTCAGTACCTCTCTCAGGGAAACATAGAACAAGGCAAGGTGCAGATAATGAATTCCATCGTGTTTTTGGTGTTGTAATGATATTTCCCCTCATTGCATGGAGGGTGGAAATCGGAGCTTTATAAGGAATAACGGACAGTTTTTATGAATGAACGTGACCACTGGGTATGACACTGTCACGATGCACAGATTCCTGGTTGTATTCCGTGACGCACAAGCTGTAGGGTGAATACTCGGCTCTTGGAGAGGTTGTCTGAGGACACCGGCCCAGCTGATATTGGGCCTTGCTTGCTGTGGCTTTCCATGCAGTGACTCCACTTGCTCAAAATGGAGGAAGCAGAAATGAAACACATAAACCTTCTTTTTTTCTCTCTCTCAGGCTCTGTGTGTTATATTTTTGCTTATATCGAGTGCAGAATTACAAGTAGTCTGTGGTAAGCGTCAGCCTGTTCTTTTTATTAATTTTTTTTCTGTTTGTGTTCTATTTATGTACTGTAGCAGTCTATTTCTGTGCTCCCAGAAACCAGCCAGTATTTGCACAAACACAGTCAAAGATAATGTGTCCAGGTGGTGAGATGCCCTGCTATCAGATCATGCTGTGGATTAGTTTAGAGTTAATCCCAGGGAGATGGCACAGCAGGTCATTGTTGGTTTGTTGGCTCGTTGTTGTGCTTTTCTTTTTTTGTACAAGCACTGTGCCTTTAATGATGAAATGGGTTTTGCACAATTAAATTTGTTTCTCAAAATTATGAAAATGACCTGAAATTCTATTCTATGTAAAAAGTTGTGTAAGTCGATCTGGATAAGAACGTCTGCTAAATGCCTGTAATGTAATGTAATGAAATTCTCTGTTGTGTTGCAATGAGGAAAGGATTGCTCACACTTTTGAGGTACCAGTGAAAATGAACTGGCTGCCAATAGGTGGGAACTATTTGGGCAGAATGGCTGAATTATGCTGTTTGAGTGAAAATAATTCAGTTTTTGAAGTAAGGATCCATTTAAAGGGAAAGATGTAGGCCTATATCTCACCTGTTTCAATCCCACAATCCTCCGGTGGGGAGTGATTGGTCGTCTCTCCAAAGGCTCTGTGTATTGGCTTGTCTGAAGCTGGACATGCGCACTCACAGGTACACATAAGGAAGCTGTGCAGTGTTTCAGAGCTTGAAAATGAATGAGTTTATGATGATAATTTTAGCTACTTAGGGCTATTTCTTGGAGCAGTAGGCCTGCTAAAATAACAGGAAGCATGCTGGACAATAGGACTGAACTGTCATTCAGGAAGCAGTTATACTTCTGGAGTGTATTGGTGCTTTGGTCTGTCTTGTCTTGGATGCTCTTCTATGAATTTGTGCTGCTGACTAATTCATTACATTAAAGGCATTAAGCAGATGCTCTTATCCTGAGCGACTTAAAGAACTCTATTTCAAACATAGCATTTAAATAGCATCTATTTATACTACTGGATATATACTGAAGCAATGCAAGTTAAGTACCTTGCACAAGGATACAACGGCAGTGGGAATTCCTACCTGGGAATTGAACCTATGACCTTTAGGTTACAAGACCCGCTGCTTACCTGTTCTACTACATTGCTGCACTAATCCCAGTTTTCCACTTAAAAATGCCAGGTTACAGTCCAATCCATGGAGAACCTTCTAGCTTTTAATTTGTTTTTTAAATAGGTGGAACTTTCTCTGCTTTTGACTGTTATGCACAAGTGGGGCTGCTGGTGTCCTAAAAGCCCTGTGTTACCCATGAGGCTGTTGGGGAGACTGGGAGGGATTAGGCGTTCACTGTTGACCTTCGACGGCAGCAGGGGGGTTTGTTTTTATTTTTGCTTTCACCTTAAATTCAGACACCGGTGCAGACCCAGATAGCCATGTGAGGCGAGGTCATTGGTTGGTGTTATAATTTATCAGTTCAGTCCTGGAAGCCTGGCCTATTAAGGCCTGAGCGTCTGATAATCTGCACACTTTGTGGTTCTCCAAGGACAAGCATCCGTACGACTGGATTAGAGCATTGTGCTTTCCTTGAAGGCTTCTTGGGGAGACTCAGACGGATTAGGGCTTGGTGGAGTCCTCGCAGGCATCTAGCCGAGGCCCAGAGTTGACGGACAGAGTGGCCATCGCGTGGGAGGAGGACCTGCAGCAGGAACCTCTGGATCAGTGGTGGCCAACCCTGTTCCTGGAGATCTACCTTCCTGTACTCCACCCCTAAGGAAGCACACCTCATGCAACAGCTAGAGCAGGGCTGCCCCACCCTGTTCCTGGAGATCTGGATACCATGCCCTGGCATGAAATGGGCAGGTCTGAGGACGGTGCCCGGGCATGTGAAACTGGCACCGCCGCGTTACAACTGAGGAAACTTAACCGCAGATTCACCCTCACTGTTAAAGCCACGTCTCCTGTTTCTTCCTCCTGCAGTTCCTCAGCCAATCCCCTTTCAGAATGGTGCTCTCCGATTTCCTTGTGCAGCCAATCCCCTGCATGGCCTGCTCACAGGACCTGCGGGGCAGAGGGCATGCGTGCATGCGGGTGGCACGTTCACGTGCTGTCGCAGGGATTAATGTCCAAAGTGCGAAAGTGCCTGATCGCGGTGATTCTGAAGTGTTTTTGCCAGTGTGGCCTGTGGGGGTGGGGGGGTTAATGTGTGTGTATCTAGGAGAGATATGTGTGCGGGTGGCGGGGGGGGCGGGTTAGGCTACCTTGTGTTCGTTGGGAATAAAGTGATTTTAATAATTAATGTTTGGAGGAAACCATGCTGCCTCTGAGATGTGAGGATTTGAGGATCCTACGTTCTTATTTTAAATGAGTGTGTAGCTGTTAAAAAGACATTATACGTGTTGCAACTTGAAATATGAGTGCTATCATGAAATGGTGATTTATGATTTCTGCATTCCGTTTTTTTGTGTGATGTGAAAGGGAGTGTTTTTTTTCCCGTGTAAACTTCCTTGTGTAACCGCCTGAGAAAAGGTGTGGTCAGTGCTTTACACTGTAGTTTTAAAAAATATGAAATAAGGAAGAACTGGTAGAGATTATCTACATTTCATGTTATGGCTTGAAATAGTGTGGCTCAACAGGGCTTCCAGTGGCCGTGTTTTATAACGCAGTGGTTGCATTTTAGTCAGGGTTTCCACAATGGTGCCGCGGTCGTCATGGGACTTCCCGGGTTTCTATGTAATCCCCGAGCTCTGTTTGATTGCTGTCGCTACGGTAACGCTTGCACGTCACTTCACCGTCCCGACATACAAACTCACCCAAAAATCTTTTTCGTTTACCTGATACTGGTGTGGATGCATAGAGAGGAAACCACAGTTGTTGACAAAATGTTTAGATTTTGAAACTGAAACTTTGATTTGGAATCTGTTACAAGGTTCTGCTGAGTGACTTTAAAAAGCAAAATTGCAGTGTGCCACATCCGATGTGCGTTCTGTTTTGAGATGTTGGTGAATGTGCAGAAGGGTTTTGCCTTAAGATTGTGTGCACCTCAGTTATGATGATGTCAGGCTCAGTACAGTGACCCCCCCCTCTCTTTTCCTTCTCAGGGAAAGCGCAGGATGGGGTCTGTTTCAGCTGCATAGCCCTCAGACTCTCAAGCCAACGGTAAGCAGTAAGATCCTCGCACTCCACCACAGCCACAACACCAGCCACTCATTCCTGATGCACACAGACGTGGTGACAGAGACCAGGAATTATGGCAGACATTTGTTTTGTTTTTTTTAATTTAATTGTATTTGATTATAGGTTATCCTTTTTCTTGTTTTTTTTTTTTGTTTGTGGACAGCAATTTTGACTTGGTGGCCATTAAGGGGTACTTCACAAAGCGGGATTATTGAGTTAGTTGGGTAACGGCTGTGTAAAACCCGGAACAGCTGGGTGTTTTTTTTATTTTATTTATTTTTTTACATTTTTTCAGTCCATGTTCTAGATCTGTGAGGGTTGTGGGTTTAACTCGGTGCGGATATCCGCCTAACTCAGTAACCCTGCTTTGTGAAACAGGGCCCTGGTCTATTTTAGACCAGGTGGTTTATGCTGTAATAGAGGCCTGTGCTGTAACGGAGGTCTATGCTGTAATGGAGGTCTGTGCTGTAACGGAGGTCTGTGGTGTAATGGAGGTCTATGCTGTAACGGAGGTCTGTGGTGTAATGGAGGTCTATGCTGTAATGGAGGTCTGTGGTGTAATGGAGGTCTATGCTGTAACAGAGGTCTGTGGTGTAACAGAGGTCTATGCTGTTCTGCCTCAGGTCCGTAGAGCTCAGTGGATGCAGCTACGTCTCTGTGCTGTCCTTCAGTCCGTCCGCGTACGCTAAAGACAAACATGGCCGCACGCGTTGGGCCTCTGGGTCCCACAGACTGTACAGCGGCGTGGCGGTCACGCCCCCCGGGTGTTGGGGCGGGGCGGCGGGCGTGGGGGGGGGCATGCCCGCGGGCGTGCCCGTCCGGTGGTGGCACAGCACCGGCCGGCTGCGGGACGACTCCAAGGTGGAGAAGTCGCTCCTGTCCCTGAAGGAGAAGAACAAGAAGCTGGAGGAGGGGGGGCCGGTGTACAGCCCCACGGTGGACGCTACGCTCATGCGCCGGTCCATCGGCCAGCGCGTCGCCGACGAGATCCGCCACTACTACCACGGCTTCCGCCTGCTGTGGATCGACACCACCATCGCCGGGCGCATGCTCTGGAGGGTCCTCAACGGCCACGCCCTGTCCCGGCGCGAGCGGAGACAGGTGAGACCGCCCCCCCTTCACCTGCGGGCGTCGTCACGGCAACGGTCACAGTCGCGCTTAAGGCCTTTCCTTAACACCCAGACTAAACCAAGACTCATTCTCACTTGGCTGAATTGCTCAGTAATGGTGTGCGACTGATGCAACAGCACCCCCTTGTGGTGAACCTGAGTGGTTGGTTTCACCGTATGACCCTGCGGTTCCCCCGTTTCCTTTGCAGTTCCTGAGGACGTGCGCAGACGTGTTCCGCTTGCTGCCCTTCCTGGTCTTCATCATCGTGCCCTTCATGGAGTTCCTGCTTCCTGTGGCGCTGAAGCTCTTCCCAAATATGCTGCCCTCCACCTTTGAGACTCAGTCTAAAAAGGTACCAGCTGCATGCCGTAAATATCAGGGGGGTCAGGACCCTCTAGTGGGTAATGAGTCACTGAAGGGAGTTGCTGGATGAACATTTTAGATAATACAGATTTGAACACATTTTGAGATTTGGCTTGGTAACAGTTTATATGAAATCTGATTCTGTTCTGTGTACATCTGTTCCGTGTAAGCCTATTTTGTTTCTGTGTAGCTGTGTTCTATCTCTGTGTAACTCTGTTTTGTCTCTGTGTAGCTGTGTTTAGACTCTGTGTAACCCTGTTCAATCTCTATCTGGCTCTTATTTTGTCTCTGCCCGTTGCAGGAGGAGCGGTTGAAAAAGGAGCTGAGGGTGAAGCTGGAGATGGCGAAGTTCCTGCAGGACACGGTGGAGGAGATCGCCCTGCGCAACAAAGCCGCCAAGGGCAACGTGACCGAGGAGTTCTCCACCTTCTTCCAGAAGGTAATTCGGTGCTCCGCTTTTACTAGAGTCTTCCTCCTGAGTCCGCCGAGCTTTTGGGCGTGGCCCGGGTGACGGAGGTGAGCTTCTGAGAGCCGTACCTGGGAGGTGAGCGAAGGTGAACGCTTCAGAAACCTCAGCCAGACTGTGCTTCAGTGTAGTCCAGCTTGACAGGGCTCCAAGAGGATAATTACGGTGTCTGCAGAGAGCAGCTGTATTGGGTGGTAATTCTCTTCTGGAATGTCACTCAGCTCTTCCGCTAACCTCAGTTTACCTCCAGTGCTGTCCACCTCAACGGCTGTCGAGTCTCGGTGCATCGTAAACGCTTTCCAGATGAGTGCTATGTGAGCTTGTCAACTGCGTTTGGTTTAGCCCGAGGCTTGTGCTGTGAAAATATTTTGGTTCTTTAAAGTAAAATTGTTCTTCGTGGTCAGAGCATCAGACTGAGTAAATGTAATCCGAGGTAAATTTGTGCAGGGTTTCTCAGGTGTGTCTCTGCCCCCCCCCCACCCCCCGCAGATTCGGGACTCGGGCGAGCGGCCCAGTAACGAGCAGATCATCCGCTTCTCCAAGCTGTTCGAGGACGAGCTGACGCTGGACAACCTGACGCGGCCGCAGCTGGTGGCGCTCTGCAAGCTGCTGGAGCTGCAGTCCATCGGGACCAACAACTTCCTGCGCTTCCAGCTCATCATGAAGCTGAGAGCCATCCGCGCCGACGACAAGGTCAGACTCTGCAGAGTGTGCTCTAGGCCCCATCCAGAGTGTGCCCTAGGCCTTGCACCGTTATATTTTCAGGTATCATGTGAATGCATGTCATGTAGCACAGTGAATGTTGACTGTGTGTGCATCTGTGTGTGTGTGTGTGTGTGTGTGTGTGTGTGTGTGTGTGTGTGTGCAGCTGATCGCAGAGGAAGGCGTGGACAGTCTGAACGTGACGGAGGTGCAGGCCGCCTGTCGGGTGCGCGGAATGCGCTCGCTGGGTGTGACTGAGGAAAGGTTGCGGGAGCAGCTGAAACAGGTGAGTACTGACCTCCACACACTTCTGACTGCCAGGCTCAGTGTCTTTAGCACCTTTTCCCCTGGATCTTGTATGCGCTTAACTTATCTGAGTTCCCTATAGAACGCTATAAAGCTGTACAGTGTTTGTGAAAGCTAAAGCTTACAGTCATGGTTTATTTATTTATTTCTGAAAATCTGATGCTACGTTGCAGTGGTATTGCATCATATCTGAAATGTTATGCAGGGGAGTACTGTGTGGAAATGCCCCCCCCCCCCCCCCCCCCAGTATGCAGCTGTGTGTGTCTATATCTGAGGCTCTCTGTCTCCCCCCAGTGGCTGGAGCTGCACCTGAACCAGCACATTCCCACCTCTCTGCTGCTGCTCTCTCGAGCCATGTTCCTGCCCGACACCTTGTCCCCCGCAGACCAGCTGAAGACCACGCTGCAGACGCTGCCAGAGATTGTGGTACACGTCCGCCGCTCTCCTCACCATTACGTGTCCCCGCACCTACCCGTTTCTCATTTTTTTACAAAAGAACCTTTGCGCTAATTCTGTAGTTCTGTAGTTATCAGACGCTCAAAGTGCTTTTGTAAATCTGCCAGGTGATGTAAACCATGTTCCCGTTGCTGTTCCTGGCCTGGCCTGAAGGACAGTGGACTTTAATCTTGGAACGTTTCATTCACACTTACGTATTTCAGCCAAAACAAATCGAGTTTTTTGCCGCTGGGTAGCTCGCTCAGTAAAAGCCGAGTTAACACCACTGTGTCGGATCTCAGTGGTTGGCAGCTCTACAGTGTGTGCGAGTGGTGGGTGGCGGGCAGGGCATAACTCTCTCTCTCTCTCTCTCTCTCTCTCTCTCTCTCTCTCTCACTCCCCCCCCCCCCCCCCCCCCCCCCCCCTCAGGCGAAGGAGGCGCAGGTGAAGGTGGCGGAGCTGGAGCTCTCTGCGGTGGACAATAAGACCAAGCTGGAGACCACGCTGCAGGAGGAGGCCGCCATCCAGCAGGAGAACCAGGAGCGAGAGCTGGAGAGGCTGGCCGACGCCGCCGAGAGGGCCAAGGAGGTGCTGCAGGAGGCGCTGCAGGTGAGGAGCCTGCTAAGGAGGTTGTGAGGACATTGTTAGGAGGGTGTGAGGACGTTGTGAGGACATTGTTAGGAGGGTGTGAGGACGTTGTGCTTGGCACATCAACAACTAACAACTTTTTTTTGTTGGAGTTGGACTTGACATGGGGTTTGTTCTTGCTCTCACAGACAGGGGCGGAGTCTGCGGTGGACCAGAAGGCCACAGTGGTCAGTGTGAAGAAGCACCAGGTTGCCATGGACACGGAACAGGACCTGGTCAACGTGGACCTGGCCATCCACTCGGAAACACTGAGAGACACCGCCCCTGTGTTGGAGGGCATTAAGGTAACCTGAGCCTAACCGTTTTGGATGGTTTCAGTTTCTAAGATGAGAACATCAGTTTCCATCTGATCATGTCTGCTCACTGATTTAATTTTACTGATTTCAGATCTTCCGTAATTTCCTCTAGTGTATACTTTGCTCATTTGAACAGACATGGCTCTTTGTCACTAACCGCTTGACTTCCATCCATATTAAATGCTCATTTCCTTGCATGCTGCGCAGTTTGAGAAATGGCAGACGTATCTCCATATTCAGGTGAGATGCAGATCTGCTTTCAGATGGTCTGTTACAAGCGATGGTCTGTTGCAAGCATGCCTGCACGTGACGTGCATGCTTTTAGAGCTTATACATCCCATTCTTTTATGTCTTCCTTCATTACCAACTAAACTAACACAATAGTATGATCCTGTGTTTTCCAGGCCATTGAACAGAGCCCTGTGGGATATCGGGACCTCAAAACTGTGTCTGTGCATTCTAGCTTGAGATGGACACAGTTGCTTGCTAGCTTATTAGCTTAAGGTGGCCTCAGTTGTTCCCAAGTTTGCTAGCTTCAAATCGACAAAAGAGTGTTACCCATTTTGGAAAGGCATTGTTTCTAGCATGAAATATGTTGGATATGTGAACAAGGCTATTTAGCAAGTGGCAACCAAAGCGTTTTTGACTATTTATACAGAATGAAATGTGAGTAGGAATGGGAACAGTGGTTTGTGGAAGTAACAGTAATATTGCCCAGGTGCTAGACCAACCAGCCATCATCTATCTGGGTCTGAACACAGAATTGTCTGTTGGAGTCCGAACAACCTCCAGCTGACCTCAGCTCAAGCAGATGATTGGAATGACCTCTGATATTGCTGCAGATATACCTGCAGCTGGGATGGATCGGTGGAATGGAGGTTTGTGTGTGTGTGAGTGTGTGCAGATGGCCTGAACGGTGGCTTTTTCTCCATCCCCAGGGGGAGGAGATCACTAAGGAGGAGATTGACGTGCTGAGTGACGCCTGCTCCAAACTGAAGGAGCAGAAGAAGCTGCTGACCTTGGAGAAGGAGGAGCTGGAGGACCTGAAGGATGACGTGAACGAGTACAACGAGGTGCGTGCGTGCATGCATGCGTGTGTGCGTGTACTGTATTTATATTGTGTATTTGCTCGCTCCTGTGTTTGTGCGCGCGTGGTGAGTGTGTGTCTGCGTGTGCGTGTGCATGTGTGTGCTTGTATATTGTGTGTGTGTGTGTGTGTACATATGTGTGTATGAGTGAGTGAGATGTACCTGGGTTGTTGTTGCGGCTGCAGGACCGTGTGTATGAGTGTGCCTGTAGGTTTGTGCACCTGGGTGTGTGTGTAGCATGCTAAACTGGGGTGGTCCTCGCAGGACGTGGAGGAGATCAAGAAGGAGCTGTCCAAGACGGGGCAGGAGAAGGCGGTCCAGGAGTCCAAAGCCAGCAAGCGCCTCTCCAAGAGGGTCAACCGCATGATCGGGCGCATCGACCACATCATCACCGAGCTGGAGAGGGACAAGACCGTGCTGGACGGACAGATGGACAGCGGAACCACCCCTCCCATTGGGTAAGAGCGGTTATGCACGCATCAGACTACTGCTCTGTTCAGGGAGTGATTTAATCTATGGTAGTTTGGCCTCGGCTTGGAGGTGGCTTGCAGAGTTGAGTTTCAAAACTTGAAGAGAACAGTCTTGTTGTTGCTGGTGCATGCTGGGAAGTGCCTGCTGACTGTCTTCAGTGTTCAGTGTTGATGTTCAGTGTTCAGTGTTAAATGGTAAAATGGTGGTGCAGAACTGAGCCTTGGTTTATTGGTAACGGGAGGGGGGGGGCGGGGTCCCAGTCTCTAAAAGCAACATCATTCTGTTCCATAAAGTCTAAATTTTGCCTAAATTTCACAGATTATTCTCTGGCAAATCACGGTAAGAAGTTGAAAATGCACATTTTTCTACCCTAATTTTTGGTGCGCAGACTAACTTTCTGTGCTGCAAATGTTCTCTGCTAATTGCAAAGATAAATTGTTTTTGTTTGAATATTTATGAACTACTGGCATGGCCTGTTAATTAGGATGTAAGGAACACAGCAATTACTTAATTACTCATAGTCTTATAAGCATATTACATGATACATTGCAGGCACAAACTAATTCTTACTGATTTTGCTTTATCTAAAATCACAGCCTGAAAGCTGCTTACTCAATATTTTAATTTACTTTTACAGTTAACTACATTTGAATGATTATTGTGGAGTTTTTAAATCAAACATTAACCAATCCATGTTTGGCCACTGTAAGAGCATATGGTGTAACACAGGGCTGCCCAACCCTGTTCCTGGAGATCTGCCATCCTGTAGGCTTTCATTTCAACCCAGATTTGGCTCTACTAATTAGCAGCAAAATCTTTAGCTGTTGAATGCGGTGTGCTTGACCACAGTATCCAATCAGAAGAGAGCCTTTCTGTAAACATATCCGTTCAGAGAAAATACTTTTTCCCAGTAAGTGTGTCCAGTCAGAAAAGAGTTTGACCACAGTGTCCAATCAGAGGACAGTGTTTCTGTAGCCGTGTCCATTCGGGGGATAGTTTTGCGAGCTTGTTATCTCGGACCCCTGCGGGCAAGTTGTCCTCTCCACCATCTTACTGCCTGTCAAACCGAGTAACGGCTTCCTGTACGCAGCATGTACTTCACCTTTAGGGAGAACCTGATCAGCATCACCGAGCTGATCGCGGTCATGCGCCAAATCCAGAACATTCCAGAGCAAAAGCTTCTGGCCATCACCGACGCGCTGGACGACAACAAGGACGGCAAGATCGACATAGACGACGTCATTAAGGTACGGGCCAACACCGATGCATCGTGGGTAATGCCACGTAAAGTGAATTAAAATTTTGTTTATGTGGCGCAATTTACAGGAGATTTGCAACAACAAAATTTGCAGTAGACCCTGGCATAAACGCTCAGAGCGCAAAGCAGAGGTGACATCGGTTAGAGGGAAAACTCCCTGCAGGGCTTGTAGGAACTAACCTTTATCAGGAGGAACCATTATACCACACTGTTCATACTCACAGAGCTCACCTGAGGTGGGTTCTAGAGATGTGGCCGTTGTTTGGATCCCTGTGAGGAGTACACTGGGCTCCTTCGCTGCGATTGGACGAGGTCTCCTTCGGAGACGCTGTCTAAGGCCCCTGCGTGGCGTTGTGTCTGCTGAGCAGGTGATCGAGCTGATCGACAAGGAGGACATCGACATCTCCACCTCCCAAGTGGCGGAAATCATGGACATGCTGCAGAAGGAGGAGAAGCTGGTGGAGAAGGAGAAGGCCAAGGAGAAGGCGGAGAAAGAGCAGGCCGTGAAGAACTGAGCCCCGCCCTCCGGCCACGCCCGCGCCACGCCCCACCCCGCCCCGCCGCAACCAAGATGCTACCGCAACCAGCTAACTCTTCTTTCTGGAAGCTTCCGGCCAATAGAGGCTGTCTGACGGGGCTTTGAAAATCCTGAACAGATTTTCAGAGCAAGGCTTTCCCTCTGTCAGTTTTACCCTGTAATCATTAAGCTCTGTGTGTGTGTGTGTGTGTGTGTGTGTGTGTGTGAGAGAGAGAATGAGCGGTCACTAGTATATAATGTGTATATATATGAGCAAATTATGAACAATTTTAGTTCCACTGACCAGATATTATTATTATTATTATTATTATTATTATTATTATTATTATTATTATTAGACTGTATATAAACCATGGATCTGGTTAGGTGTGCTACTTATTATCTAACTGAGGGGAAACATGAGACCGAATTCAACTGAAGTTGAAAGTAACGTCTGAACTCATGAAATTTGCCTTTCATTCGTTAACTTAGTCATCCTGAAGAAATGCAATCGCGGCATTTCTCGACTTTGCACACTAAATTAGTTACCGTCATTCCAGAAGTGCAGTACTTCAGTATTTATTTAATTTAGATTTTGTTAGCGTTTTGCTGCCATACTGGTGAACCATGAAATTTTTGATCTTGAATGTATTTTTGCGATGCAGAAATCAAATGTTGATGTGGTGTTATATAATCAAACAGGGTTTTATCAAATTAAGTTACATATTTTTTGTCAGGGAAAAAAAAATTTGAACAGGATAAAAAAAGAGATGTTTGAAAAGCTTATAGAAGTGGAACACTGCTTTTAAATATATTTTGGTAAGGGACTGCTGTTGTTGAATTGATATACCAAAGGAAAAAGTTTGTTTTATTTTTAAAAATACGAAGAATCCTAGATGCTTGGGGGTTGAAATTTGGTTGAAATTGAGAGATGCTTCTTGAGCACTTTCTCATGTCTTGATGTTGACCGGTTTCTATGACAAGGCCTTGAGCAAAATGAGGTAACACTATAAGCACCTTATTGGAGAATAGGGAGTTTTTCATACCCTGAAATGACCATTTAACATATTCCCCTTTAAACAATCACTTGAATACTTGTAGTTCCTACACATAAGATTTCTATTAAGGTTGGTGCTTGTATTGTAAGAGTATTCTTACAAATACTTAAATACTTAAACCAGGGAAAATTATTTTACCTTTTAGGACTGTGCTAAGAAATAGTTTAGGAAGGATTCAAGATAAATCCTAGTAATTATTATTCCTTGTTATAACACTTTTCTTAAGTGTTCTTGCATGTAAATGCATATTTCCCACAACCTTACAGCATCAAAATTCATGATGGTTATTATTGCTCCCGTATACCAGAAATACAGTATTTGCTGTACAATGGTTATTTATTTGCCAAGATGACTGAAATCCTTGTTGAAGGGAACTGATTTTCATTGCATAATAGTTAAAATATAAGAAATATTTAACTATCCCAGAAACGTTTCCCCCTTAATCAATTATGAAACGGGGGAAACATCCCTTTAAAAATAACCCGTTGAAAGATCATTCAGTTTTTAACACCTCTAATTTAAACACCCCCCCCCCCCCCCCCCCCGAAGTGTTTCTTTCAGCAGATGCAGTTGTTCTGAATATGGCCTCAGCTCCCATCTTCTGTAAAATAAGAAGGAAGTCCAGTTGTAGGACACTATCATCTCTCATGACCCTGGATTGTGTGTTAAGGAGTGGAGTCACTGGGCTGTTAAGCCATGTCCAATGGCAGCACTTGCTTCAAACGGTGCTTGAGATGAGAAGCAGTTGGGCTGTTTAAAAGCCGCTCGCATATATGAACAGTGGGATCCATGCCGCGCGGTCTAGAGACGTGGACAGGCTTTCGTTTGGTCAGTGTAATGTACGGCAGCACATTTACAGCGCACAAACCGACATCTTAAAACATACCTCTGTGTGTACGTCTCCAAACCACTCTGTACAGGCTTTGGCGTTTGTATTTGGGTACCTCTTTTGTTTTGTTCAGTGTTTTTTGCAGATCTCGAGGTAAGCACAGCTAGCTATGGCTGCTAACCGCTAGCTTGCATGCTTCTATATGAGCACCCGTAGTGTCTTGTAGATCGGCTTTGTCGTTAGGCGTTAATGATATGGCTGTAATCGGTGGGTTCACAGCGGCCCAGAACAGATTAAAATGTCGGTTGGAAGCTACCCTATGTATAATTGCACTAAATGAGCTTATGACACTGTCTGTGTTTGGGCTTCGGTATGAATGTGGTGTCGAAAGGGCAGGTCTGTGGTGGGGCGGGGCTTAATTGCACCACGCCCCTTTCCAGTCTCAGAGCAGGGAGTGATACATTGCACTGGTTCTCTGCTTTAAAACTGGTACCGTAGCCATGTCCAAATCGGCATACTTGCCTACTACTGAGTATACAAGTTGCATACTCAATAGGAGGCAAGTGTGCTGATTCGGACAGGCCCATAATTCAACGCGAGGGAGGGAGGTATGCCTTGAGTAGCCTAGTTCCACTTCTCAAGGCAGATTTGTGTTATGCAGTAAAGCGTATATTGTTATTGATAAATCTTTATATTTGATGAGGTAGTTTTTCATAACATGTTAATCAGGCTTATTTTTATTTTTACTGGAGAAGTGAGGGTAGAACTATGATTTGTTGCAAGTTACTGGAAGGAGCATCTCTGATACAGTACTTGACTTCATAGGAAGCCAGACTTCTGTGTCTAGTTTTGTTCACGCGATCGTTTCCCTTTCCTGCAGTTTTGAATGGGGAAATTTAGGCAGCTTGTGTGAACGGAGTTACAGAATTTTAGTCTGGCGTGAAATTCTAGAACGATTTTGATTGTTGCCGTGAGACCATGTCTTGATTAAAAAAAAAAAAAAAAAAAATGTAAAAAAAGTTAAATACGAGTATACTGTACACACGTCCATTTTGTTTATTCCGAATGTTTTATTTATTCCGTTTTGATTGATCTTAATTTCAGCCTCTGCCTATCATACTTACTTTCAGCCACTCCCATAGTGCTTTTCATAACCAAAGTTGTATCGAATAGAACGCGCAGCTAGGTTTTCGTTCCGAAAGTTGTAACGTTATCGGAACACTGCTCAGGCAAGCTGCGGAGTGCGGGCCAATGGACAGGGGCGTGGCTGATGCAAGGGGTCGTGGCCAAAACTGTAGCGGGACTGCATCCCTGGAAACATAGAACATTTGGCGCGGAGATGACACAGAAGTTTTAACGTTCAGTGTCATGTATTTAACTGACAAAGAAATGAGCGAAGAAACAGACTGGATATTGGCCCACAAGGTTAAGGAGGCTTTGCCATGTTTATATTTTAAAAGCTATTTCAGTCAAGTCTGAAGATAAAACTTGAAGCCTTGTTTTGTTGGTGTGATTCATAACTGTATCGCCAGTGCCCACAGTTACCGTCGGCAACTCCCCAGCATTGTGGCTCACTCAATAAAAGTTTGTTTGATCATTTAATCATTTTGTACCTTCAGTTTCTTTTTTTCCCATCAATCAAAATCTCATCACTCCATAATTTTTTCCCATTACTCTTCTAGCTTTTTGTTTTCAACACTCACTGTTGGTTCCCCATACATATTCAGTCCATTATCAGTGTTATGTGTATGTGGATGCGTACAGTCGATATAAGCCAGGGTAATTGGTGGAAACAAAAACCTGCTTGCTTACGACTGTTTCGCTGACTGGAATTACACACCTCCTTTTTGGGGACACTCAAATATGGCACAAGCTCCTCCCACCTAGGATGTGAGGTTGAGCTGGCCTCCCATTTTAAAAGCCATTCATAAAGCCCTATTTACGCACAATGTTTCACTGTGTTTGTCCTTAAGAACTTGTAAATAATAGTATTGTCATAAATGAGCCAAATAGGCTTAGTGATGCCTTTAAGTAAACGAGCACTTTTAAAAACCACAATAATCAATCCAATCTCAACTCGATTACAATAACCAGTTCAAATTTGGAACTGTAAACACGGAGAACTAAGTTCGTTCACTATATGCAGGTACCTGCTTAAATTTTAGAGGAATTTAACATTTCCTGCAGGTCTGCCATATCAAAATATCCAGTAGTTCAAACTTAATGTTTATTGTACACAGTACAATTTTGCACATATATTCTTGTAACCCAAGTAACCCATACTGATCTGGAGATTAGCACACCGCCCCAAACCTGCTTAAGCATTTTACTTCAAATCTTAACGCCCTACACGTCAACAGTATCCAAATGTGATCATTTGGATGGTCCCATCAAAGGGGTTTAACCTAGTGCAGGATTCACATGTTAATATGCCAGGGAACATAATTAAGGAAGGGGCTATGGTGATCTGTTAGCTGTCTCTCCATGTGCGAGAAGCTACCGTGATTAGCACTGGTTAATGCACGGTTTTATATTGCAGGCTAGACCTGAGAGTTTGAAAAGGTTTAAAAAGGACCTCTGGTTGATGATGTTTGTCAGTGGTTCCGCAACACTTGTTTTCTTCTGTGTGTAACGAGACAGTGGTTGAGCCGTCCAGAAGTTAGTGCGATCCGCTCCCGTTCCATAGCGGAAACGAGAGAACGTTCCGGAACATTTTTATAGCTGAAACAAGAGAATGTTGCTTTGTCTTGTTAAAGGTAAAGCCTCCTTATAACAGGAAGAGTAGTAGAAACCGCATGCTCACAAGAACCACACCGCTGTGTCGAACTGGCTTATATTCGGCTCGTAGAACATTGGTGATCAAAGTGATTGTGCATGTTCCAGTGCTGAATCTGTTGTGGTTGTAACTCAAAAAAAATTGAAATAATAAACATCCTAAATCTGATTTATATTTTGTTTAGATTCTTGGATTTTCTTTGGGTTTAAGAAATTAATCAAAACAAAGTTATGTTTATTGAAGAAAATATCATCACTAAAGTCATGAGCCACAAACAAAATGGCCGCTTTCAGTAGCATCTCCTTAGTCGCTCAGCTCACACTTGGCATGTTTATAAGTCCGAATCTGACCAAGGTCTTTGGCCACCATACAGAATACAGGTAAAATGTAAGTTTTTATCTGTATTCAAAACACTATTATGAGCTTTTTTGGACAATAAATAAAGGTATTAGTTATAATTAGACATGTAAAACCAAAGTTGTAAGAAAGCAAAATAATACACAGAATAAGGATTTGCAGGTTCTGCATTTAATTGTCTTTATTATTTAAAATGTACATGGGAGGGACAACTGTTTATTTTTAGTTACATAATAAGTGACACACAACATATAAAAATTCTGATTATCTAAAGAAAAAACTAAAATGTGACTATCCAAGGTAAGTGACAAGTTTTTGTAGCTGCTCACAATCCTTGACCACTTCTGGAATAGATGACAGCGTCTGCAATGGCAAGAAATTCAATGTTAAAGCATTTACTGCACATGCCCTCAAACTCAAAAAGCCCTTTAAGCAAAAATATTGATATTTCCAAGTTTGGTCTCTCTGCCTCCAATTCCCAGAATTCATTGGGCAGGTTGGTCACACTGCCTGACAGCAACCCAGTTACAAATATTTATTGTGTAGAATGTGAAGTAAGTAAATAACAATGGTTTGTGAATGCAGCTTAACTGCCAGAAGGCAGAGAGTTAGACAGAATGAGCTCTCCCCTCTCAGTGTCAATCATCCTTCCCAAGCCCCGCCCCTCTCACCCGTTTCACAGTCTCGAGCGTCTGGTCCAGAATGTGCAGCTCCCTCTCCAGACTCCTCTGGTTGGCTTCAAGCACAAGTTGCTGCAGTAAAGACAGAAATAACTGCTGCAGGAGTGCATTCTGGGACAGGACACAGGACATGTCCACCAAAGTAGCGATTCACATCAGAGGAGTCCGTTAAATCCTTATTAATCGTCACAAGCAGCACAGATGGTTAGGCCATCTCTTACCACCCGCCGTAAATGCGTACGTTCATACACACATCAGCCGCGCGCACGACAACACTCACGTGTCTCTTGGCCCTTTCGAGAAGTTTGCTCCTGGAGTCCTCAGTCTCGCTCAGACTCTTCCTCAGTTTATCCACCTGTGAGACACGCAGACCGGGCGTTAAATGCTCATTCGGCCTCGCCTGATTTCGAGACAGACGAGCGTCCAGCGCTCACAGCACATGGCCGGGGGGAGGTGGGGAGGAGGAGAGACGGAGGTGCCGTTCGTACCTCCTTCTGTAGGCGGACCTTCTCCTCCAGGGCCGGTAAGCGTCCTGCGGACTGACCGCCCGACAGCTCCTCCTTCAGGAACTGCGCCTCCACCTGCGCCTGCTGCAGGGCAGACCGCAGCGCGGACAGCTCTCTGCGCAGCTCCTGCAACACATGCGCAGTGAGTCACACACCCAAAGAGGCACACGCATGCACACACACTCAGCTAGTCACGTGCACACACACAAACTACAGCCTCTGGACAATCCAAAGGTTAAACACATGGAACCAGGTCACTGACCACTGGCAGTGCTGGATTTGTACAAAAGTATGTATCACTTAAACAGTAACATAACGACACGGGAGAAGTTAGTGATACAGAATTACACCAAGACGTAATGTGTGCATGCGTTACTTTATTTTCAGATTTCTGCTGCTGGTGCAGTTCTCTGCTCTCATCCAGGTCACTGCAGAGCTTCCTCAAGGTTCTCTCCTCCTGAACAGACAAAGGAAAGAGAACAAAAAGTATAAGAAACATGCACTCAGTACAGCATACGCTATTAAAGCAGATACACACCTTACAAAATGCATGATGTAACAACCACAACAGTAAGATACACACCTTAATATACAACATACACTGCATCTACACCAGTAAAGTCTAAACACCTAAATACATGATGTATGGTATATACAAGATCCACAATTCAACCTTCAAATGACCTTTTTAGTCTCTTCTGACAGTACTGAATTTCTTGTGTTCTATTGCAGTGTCTGGGCCCATGGAGACATGCCCTAAAGCTGCAGTGATGTGTACAGCTCACCTGGGCCTTCTGCTGCAGGTCCACGGCATCCTTCTCCACGTGGGCCTGGAGATGCGCCACCTGCCCCCTCAGATCAGCCACCTGCGACCCGTATACCGCGGCCTGAGAGTCCAGCTCCCCCTGCAGGCGGGAACTGGAACAAACACCAGTAAGTACCAACGCCAACACAAACACCTACAGCAACAGCAACACTTCCCTGTGCTGTAGACTAGATTTGGGTTTTCTGTTAAGCCTTTTAGGCGATTACCATCCCTAGTCTGAAATAAGCAGTATTAATAGCTGATAAGCGGGCAGCGCTTACACTGTGCGCTGCAGCTCCTCACACTGGCGGTCTCTCAGCTCGCGCACGCGGTCCACAGTGCACACCAGCTGGGACACGGCGTCTCCCAGTCCCCCCAGCAACTGCGGCACATCGCTCCCTTCCTCCACTGCGGGGAGAGGGCCAATCACAGACGCACAGGTTAGCCACGCCCACGCTGGCCGGCATTAGCCACACCCACGCTGTGGGAACAGCACCATTTGAAATTTCAGGCCACAGCCAACTGGCGGGTGACGTACCGCATTTCTTCGGGGTGGTGGTGGGGATGCGAGTGAAAGCGCTGTTTCCACTGCCCAGAGCTGCAGACGGGCATTCGTCTGCAGCAACACAGGATAAACACACACACACACATTCAACACCACCATTTATACACACTTTAAACAGCATGAACACACACTTTTACACGTCACTGTCCGTCTGGGTGCATGTGACACACACCACACCGGTCACGTAGTGCCTAATTCCACAGCATCTCTGCTCACAGGTGAGTGTAAATATTTGGGTTTGTTCTGCTGTACCCGTCTCAGATGCCTGTGCCTCTTCAGTGGTGGCGGCCTCCATGATGGAGTCCACGAACGACCGGGCGGACTGGCGAGGGGGAGCGGTGAGCGAGGGGGGGGGCGTCTCCTTATAGGAGCTGTCAGGCTTCTGCATGAACAGACAGACAGACAGGACTGGAGAGTGATCACTTCGTACGGACGGGAGAGATACACACAGGATGTTTACACACAGCAGACTCAACAGGCAGTCTAGCAAAAAACCCTCACACTCAGAAGAGTGCGGCTTTCACACAGGTGATCTACCTGTGTTGAGGGTGGTGTTCAGGGAGGAGGTGTTATACCTGTGTTTTGAGGGTAGTGTTCAGAGTAAAGGTGCTGTACCTGTGTGCCGAGGGTGGTGTTGAGGGTAAAGGTGTTATACCTGGGTGTTGAGGGTGGTGTTGAGGGTAAAGGTGCTGTAGCTGTGTGTTGAAGGCGGAGATGTTATACCTGTGTGCTGAGGGTGGTGTTGAAGGCAGAGGTGTTCTACCTGTGTTGAGGGTGGTGTTGAGGGTAAAGGTGCTGTAGCTGTGTGTTGAGGGCAGAGGTGTTCTACCTGTGTTGAGGGTGGTGTTGAGGGTAAAGGTGCTGTACCTGTGTGCTGAGGGTGGTGTTGAGGGCGGAGGTGCTGTACCTGTGTGCTGAGGGTGGTATTGAGGGTAAAGGTGCTGTACCTGTGTGCTGAGGGTGGTGTTGAGGGCGGAGGTGAGCGTGTACACTTTGTGGTGCAGCAGGGTGATGTCGGTGGAGGCCAGAGCCAGCTGATTCCCCATGTCCAGCAGCAAGCTGCGCGCGTTCTCCTGAGTGCTGAACACCTCCTCCTGCAGAGTGTCCCGCTGCAGCCTGGAGACACCACCGCGTTCAGTACCGACACACCACAGCGTTCAGTACTGACACCGCCGCGTTGTTCAGGACCATGCACACCACCACATTCAGAACCAACACCACAGTGTTAAGAACCAAACACACCACCGCGTTCAGAACCAAACATACCGCAGTATTCAGAACCAACACCGTTACGTTCAGAACCAAACACATCGCCGCGTCCTTAAGACAGCAGCTCTTACCGCACACAGCCCTTACCGCACGCAGCCCTTACCGCACACAGCCCTTACCGCACGCAGCCCTTACCGCACGCAGCCCTTACCGCACACAGCCCTTACCGCACGCAGCCCTTACCGCACGCAGCCCTTACCGCACACAGCTCTTACCGCACGCAGCTCTTACCGCAGCACACGCAGCTCCTGCCTCAGGTCCTCACACTCCAGGTTCCTCTCCCTCAGGCCCTGCAGGTGGGACTTGACCAGAGCCTCGCTCTGCACCACCTGCTCCCGCGACACCTCGCTCTCCATCTGCAGGAACTGCGCGCCGCAACACACAAGGTCCGTGTCACCGCTATCAGCCTTACAAACACATGCCATAAAGCATGGCTGCCCCCGTGTGGCTTGGTGGTTATATAACAAGAGAAAAAATTATTTCAGTCGGAAAACAGTTAATATTAATATTAGTTCCTCCCCCCATTTTGAGCTTTAATGACAGTATTAAAAAAGAGCTACGGGGGATTTATGGTGCGCAGTGGCTATGTGCGAGCGGGACGGGGTGGGGTGGGGTGGGGTGGGACAGGACGGGACAGGGTGAGGCGGGACGGGACGGGGTGGGAGGGGGCGGGACGGACCTCGTTGATCTCGCGGGTGCTGGAGAGCTGTGTCTGGAGCTCATGCAGGCGTCTCTGCGTTTGCGCCAGCTGGACGTCCCGCTCGGCCAGGGCCCCGCCCAGCTCCTCCAAACGCCGGGACGACTCCTCCTGCACCTCCTGCAGCCTGGGGAGCAGCCGCACAGCGGTGTCACAGCACAGCACAGCACAGCACAGTTACACACCACAGTGTGCCCAAACACAGTCTCAACATTGTGCACTGCGCTGTACTGAAACGCCTCACACACTCTGTTTAAGATACTGATCATAATAAGGCTTTGTGACAATGCGAAGCGGGCGGTCATATCTAGTGCAGGTATGACAGTTTGATTGGGCTGCACAGTTTCATTGTGCTGCAGTTTGTGACACAGAAACAGCGGAAAGCTGTGCCACTTAGCGCAGGGTACCTGTGCCAGTGATGACTGTGCCGTTAGGACGTGCTCACCTGTGCGTCTCGGCGCTGAGCGCCTGCTGCAGGAAGGTGTAGGACGCCTGTGTGGAGCTCAGCGTGGCCGAGAGCTCTGTGCTCCTCAGCTCTGCCTGTGCACGGCCCTCTTCCAACTCACTCAACCGCTGCCTGAGCACGGCCATCTCTGCACAGCACAGAGAGCATATACACATCTATGCACAGCACAGTCACAGCATATACACACCTCTACACAGCACAGAGACAGCATATACACACCTCCACACAGCACAGAGACAGTATATACACATCTCCACACAGCACAGAGACATCATATGCACAGCACCTCTCGAACAGCACGTAGACAGGCAGCCGTACCTGAGGTGAGGATGGTGACCTGCAGATTCAGGTCTCCTATCTCCTGCTGGGCGTCCTGCAGGCAGGACGTGGTCTGCTCCAGCTCATCCCGCATCTGAAAAACACACACGACCTTTAACCTCAGGGGCCAGCTGGTCTCAGTGCAGGCTCCGACTGCACGGACGTGGACAGAGACTACAGATAGAGATGATGGACAGAGACGACGGACAGGTTCTGGCGGACAGGTTCTGACACCGACCCGGTCTGCGTCCCGTGTCTGCAGGTGGTGGGCCTGCAGGGCCGCCGCAGCCTTCTGGTGCAGCTTGAGCAGAACCGGACCGGTCCGCCGGAGCAGGAACTGGGCTTTGCTCAGCTGCAGAGGGAACAGATACGCCAGCTCAATAAAGCGAAGCTCTCCAGACCTCCATCACAGCACAGGTTCAGCGTGAGTCCATGCTACAGCTAGCGTGAAAAACGCACCTCCTCATAGATCCTGGACTGATCGCTTAGCGTGTCTTTCAAGAGCTCATCAGCAGCCTGCAGAGACTCCACATACCCTTCATTCAAAGACACCTGGAGGAAAAGAAGAAGTGAGACACCAGCTCAGGTGTGTTACAGATTAGAGTCTGTGTGCTACGTGCTCAGGTGTGTTGTAGAGTGTGTGCTCTGTCCTCAGGTGTGTTTGTACCTGTTCTTGGTAGGTGGTTGAGAGCGCGGGGAGGAGCTCCAGGTGAGAGCCCACACTCTTCTCCAGCTCGGCTACCTGGGCTGCGTGGCGAGACTGCAGCTGCTCCAGCACCGCCAGGGACTGCGCATGGGGGTGAGAGGTCAGGGGTCAGAGGTCAGGGGTGAGTACAGTGGCGTTATACAGACACAGGGCCTGGACAGGAACGGGAGCAAGCCCTTACTGCCTCCTTGGTCCTCAGCGCCTCCTCCCTCTGCTGCTCCATGAGGAGCTTCTCCTGCGTGCAGCGCTGCATCCGCTCCTCCGTCCTCCTCAGAGCCTCCTGGAACCTTCCGTACAGGGTCCTCATCCGGCACATCTGCGCATGCAAACACACACACACACACACACCATTACCATCACTACACACAACCTCCCCTTTCTAAGAATGGCTTTTTTTTTTGCATAATTCATAGATGGGGCTGGCTAGTGATGTCACACTTCACTGGTCACTTCGGAAACGCCTTACCTGTTCAGAGATGCTGACCTGGTCCTCACTGGCTATTTTGCCCATCTCGTTCACACTGGACAGAGCGTGCTCAGTTTCTGCACCTAAAGCAGTCTGGTGAGAGAAAGAGAAGAGGGAGAGACTGTTTCAGTACTCTTCCCTGAGCGATGAAGATGAAGAGGAGCGGGTGTGAAGAGCGCAGGCCCTCCCTACCATGGTGCTGCTGCTGCTCCTCAGCTCCTGCAGGAGGCGCTCCTGCTGCTCTTGCTCCAGCTCCAGGGCCCGGATCCTCTCCTGGGCCTTCACATACAGCTCTCTGAAGACCACGCCCTGGAAACACAGCCACCCATCAAACCAGCACACGTTCGTACTTGTGTGTGTGTCTGAGTGTGTGTGTGTGTGTGTGTGTGCGCGCGCACGTGTGAGCGAGTGTGTGTGGCGATGGTGATTGTGTCCTACCTGGCTGAGCTCTGTATGGTCGGTCTGGACCAGCCTGTCTCTGAGGTCAGAGGGCGGGGGGGCGTGGCCTCTGTGAGCTCGGGCGGAGGCCAGCTGCTGGGACAGAGCCTCCACCATGATGAGCATGGAGAAGAGCCGCTGCTCCAGATCCTGCCGCGAATATCCTGCCACTGCCTCGGGGGCCAGGCTGAGAGACAGAGACGCCATTATATACACACTCTCACACCGCATACAATACAATCACACTCACACACACAGAGCCCATCACCGGTCACTAATCACACACTAACTGCATCCCATACCAACACTCACACACACAGCCCATCACCCATCTCACACTGCATACCATACCATCACTCTCACACACAGAGCCCATCACCCATCACACACTGTAACTGCACACTCAAAGCCAGACTCACTTCCAGGGCAGACTGTCGGTGCTGGTGCTGGCCTCGGCCACAGTGAATTCCCTCTTGCGCTCGAAGAGCCCCGAGGTGTTGACGCTGTGCTCGGCCACCGGTACCGGGCTCGTGCACGTGGAGGCGCTGTGGCGCTCCACCGTGGGGACCAGGTTCTGCGAGGCCCGGAGGAGCAGCTCCCCCATCTGGCGCAGTCTCTCCTGCAGGGGCCCCGACTGAGCGCCTGCCAGGTCTCCAAGCTCCTGGGGCCCCAGGTTCTCCTGTAGGGGGCTCAACTTGGTGCCTGCCAGGTCTCCAAGTGCCTGAAGCCCCAGGTTCTCCTGCAGGGGGCCCAACTTGGTGCCTGTCAGGTGACCAGGTGTCTGTGGCCCTAGGTTCTCCTGATGGTGCCCCGTTTGGGTGCCTGTCAGGTGTTCAGATGTCTGTGGCCCTAGGTTCTCCTGATGGTGCCCCGTTTGGGTGCCTGTCAGATGTTCAGGTGTCTGTGGCCCTAGGTTCTCCTGATGGTGCCCCGTTTGGGTGCCTGTCAGGTGTTCAGGTGCCTGCTGGGGTCCTGGGTGGGGGCCAGCCCCCCCCTCAACAGGAGGAGGCAGTACCCTTGAATTAGACTTTGTGGTCTGGGGTGTGGCGATGGCAGAGGCCAGTATGGACTGTATCAGGGTGGAGTTGAGCTGTGGCAGAGGCATGGGGCTCTCCAGGTTCCCCATCCACAGCCGGCTCTCTCTGGGGCCCACAGGGCTGTCCGCACCGTCCCAGGGGCCCCCGGGGCCCGGTTCCCTCAGATGGGAGCTCCTGGCCAGCGCTGGACTTCCAGTCACACAGGAGGGAGAAAAGCAGGAAGGGCCTTCGGGGCGTCTCTGCTGAGCATGCCCAGCGGTGACATCAGAGATCCCCCTCTGCAAACCTGAGGGACTTTCACTCTCTTTGCACTCAGCAGCAAGACCCTGAACTGTTATGTACTGTGATTGGTCACCAGCAAGAGTCGGAGCCACATTGATCTGTGATTGGTCAGCAGTAACACTCTTCTCTGCTGTGTTCTGGGATTGGTCAGCAGTAAGACTCTTCTCTGTTTTGACCTGTGATTGGTCAGCAGAAAGACTCTTCTCTGCCTTGTCCTGTGATTGATCAGTAGTAACACTCATCTCTGCATTGTCCTGTGATTGGCTAGCTGTAAGACTCTTCTCTGCAGTGTCCTGTGATTGGTCAGCAGTAAGACTTTTCTCTGCAGTGGCCAGCGATTGGTCATCACCAAGACTACTCTCTGCAGTGCTATGTGTTTTGTCAGCACCAAGACTCTTCTCTGCAGTGTCCTGTGATTGGTCAACCATAAGACTCTTCTCTGCAGCGCCCTGTGATTGGTCAACCAGAAGACTCTTCTCTGCAGTGCCTTGTGATTGGTCAACTATAAGACTCTTCTCTGCAGTGTTCTGTGATTGGTCAGCAGTAACACTCTTCTCTGCAGTGTCCTGCAGTTGGTCAACACAAAGACCCTTCTCTGCAGTGTTCTGTGATTGGTCAGCAGTAACACTCTGTTCAGCAGTGCTCTGTGATTGGTCAGCAGAAACACTCTGCTCAGCAGTGCTCTGTGATTGGTCAGCAGTATCACTCTCCTCAGCAGTGTCCTGTGATTGGTCAGCAGTAACACTCTGCTCAGCAGTGCTCTGTGATTGGTCAGCAGTAACACTCTGCTCAGCAGTGCTCTGTGATTGGTCAGCAGTAACATTCTGCTCAGCAGTGTTCTGTGATTGGTCAGCAGTAACACTCTGCTCAGCAGTGCTCTGTGATTGGTCAGCAGTATCACTCTCCTCAGCAGTGTCCTGTGATTGGTCAACAGTAAGACTGTTTTCTGCAGTGTCCTGTGTTTGGTCAGCAGAAACACTCTTCTCTGTCTTGTCTTGTGATTGGTCAACAGTAAGACTGTTTTCTGCAGTGTCCTGTGTTTGGTCAGCAGAAACACTCTTCTCTGTCTTGTCTTGTGATTGGTCAGCAGTAATGCTCTGCACAGCTGTAAGGTGTTCCAGAGCTGAAGATGACCATATGCTGTTTTCTTGGAGAAGATGTGAAGAGCTACCATCCTGCATGGTCTCCAAACACTCAGAACTCCACATGAGAGCTTGGCCGGTAGGGTCCAGGCCACCCGGAGGATCTTTCAGCTCCAGTGGCTCCGTAACAGAGGTTCCAACAGGAAGGAGCTCATCCCTGGAACATGAGTCATTCTTTTCTAGGAAACAGTAAGCATGGTCTTCATGCCTGTTACTGGAATCCAGGTCCAAGTGCTGAGAGAAGCTCAGAAGGCCACTGAGATCGTTCTGAAATGAGCAGCCGCTGGAAACGTCTGCTGCACTTTGAGTCAAAAGCAGGAGGGTCTCTTCTGTCATAACAGAGGCGTCGGGGATCTCCAGCTCAACCCCAGAACAGAGGAAGGATTTGAAGGTCACGTCCCCAATTCTGTTATCGGTGCAGTGTTCGACAGCAGAGTCCGCTGTGGCGGTTTGTGTTACGCAGCTGGTTGAGCCGTCACTCAAACAACCCACCGAAGCCCATTGGTCCTGTGTGTCAACAGTGTCTGTCAGCACCCTGCCGGTAATGTCCTCTGTGTGCTCGGACTGTACCAGCACTATGCTAGAGCTGGTCCTGGACTGCAGCTCCATCTCCCTGTCAATCACCTCAGCTCTCAGGGAATCAGGACAGCCCTTCTGAAAGACCCGCTCGTCATCCACAGCCGCCACGACTGTGGCGTTCTCCTTCGTGAGCTCCGTATCCACAAGAGACGCCTTGCCGATGGACGTGCCATGGAGAGATGAACAATGTGGCAGCTCCTCCACCTGGACCGGTTCACCCTGCGTGGAGAGAAAGGGGATGTCATCACAACGACACACCCTGGCACACCAGGTTTAATAGATTAAAAACGGGAATGTGTGCGCGAGTGTTTATAATTCCTACCTTCTTTTTCAAAGCAGGTTTACTGGACATCAGTTTAGTTGCAGACAAGGCGAGTTGCTGACCGAGTAACTCATTCTGTAGATTTCTCAACGGCAGCCTCTCGACTGGCCTCATCACAGGCTACACCGATGACAGAAACATAACATCTTACTTTACAACAGTTTTGTGCTGGAAAACTAAGACCAGAAAACCAAATGTATACTTAGAAATAAATCTGCCTTACTGTGATATCACCATTAGCTTGGAACCCTCTTCTTGCAGCCATCGTGAATTAAAAAGGTCTCTACGTAAGAAGAGGGTGAAAAAACACTAAATGAATCCGCCAACTGGATCTCAAGACTGTATAACATTATCAACCAACTTGGAAGCTGAAAGTGAAGGAAACGGATATAATGGACGCAATTCCATGTTCATTGAACAAAATTTGCCATAACCCTACTTCTGACTGCTAGTCTAATACCTAGAAAGGAAACTTAGTTTTGCCTTGACAGCTAACATTAGGCTACAGACGTGAGCAGTCGTAGTGAACTTTATGCTCGCATGTAATTTGTGGTTTTGAGGATGGATACCAGTGGTAGGACAGGACAGGTAACGTTAACACTAGTTAAAAAATAATAATTTAAACAAATGAATAAATAAAGTAACAGTTCACTGGGCTAACTACATTGGTGGATAACCTGAATTCGAGTGCCCAACATAATTCAATAGTGCACGTATCCGATTGTACAGTTGAATTTCAAAGATCGTTAGAAAGCTGAACAGAATAAGCAATTAAGTCCAGCGTTTGATAACAAGTCTAAGGCAGTTAGCTATCGTTAGCTGGCTGGCTAGTTAGCTGTCATCACAGCACATCTTGCCAGCAGAATAAACTAGTAGTCTAACGTTAGTATGAACCGAGTTATCAAACTAACAAAGTACAGCGGATTTCGAACATTCACATTATGATTAGTGTTTAACTGAACTTAGCTAGCTAATATTAACTATTATTATAATGAAAACCAATAGATTACTGAACGTACCTTCTATTTAGCTATCCATAAACCAACCGCTTGCAGTCGATTCAAATGTCTGACATCTCTGATATTATTGGATAGTACGGTAGTGACGTCAGGTATAAGGCCATGCTTCTTCTCCAGGAATTTATTTAGGTGTCAGCCACGCTGGTGGTGCCCTAGCGCCGCCTAGCGAGTCGGAGTGTGAATCGGAAACCGGGGACGGTTGGCATTTCTTCTAGTATCCCAGGTGCTTTCTCCGGTTTTTGGTTACCAGCATTGCCACTTTCCGAATTCGTAAAGGAAGAATAAGAGCAGGTATTTTCTATCTCTGTGTGCAACAAACCTAATACTTAACACGTAATACTTAAGCGTACATTGCTTTCCCGAGGAAGAATACCGTTTAAGCCATTAGGATTACTGTTGGAAAAATGATGTAAACAGATAGTTATATAGTGAGTTCTTCCACCACTGAGACAGTGTCTGAAAGATGAACTTTTGGTAAGCGTCAGAGACAACTGCTAAAGAGCAGCGTTTTGACACACCGCCTCTTCAAGACAGGCCAGGAAAACGGTTTACACCTACATTCTTTTTTAAATTTGGGCAGGAGAGGAAGGCCATTGCCACTGAGTAAGTAGGCCTAACATAACCGCCCTACTCCATACGAAAAATAAATAAATAAATAAATAGTTTAAGTTTGTAATTACTTTGTTTAAAAATAATTCACATGTAAAGTAATTTCCATTGGTTCCATTATTTTTTTCCATGAACCGAAAAAACGAACACGACAAACCTCAAAATTAAATAAAAAGATCCCGAGGAAGATGCTATTCATATGGTAGAGAAAGTGTTCATGAAAAGCTAGCCTGCTGAAACGAAATGCATTTACTGCGCAGTTCAGCTGGCGGGCTGCAGATTGAAAAGACGCGGTGATTGGTGCGGTAGCAGAACTTTCTGTTCCTCAGTAATGTTGGGAAGCGTATGTTTAATTTAAAACCTCCCACGGCTAAGCATCGCGTTACCGGTGCTGCAAATGGATTTAAATCCCCCTCGAGATAGATCACACATTTAACACATGCAGCCTGTTGAACAAATGGGTCTTTAAAGTTTGTTAATCTGAACACTTCACACTTGGCAGCGCTCAGCTGTTACCCCGGGGACTCCAGAGAGAGAGAGAGAGAGAGAGAGAGAGAGAGAGAGAGAGAGGCCAGAGCCGTAATGGATCCTGTGTGAACCTTTTCCACACCGGCAGTAGACTGTGGTTGGAGAATATGCACATGTTGGTGGCCTACCACAGCACAGCTTGGTCCTGGCAGTCAGGTATGGCTCTAGTCAAGAGTGTGGATGAGTGGAAGCCGTTTCCTAAGGTACTGTGCATTAATTTTTATTTGCCCTTCGTCACAGTAGAGAATTCTCTAAAATCCCCATTAATCAGCACTTGTGTGGGTTGGCTGTGAAGTCAGCCTGCAGCTTGAAGTACAGCTGATTGGCCAGCAGGTGGTGCTGTTGCTCTTTGTTTTCGCTTGACTCCGACATTTGGCGCAGAATATGCCGTCTATATTGTCTGCATTCAATATGGCAAATGTCCTCCAGCATGCGTCAGAAAACCATTTTACTGGGCGTCTCCAGCCCAGAGCACGAGAGGTTGTTGTACACAGCACTGCTTTACACGTTTATACTGACTTTTACATACATATATTTACAGAGTTTTACATACATATACAGTAGCTGAACACAAGCATACTGATCTGTTGAAGAAAGTATACAATCAAAATCATCACTGTTTTAATGGCTATTCACAAAGAACCAAAAGGGGAAAAAATACTATATTAAGCCTATTTTATTTAGTTGGGATTTTAAATTATTATAATTATTGTTTAAACCTGAGGGGAATGGAGTACTCATAGTGCCATAACGGGAGGATTTTGTATTGAACACCATGTTTATCGAGTAACTGACATGACTGTTTATCATCGGTGCATCCGTTTAGTGGGCTGCCAATTCGAAGTAAACTGGAAGTGAATATCTACACCGTGTCTGACCTTTACATATCAACAGCATGATTATCAGGTCGATTGTACTCTGCCAGAAGTTTACACAGAGTACAACGTGACAGTACGCCACAGAACCATTATTACAGGAGGGACTATGGTAATGAACCACAGTAATTAACCATTTCACTGTGAGAGAGCATGGGAAACAGGCTAGATGGCCCTTTGTAGGGGTGGCTTACCTAGCAACCGGCACTAGATTGTGGTGACCTAGTTGGGGACTTTACGTCCTTGCAGGTAAAGGAGAATCTAGTCCATTCACACCTTAGTGTCTGAAAGTGGGGTGACTGTGTGTGAGGCAGAGCTCCTCAGAACATCAGTGCATGCTGGGAAATGCAGTGCTGTGCCCCCAATACCTCTAATGGATGCACACATAATCAATTCTGCAGCAGCACAAATGACAAACAGTGCATATCTGTCAAACCTGGATTATCTAAGGAATTGTTGCTTTTGAATCAGATTCATTGTGTGGTGAGTTATGCGCACGTATTTGTGTACTTTGGGTTTGTGTGATTGATGTCTAAGATACACCCCCCCCCCGTGACCCTGTTAAACAGACATGGGGAGAACACAGGTGGCTGTGTTGTTCTAAATAAAGACATCACGTCTCCTGGTTACACTTAAACATCACTTTCTCAGAAAAACACCCCGTTTCACAGGGAGTGGTGCACACATGCATTACCGGTGTTTTTTACATTGCTGAAAACAAACACGCAAAGGGAAATGCAAGTGGCATTTACACTCGAGTTACTCTTTTTTTAAGCAGACTGCATTCCTTCAAAAAAAGAAAAAAAAAAAAGAAAGTCATGCAGGTGTTCGGTGGGGGCGTTTCCGGGACGACGCGACACCACATCCTTTTCACGCCCTCTGGCAGCCTTCGCTGTTACCGCGGTCACCGGAACGGCTGTGATCGCCATCGTCCTGGCAACCAGACCCCTCATCGCCCTGGCAACCAGACCCCTCATCAGGGCTGACGGTAGGGACGTACGGTCAGAACGCCAGCCGATGTGGTCAGCACCAGCGTTTCCGTTCACCAGAAATAAATTATTAAAAAATAAAAAAAAAAGAGTTCTGTGGGGCTGGAAAAGCACAACATTTCCAAAAAAGTTAAACGCACACAGATTCAGTTTTAATGACATGCTTTTATAACTATTGGCGCATTTTGAGACTGACTGAATTATTACTGTAAGCATCCAAAACATACAAACACTGACCTTTGCCTGACAAAAGGATTTCCTCCCGATCGCTTACTTTCTAGAGAATGATATGTTACAGACTCCACTATGATTATGATCCTGCTCTATGATTCTAGCAAATACACATTTTTTTCATAAGTTTCAGCATGAGTTTTTGTGATCAGTCCAGCCAAACTGATGCTCAACAGACATCAATTCAGATTACAGCTCTGATCTGCGTACTATACTGTGCACTATTACTTAGTACACAAAACAATGAGTGCCAAGTACTATTTCATATATACTATACCAGCAGACTCTCACCCTTTATGCTAAAATCACAGTTTCCCCTCCGTTTGTGGTTTGATGGACGTGATCTGGAGCTTCCTCGGTTTCCCGGCTGTCAATCAGGGGGCGTGACCCCTGACCCCACGCCCTCCGTGCTGCCTGTTAGCCGTTAGCCTGAGGCGCTAGAAGGGACGCTAGCGCTAGTCCGTCTCCTGCACAAACAACGGCAATTACACGGACGAGAGGCTTTAATGGGGAGCCACTTTCCAGATGGGTTTGGCTGGAAAAAAAACCCAGAGGTTTACAACCGCAGGGACGTGTCAGCGAGTGGATATAGCCGTGCTGTAAAAGCAGCAGTGTGTGTGGATATAGCCGTGCTGTAATAGCAGCAGTGTGTGTGGATGTAGCCGTGCTGTAAGAGCAGCAGTGTGTGTGGATGTAGCCGTGCTCTAAGAGCAGCAGTGTGTGCGAGCGTTTGTGTCAGAGAGTGGATGTAGCCGTGCTGTAAGAGCAGCAGTGTGTGTGGATGTAGCCGTGCTGTAAGAGCAGCAGTGTGTGCGAGCGTTTATGGGGCGTTCTGTGCGAGGGAGAGTCTCTCTTCACCGCCCGACCTCAGCGGGGGCTGTTCTCGCGTTCGCTAACGGCCCCGGATTTCGGGTCAGCGGCCGTTTGCCGGGGCGAAGCGGGGACTCTGAGGGCTGATGTAAATGGCCCGCGCAGGCATCTTAAACAGGGCTGCTTCAGCCCCAGAACACAGCGGTGGCGAGGCCACCTCACTGCTGTGGCATTCATGACTTCACCGTGCGTCACAGTGCATGAAAAACCAGGCCGTCGGGCCAGACTGAAGAGGCATGTGACCCAACCAGTGTGTTTTGGCTAACTGGCTGTGACCATAATCGATGCTTTAGTTTAACGCTAACAGGAGCAATTTGCCATTTCTCCTGATCATCTGAAGAAATGACAGACATTTTGGGAATAAAGCAGCGTGCTCAGGCTTTTAAATATTTTTGTAGGAGTGGGAAACGGGCGCTGTAACCATCAGAACATCCCCAACTCAAAAAGCTCTTTATTGGTTCCACGGAGCGTACCTCTTGTTTTTGTGAGTCCGGTTCCGCCCCGTGATCCGTGGGGGGGGGCTGTCAGTGGCAGATGCCGGGTGCTGTGGTAATGCCTGCCTCCTCTCCCTAATCCCGGGGTTTTACCGGCGCATTCCAGCATTTCGGAAGGAGCCTCCGGAGCCCCGCCCATCTGCCGCCGGCCCGAGCAGCGCTCAGACAACCTGGCGAAGGAGACGAGTTACAAGGGCACCCGATTCCCCAGATTAAATATGCAAATCAGAGAGAAAGAGAGAGAGAGAGATCCCTAACTAAAATACTGCTTGGCGCTGCAGCAACTGAACTGTACACCTGACAAATTTATCTATGAAACATTTTTTCCATCTGAAACATACTTCAAATATCATATTAGTAGCTTTAATCAGTACAGTCATAAAAGCTCAGGTTTCTAAATCAGCAGATAATGCTTCATAATTATAATGTGCTGATAATTCATCCAGTAGAAATTAACTACGTCGGGACATGTAATCCAGTAAACACAAAGGTGTCTGTGGAACGGGAGATAAACCTTGTTGTAAATTTAAAAAAAGAAAGACATTATAACAGTATTATGCTCAGCATAAATCGAGATGGCATAAGCATATGCAGTCACCGCAATCTCCAAAATCTTTCAGGTAATATCTGTATAGTCAGCTAATGGCTCCAAATGATTTTTTTTGTAATGATCATATCCATTTCAGTTCTGATTCCCCTGTTTGCGGTGCGCAGTGGAAGCTGCCTTAACCACTGGCCGTTTGATTTGTTTGCCATCTGTTCTGCGTGATGTTTTCGTGCTATTTTCGTGCTATTTTTGTGCTGTTTTCGTGCTATTTTCGTGCTATTTTCCTGCTATTTTCGTGCTGTTTTCGTGCTATTTTCGCGCTGTTTTCGTGCTATTTTTGCGCTATTTTCGTGCTGTTTTCGTGCTATTTTCGTGCTATTTTCGCGCTGTTTTCGTGCTATTTTCGCGCTATTTTCGTGCTATTTTCGTGCTGTTTTCGTGCTATTTTCGCGCTATTTTCGTGCTGTTTTCGTGCTATTTTCGCGCTATTTTCCTGCTATTTTTGTGCTATTTTCCTGCTATTTTCGCATCCTGTAACACGCCTAGCATCGCACAATAAACACACAGCAATCCTCGTCTCGCTCGCTGCTCACCGGTCGCTCACCTACCTTCCATATGGGTCCAATACGGTCGCCATAATAAACGGAATAATTTGTGCGAGGAATGTCCCAGAGGCACGGACGACTCGGCCAAAGCATTACAAGGAGTTTACTGACAGATTACGCTTCTGCGATCACAAATTAGAGTATTTTCAAACAGTACAGTTGATATTACTCCAATATTTAATATGATCACACACTCGAGTAATTTGAAAAGTATTCAGAAGTATGCCATACAAACACATTACAGTTAGTGTCATCACTAACATACGAATGACCTGACCTGGCAAAATGCATTCCTTTGCACTTAAATCACCTGAAGTAGGTGTGTTAGGAAGATATTTTTTATTACACAGTCTCTGTAAACCACCTGTAAAGGTGTTTGAGCATACTCAGTAAAAAGGGGTTTGAGTATACATAGCAAATGGATTTGAGCATGCTCAGTAGGTGCGATCAGAGAGGAAGTGGGTGTGGCACTGGGAGAACCAAGCCTGTGAGCGAATGGGAGGTGGCATCTGACCTGTCCAATCAGGCGTCCGAAGGCCTGGCATGTGTGGACTGTATTACTCACGGACAGGAAAGGCCCAAAGGTAGCAGAGCGGTCCTCTGAAAAGGGCCCGTTTGCTGAGTACAGTTTCATTTTGGGGTGGACAGCGGTGTGTTCTCACTTATTTCGGCAGCGGGACAGACTGGCTCCTGTGAGGGGCGCGCTCACCTTGGCCAAAAATGCCCCCCCCCCATCAGACACTTCTGCGCACTAATCCCTCCTCCCCCCTCCCTACCCTCTCCCCCCTCCCTCCTCCCGTTCGGCAGGGCTGGGGGGGGAGGAGCCGGCAGGTTGGGGAGCCCCTTTTGAAGGGCACCGCCCCGCCCCGCCGCTCGCCGATGGACGGTTGCCAAGGGGATGGCGTACTCCGTGGCACATGGCGCGCACCGCGAGGAAGCTGTGCCAAGGTCGTGCCACCCCCTCCCCCCCACCCACCAATGCCCTTTTCAAAAACGGCTACACATCCTGTGCCCTGGCACTCACTTAAAAAACGGCCAGGAATGCCTCGAGCGCTACCAGGCAGTATTACACTTTGTTTTATTACTATTATGATTACCCTAACCCGAACCAACCCCCTAATTTAGGCCTATTCCGAGAAGCCAGGGCCACAGCGCACATGGAAAATTACTGGTGTTCGCTTTCGCTGAAATTACTGCCCGGAGCTGCCAAGCTTTTATCAAGTGTGGTGGCTTAAATACGTATAAATATACGTGTAGTGTAAATACGAAATGATGGAATATGAAAATTCTGTCCCTGCAGTCTTGGGCTTCTGCTTCAGAATGGAAGTCTGACCGCGTGCTTCTTCGTTCTCATCATTTATGATCCGACGAACCCCGCCTCTGTCTGTGGCAAAATCATCGGCGACGACGGTTTCGCTGTATTTTGGGGAGTTGTTACCGTGTACGCGCCTCAGTGTACCTGTCCGGAGGCTAGGGACCCAAAGGCGTGTATTGGGGGTTCACTTGGGGTCAGGTTTCTTTTCCCCCTGCATTTTAAGTGCACTGTCAAAGTTCCAGTGCAACATCAGAGATTTCACTGTTTCAGTGTAGATAAAATGACAGATTTTCTAGCATCTCATCGATTGTTTGTGCGATTCACGTGCGCCAGCTGTGGAATTATCTTCACGGGATGTCAGCCTACCTGCTGTATGTGTGTGTTTGCATGTGGAGTGTGGTGGGGGGAGGGGTGAATGGAGGGGTGGGAAGGGGGGTGAGTTTGGCTCCCGATTACTCAAAGTGAGGACCAGATGGAGTCAGCACCGGCTTCCTTATGCCTCTTCTGAGGGCCGCGGTGCTCTGCGGGGAGGGGGTCAAAGGTCACCCTGGAGGAGCGGTGGAGTAAAAGCGCTGGTCCTCCCGCGGCCTGTGCTCTCGGCCCCACAGCACAGCAGATGGGGCGCTGTGGGCTGGGTTTTGTCATGGTTTTTTAAGAATAAATCAGGCCCCTTTTTTAGGATGGCAGGAGCGGTTTGGAAGACAAGGCTATGATGTCATCAGTGAGAGGAGACTTGCTTGGAGAGTCAAACCTTGTCCAGTGGTAGAGGCATACAGTCTGAGACGCAGGTGTGGGGTCTAATACAGAGGTAGTTTGCAGATGAGGAAACCAGAAGGGGCAGTGTGCACAGGGTTGTGATCAATCAGTGTGATGTGATTTCTAAAGGATATCTGCCCTTGGGATATCTTCCCTCGGGGTATCTGCAGATTGGGCTGAAACAGAGGGTAGAGGAGGAAGTAGGAAGAGGTGGCTGCTGCAATTGAAGTTTTTATTATTTTTTTTAAAAAGGGAAATTAATTTATTGCATTGATCAGCCGAAGCAGGATGGTTATAATTTGCAGCAGACCGCAGGCATGGGCGGATGGTATCGTAGGGGGACCCTTGCGGATTCTCTCTGCCATTCTCGGTGATCCCGTGAAAACATGAGTGTGGCTGGCTGGTGACGATCCCCCACGTCTCATTGTGCTTTCATGTCTTCGCTCTTTGAAGGCAGAAGCTGACAGAGACTCAGACACACCCAGTGCTGCTGCCAGGATCTTCATAAGAGCGCGTAAATCACACCACCCCCGGGCTCGGTTCATCCCAGCTGGTTACCATTTAAAACAATGGACTGAGCTGCGAAAATGGTTTTCAAATGCTCAGAGGCCAACATGTCTTATCCCACAAAACCTTCTTAAGTTTCTGTGCCTGTCCCGTGAAGTAACATCCGAAAATGCCCTGTGGGCCCTGTGTAGGGGATGAGCGTGCCTTCTGGGCGTGTTTCGCCACAATTTGTAAACACCCTGCCTGTCCGTCACAAGACGGTCTGGAGCCTTCTTTTGCAAAGTGCTAGGTTTGAGTACTCCATGTACATGTCATGCTGGCTAATGCAGAAATTTATCTGACAGTAACTCACTTGCATTTAACTTTGAGCGAATATGAGGACACAGGCTGATGAATTTCAGGCCTATGTCTTAATGGGTCCACCCCTGTCTTGTCAAAATGAAGGACAATTTTGATTTGGCCAATGTTGACTTTGTTTTGGCTAGACCGATGTCATTGTATTGTAACATTCAATGTCACTCGAGCAGGAGACAGTTTTGAATACACAATGAGACAATGAGAGTAAAACAAAACAAAACAAAACAGAACCAAAATGCACCAAAACTCTAGAATGAATGCATGCATTCATACTGTTCTTGTGCGGTACTGGCAACATTCCATGTAGGTTGGCACGAATCCCACGCTCCACTTAGGCCTGTCTTCGACCTGAGAAGTCTTTCATCCTGTGGATAACTCATAGTTGCACGTTTTTGACCTCTCTTACCTGAGAAGTTTGCCGTCCTGTGGATAATTCACGGTTCTGAGGTGTTTCCGTGTTCTTCTTCTTATCCTCCAAATCACCCCTCTGTGCTTTAATATTCCCACCCAAAACTCTTGGTCAGCTGTTTAAGAAACTTTTTTTAAAGAAAATGTACAGGATTTAAACAGGACCTGCCTCTTTGTCAGATACACTGAGGACACTTGGAGGATTTTAGGGAAATCTGCAGACCGTTCGACGAGCAGGATGAGATATGTGTACCATCTTTGGCCTGGAGGCTGAGAGGAGCGTGAAATTTGTGCCAGGCTACGCTGACGATGTTGCCAGTACCCCACAAGGACATTGAGAAGGCATGTATTCATTCCAGAACTCTGGCTGTTTTGTTTTTGTTTTACTCGGTCTCAGTTTGCATTCAACACTCTCTCTCATGCTCGGGTGACAGTGAAGATTAGAGTATACTCAGGCAAAGATTCAGTCCACATTTGTCCTTAATTTTGACTTAAAAGTAAATGTTTTCTTTTTTTCGTTCTTCACAAACGCAGCAGGGTGAATGAAATTTGGCTGATTGTCAAACCTTGTTTTAGCAAAGGTAAAAATGAACAGGGACAAATATTGAATCAATCAAGGCCCAAGTCTAGACTCCAGAGTTTTTGCTTTATGCTATGCTTAATTACTGTAGAACTTTCTGTATAATTCTTTCCTGTAGCCCACATTTTTGTGGTCACTGAGTGACACTTTTATTTATACTATTCTCTGGAACTTTGGAGGTTTGGCTTTATCACCTATTAAGGATTGAGGGGAAAAAAATGTTTCCAGTTTTTCCTGAACTGGCTCATTTACTTTTTTCCGGTTTTTAAATTATTTTTAGAAAATGTGCATAGTGACTGTATGACAGCCTGTTTGTAAATGGCTCTGTATGAGAATACAGACTAGCTGGCTGACTGATATCTGGGTCACCTGCTCTTTCTATGGACAATGTGCACATATATGTACGCAATAGTACTGTAATGTGCTGTGTGCACTGAGAGATAACAGGGATGGTACTCTGCTAAAGAATGAATTTGTGACTCAGTGTTATTTATTATCCTGATAGATACTTTCTGTCTTTCTTTGTTATCATGTTTTTCCTCAGAGGTGACAGGTGACAGGTGACAGGTGAGACATTCCTCAGGTTCCTTCATGAGTTTGGACCCATCCTATGGCAGTTCCAGCCACGCCTCTCTCTCATTAGTGCTGTAGAAGACCACGCCCCTCTCTCATTAGTGCTGTAGAAGACCACGCCCCCCTCATTAGTGCTGTAGAAGACCACGCCCCTCTTTTATTGGAGCTGTAGGAGACCACACCCCTCTCTCAGTAATGTAGAAGACCACACCCCTCTCTCCTTAGAGCTGTATGAGGCCATGCCCCTCTCTCATTAGTGACCACGCCCCTCTCTCATTAGTGCTGTAGAAGACCACGCCCTCTCTCAGCTGTGCTGTGCTAATAAAAGCGTGCTGGAATGGGGTATGGAGGACCACAGCGCTAACGTTGCCTTTTCCCCTCTGACTGTATGAATGATTTATCCCCGGTAAGTGGCCTCTGAGAGGCTGCAATGGCCAGGAGCTCAGCTGGACCCGCGGCCAGATTACCCAGATTACCAACGCAGCAGGTGCCGGATGTGGGAGTCCGGGGGGGAGGGGAGGGGAAATGGGGGGGGGGGGGGGGGCAGGCGGGTAAGTGCCAGATGTGTGGGATTGCTGGAGTGAGTGGGAGCTGTGTAGGGCTGGAGGTGGGACCTGCTATAGGGGGGCATGGATGAATTTACAGTCATCTGACAGGCGAGTTGGCAGGGGTGCACAAACAGGAAGGAGGCACCCCCCTTCCCCCCTTCCCTCACTCTCCCTCCAGCACCCCCTTCCCAACACCCCCCAAAAAAACACTTTCCCCACATTCGCTCCCTCACTGGGTCCGGCTCTCAGGAAGTCAGGGCTGAATGGGGCCTATTGACCACGCCCGGCTGGGTTCTCCCCGGCTCGGCAACCGTTGTCGGGGAGAGGGGGCGCGGGCGGCATGCGGCGGCCCTCTCCCCACGGGCGGGAAGGCCGAAGCCTTCGCCGAGCGCCCGCACACTCCTGAGTTACGGCCCCCGGGAGGTCGGGGCCCGGCTCTGAATGCACAATAAGGGGGGGGGGGGGGGGGCTCTGTGGCCCTTTCCCAGCTGGGCCTGCGCGCTGGGCCACTGTAATTTACCAATTTGTTTTGCTCGTCGGGCCGGGGCACATGAAACAAGAGGGCCTTTGAGGCGGTGAGAGGCGGACGCTGTCCCCGGGACTCCCCGTACCCCTCTCCGCACCTCGACAGCACATCCCTCACGCGGCTCGCACCTCTGCAGCCGGGACAAAGGGAGCCTGAGAGTGAGCACACAGACAGGCGAGTGCGTTCAACACCCTTAGAAGAGTAGGCCTTTTCGGGACGTATTTTCAGAATTCTAACTCGGTGTTCTAGAACTCTGTCGCTTTCAATCCCCAGAAGTGATTGTTACATCAGCATCGGAATGTTCAGTTAAGAACATTCTGATCGCATATTTGTGATCTCACACCTTAAAGGGTTCATTTGTTTTCACCAGTTTCCTGACATATCACACAGCCTGATTATATCTTGGATTTGTGTATTAAATATAATTGTATGTACTACTGCAAATGCACTGAGTACAGCTTTAAAGGGCAGATTTAATGTTAAATTCGGTGCAAAGGGACAGGGATTTGTGTTGGGATTGGTATATGAATACCAGTTCTGTATAATGGCTGATCCTGAGACTGCCTCAGTTTCTCAGCTGGTGAATTATTCATTAGGGGTCTTGGGGAATGTCCTGATATACGGCCGGGTGGCGTCCCAGCTCTGGGAGGGGGTGGGGTCTAAAGGTTTAACGTGATAACGAGGGGGATTAGCAGGGACTTAAGCACACCTGTTCCTCAATCCATGTGAGAATGTGTGTGTGTGTGTGTGAGAGAGAGAGAGTGTGTGTGTGAATGTGTGTGAGTGTGTGTGAGTGTGTGGGGTGCAGGGGGTTAGGAGAGGGGCACAGTGGGTGTATGCACACACAGAAACACACACAAACACACTCGAAGCTGTTTTTCTATAGCTCAAGTAGTTTGGATTTCTGATCATGAGAACATAGCTTGTCATGGCCACAAAAAAGCCATGCATAAATTGTATGTAGCAGGATAAAGATCTTTTGGAGAGACCTCCACGGTCAAGACTGTGGGGTCACATGCTTGCTATCAGCCAATTGGTGTTTTGCAGCAACATTTGGTCTGTCACAGGGTGAAGCCTGGTTGTCACGATAACAAGATCTGAAACAGACATGTCTGCTTGTTTGTTTTTTCATTAAATAATGAAGGCAATTACTTCCACATGGGGAGAAGTAAACAGCGTGTAACATCAGTGGAGACCCCAGCTTCATGGTCGAAGGGGGAGACTGAATGCTATTCAGGTACCGGAGTGAAAAAGCAGAGGGGAGACGGATTAATTAAGCAGTGCGGAAAAACGTTCCGCCATTTTGTTTGTTATCAGTAAAGGTCTAGAGAACATTAAGAGGGTGAGGGTTCTGCAGGTCCGGTGGAGCTGAACGCCGATCGTCTGGCTTTGGCACGCCATCACACCCTGTCTGGAGTCCCAGGTCTGCTGCTACCTAGCTATTGACCCTTTAAGGTTGTGAGGTCACAAATATGCGGCTGGAATGTTCTCAACTGAACATTCTAATGCCGATGTCACAATCACGACTGGCAACTGAAAGCGGTGGAGTTCTAGAACACTGAGAATTATGGGAAAAAAAACAAGTCCAAAAGAAAACATAGTCTAGGGTTAAATACAGGACTCAAATAAACAGGGCTTCAGTGGAGAATGCAGTTCAGTTCAATTCAGTTCAGTACGACATGTCACATCGACAAGGGGCCAGATGAAAAAAAAGAAAAAAGACAAAGTAAAAATAAAGGATGGGGGCATAAGAGCCAATTATGGAATTATTTTAGGAATCAGAGAATTAAACTGTCAGGTGTCTTGAGATCTCTGGGTAATCTTGCACTGTTTGGGAAGGAAAGTTGCACCTGATATTTTATCCAAAAACAGTGAACACTCGGAATCACACACGCGAATAACAAAAGGTACAGGGTACAGAAATGTGTCTTTCACACCGGTGAGGAGATAAAGCAGCTTTATTCTGCCTGCGGATGTCGCCTCTATATCAGTTCTGCAGCTTTGATTCGATCTCTTATTTGTCTGGTGATCATTACACACCCAGCAGGAGAGAAGGCCATGCAGTCGTCTCACGGTGGAACCTGTGATGTCTGGCACAGATGCGGTGTTTCAGAGGAACTTTGGTTCGGAGATGTGCAAAAAGAAAAAAAGACCCAAAACAAAACAAAAATACTCTGGTCTCTGAATACATCTCCAGGTCTGTTTGTGAGGGTTATTCTGGGGGGGGGGGGGAGAGATGAGTTTGAGGGGGGAGGACGCTGAGAAGGGGGCTTGTTTTTCTGCACCTGTTAAGAAGCTTCACTTGACCCCTGAGTCTGTTCTGGGGGGGGCGAGGGGTGGGGTGGGGAGGCGGGAAGCGGGGGGCACGCTGAGCAAATCACCAATTTGGCACAGTAACAGCCAGGGCATTCTGGTCTCCGGTTACAGGAATTCCGCCCCTCCGCGAACGCACGGGATCAGGGTCCCGCGTCCGGCCTCGCCGCATTCCGCCGTCAAGCGCCCCAATCGATTCCGAATTACCACGCTGCGCCCCCCCCCCCCCCCCCCCCCCACCCGTGGATCAGCATTCGCCGAATACGCGCCCCCCCCCCGTCCTCTCTCAGGGAGGCGGGGGTGGGGTGGGGTGGGGAGGGGAGGGGGCAGGGAGGGTTAAACCCCGACGCTCCTTCACTCCCGTGAGTACGGCTCGAACAAAATGGCGAGGATGAAACACACGCGCTGTAATAACGTCCGGCCCGTCCAGATTTTAATGAGGCGCGCTTTCTTTTACTTTGTTTGTGTTAGAAACCTGTCGGTCGGGTTTCCCTGTTGATTAAACGCGGGCACAACACGTAAACAAGCAGGCCGGGTGTTAAAGCAGGGGGTGCTATAAAGGTACACACACAGAAGAAAAAAAGATCAAAAAGTAGAGATAAAAAATAGAAATAACAGTGACTGCAGGTCATCTCAGCACATTGGCTGGCCGTGTGGGACAGTGGGGAGTGGGGTGGGGTGGGGGGTGGGGGTTGGGGGGTGAGAGGTCGATAGCAGGAGGTCGTAAGGTCAGGGCCCAGGTGAGCTGCATAGGTGAGCCGCCCAGCTGTGCAAACGGACGGCGTGTGGAAAAATGTGTGCTACGCAGCGCGCCCTTCGCACCCGAGCTGACCGCTGATCCAGCCCACGTCATGGAGGGAAGCTGCGTGTTTGCACGCGACGTGAGGGAACGCAGCTCTCAAACAGGTCTCTCAAACACAGCTGGCTGAGCTGTCTTTCACACAAAGGGCTTCACTTCTCACCTCTAACGCTTGGCTGCAGAAATTACTGCACGGCAGAAATGCCCGGTGGACAGCCGCCAAAATTATGAGTCCTCTTTACATTTACATTTTCAATATAATATCATTGGGACGGCACAGTGGTGCATGTTCTCCCCGCGTCTGTGTGGGTTTGGAGATTTTAAAAGGAGGTGTGGGGGGCCCTAAACGGGCCCGTTCACTAAAAGTCGGCCTTGTGAGTTCGGATGTTTTACCCATGCCTACCTGCAACTTGCTTGTTCAGGTGAAAGGTGAGCTAGGGGGCGTGGCCGTGAAGGCAAACAGAGCAGCCGGGTGATTGGAAGATGCTCGGGGACTGCAGGTGAGGAGCAGCCACGCTCTTACCTGCCCAGTGGGAGTCTGCAGCCCAGGGGTCTTCAGCTTTGATTAGATGTACAGGAGAGGTAATTGTGTATTCTGGGTGGCTGAAGACCAGCCAATCAGCAACGCTGTGAATACGCTGAACGGCCTGGCGACCCAATTTAACAGATGTACCGCGGTAGCTGTGAGGCCGTGGGAATAAGGGCTGGGATCACTCTAATATTGTAGCGGGAAAAACGCAGCGGAGAGAGCGCATTCGTTTGGAAGGAGAGGGTTAAATGAGAACCGAAACAGCTGTGTAGATCCAGCCGAGCCGGCTCTCGCTGCGCAGAAAACATCTGACTTGTCGGCCCCGTTTGCAGTTCACCCGGGCAATTTGTTCCAGGTAATTGAAGTTGGGATTTTCACCAGTGGAATTAATGTATCGTGAAAACCATTAAGGTGGGCAGACCTGGATGCCATTTCAAAGCGTTGTAGAAAAAACGGCTCGAACTCGGGCGCGTTTTGACAGATGCGTCTTCCGAATGCGCGAGGAAAGAGACGCATATTCCGAACGCGCTAGGAAAGAGACGCGCATTCCGAACGCGCGAAAAAAGAGACGGGATAGGCGTCTCGGATTAATCACGCAGGGGGACCGAACGCCTCTGGCCTGCTGGACGGACGCCATTCAGTTTGCAGAAACATTATGGTGTTCTCAACATTGCATTGGCGCTGCAACGGCGGTTGCTGCGCTGGTTCTGTTGCACGTGTGACTGCAAGACACCGGCGAAAGCCCATCGGCGGCCAATTCAATCCCTTAACATAAAAACACTTACCAATAAATATTATCAAATCAATTGATTCGTAAACATAAAAATGGACTTGTGTGTAAACTACGCATTCATCTGTTGCATGTTCTTCATTTATTCAAAGTGTGGGGGGAAAATATTGTTTAAACTAAAAACAGGATCTGGGGACATGATTATTTTATAGCTCGTTTTATGAATAACTGATGTTGCACGTCTGCCTCTTATTGGCATGTTCTGGTACAGGCATTCTGTATTAATGCCAGAGTTCTTTCTCCATGGAAACGCACACGATGGAACGCAGAGGTTCCCAACCCCAGTCTTGGAGAACCCCCGCGCATTTCGCCTTTTGTTTCTATCCTTAATTACTGCTCCTGAAGTATAAAACGCTGCTTATTTGTTTTTATTTAGACACTTCAAACGCAGAAACAAAGATCGCACGAACATTCTACGTTAGTATAAAGATTAGTATTAGTATTTAAAGCTGTATTTATGAATTTGAATGATGCATTTATTAATAATTGTTATTTTTAATCAGCTGTGGTTTATTTGGTTAATATTTTTTTTTTTGTAATTGCAAACGCCGATGTTGGCTTTCTGCACGCCATTTTAATCACAGGGTACTGGAACGCACCCGTTTTGTCCTGTAATAGTATTCTTTCCACCGACTGTCCATGAATGAAGAATCAGCAGGACTGCAACGCTGAACCGGGCCAGATTGCTTTTCCCGAAACGCGAAGAGCTGCAACGCGAGAATCTGATTGTGCGATTCCCACTCAGATAGCTACATACTAACAATCATTTTTTTCTGGCACTAAGGCCAGAGTAGTCAGTGAATAGACTAGAGGTTGCACGGTAGCGTTTCTCTGGTGAATCAAATGCTCCTGAATGACTTACCCGATTTTGCAGATTTATACGCAAATGCAGATACAGCATAATGCACCGTATGTTAATCACAGTGACTAGTGAGCTGGCTGAAAACGTTGTGCAAGTGCAGGCCATGCAGTATGATTTTGGAAGGAGCGATAATTTTTTTTAAGTCAGAGAGGCGAAACGATACTAAACTATACTTTAATTTATGAGCGTGTTAGTCATTGCGGTGCGTTCACATTGGCTCTTTGAAGTAAATAAGCAAATACTTAGTCTGTGCTGTCTGCTTCACATCTACCCTTGTTTGGGAGCTGTATACAGACTGCCAGTTCAAAACGGTTTTGTTTCTTTTTTTTTTTTTTTGCATGCTGCAGGCAAATAGCGCTGCGTTGGGAAAAGTTAATGTTTAAATTGGTCCCCACTACCTAAACATTTGGAAAATGACTAACTGTGTTTTTTGACAGAGGTCCAGGTCTCCTTTGTGGCTGGTGTGCACTTCACGGTGGCATCTTTTTTAAAACTTTCAAAACAAATACCCGTCCGTTCGTGAAAGGACACCAAGTAAACAGTGAAACCGCTTTGGGGCCGAGCGTTTAAAATAAAAAATCCGCGGCGACACGCCCGCTGATATTTAACGCTCATTGGCCCAGTGCTTATGGGTGTGAAGAGCCCTACAGGCAGCTCGTCTGTTGGTGTGAAGAGGCTCCGCCCACCCACCCACGTGCCAAGTGGAACAGTGCGGTCAAACTATTCCCTCTTTACGAAAATAATTACATGGCATTATTGAAATAGTGTTACTTGTCAGGTTCGATTTCCTGTCAATCACCGGAAAATGATTGTAGTTTTCCCTAAAAGCAGATGAAATGACGGCTTGTACACACGCAGATACCCTACTGCACATCCATGCGTAAATCTAATCGTGATCAACTGTATTGACAGTTTAATATAGCATGCATTTTGAGTTTTATGGTGCCGTTTATGAGTATACCTCAGTGTAGATGCTTAACATACAGCAATTGTTTTATTAGTGTAATGGTTTTTTTTCCTTTTTTAATCTTTTCTTACAATGGAGCCAAATCAAAAGAAAATATCTCAAATTGATATGCCCTCTGGTGGTGAAGATAAGAATATCTTAAACATGAAGGCAAAAAAATAAAAACAGTAAAGATCAGCCCCAGACACTTATCAGGACATATTTAATGCTCTCTCCATAAAGTCTGGCTGAAATCGGAGGCCCTTCCAGTCTTTGAGCCTTTTCACACTGTGTTCAGTCTGATATGGAGTCTGACTGGCTGTCATTAAAAGGGGTGGGGTTTTCTATGGCTGCCAAGATAAGAAGTTTACTTCATTGTTTCTAAACTTGAGGGACCCATGACTAAACTGAAGTTGCCTTAGCCCCGTTTATTTTTCAGTGTTTTTGTTTACCTCGCAAAATTTTTTAATGATTTTGTGGCTTTCTGATTAGAAATTGTGAAATGAAAATGAATATACTTATAAAATTCTAGGACAACATGATCAACATCAGCTACATTCTCTGATTGACGTGTTCATTGACAGATCCTAATTCCAAGACACCCCAAACTTAGCTCACCTGATGTCCTTTACTTGTTTAAGAGCCCCCTAGTGGCTGAGCTGGAAAAGACGCCTGCCACGTGCACAGGCCAGCATAGCCGTAGCATAGCTAACTGGAGCCTCGGCATGTGATTTGCTGACACTGTCAAGGGGTTTGCAGTGGTGGAAACCCAATAGGGTTTTCTCCCACCGGGGTTAGGAGGGCTATAATCTAGCCAGGGGCCTCTGAGTTAGCACTGCCTCTGGGCCTCTGTAGCTGTGTACTGTGTAAACGTTAGGGAGCGAGAGAGACAGACACGGGTGGCTCGTAGCAGGGGGGTGGGCATCAGCGCGAATCTCTTTCGTTTACCACCTCATTATCGTACGGGACGTCAGTCTGCGGGGGGGGGGGGGGGGGGGGGGGGGCGCTCCTCGCTCCTCCTGCGGGGGCGAAGGCCTCACCAGCTCTCGCCGCCGCTACCCACTTCGTAAACGAGTGGAAGAATGTCCTCACAACCCGAAAGAGGAGCTGTAAGCAGACCCGGTCGAGGTCCAGAAAGGTCACCGGCCGCGTGTCAGCGAGAGATTGATTGGCACTGGCTACTATCTCCAGCGTGTCTTTTACTGTGGGGGAAATGGTCGGGCGCTGGCTCTCCTGGGATAGTGTGTCTGAGGAGTGCACAGACTTCAAAATGGCCTCCTGTTGGGCACGTGAGCATGTAGCACTAGTGCCAGCTGCGAAACAAAATGGGGGGGGGGGGTAATCAGTCGATCAGTCGCATGTTTTATCCACAGTAGTTATATGACTTGGGCACCTTGTCTGCACAACAGTGTGCTTTAATTCCAGCAGACCTCCTAATTTGTCACTGCTGTGTCCACTGGTGTCCGGGGGTCTCTGTGGCACGTCTTCTTGCACAAACAAAGCTAACCCAAACTGGGTTGAGACAGACAGAACAAAGGTTTGCTGCCCGCCCCCCTCTCGCCCTCCCCCCCCCCCTTTTTTTTTACCAAACTGCAGTGAACTTTCGCGACAGACTGTCGGTAAACAAATCAAACCCTCCCTGTACCCTGCGATGATAGCTTATGTATTTTTCTGTCTCGCTTTCTCTTGACGTGACGTCGGCCGTTAAATTATTTACCCTTTTGGAGAGAGTAGGTTTTTCTTTTTTGGAATGTTCTTTAAAAAGTCTAAGTCGGTGTTCTAGAACTCCGCTGCTTTCAGCCGCCAGTGGCGCTTGTTGCGTACATCAGCGTTAGAATGTTCAGTTACAGGACATTGTAGTCACACATTTGTTCTCTCTTGCACTTTAAAGGGTTACACATTTCACAGTATGGAACTATGCAGCCCCTCTTTTTTTTTTATTTCAACCAGACTGGAACTAATAATTATTTTATTTTCTTCCGAACTGGGACCTTTTTTTTTTTTTTTTCGTAAACACGGAACCACCGCAGCTTCGGTGGTTTTTTGAGTAAAGTGGGGACAACGAAAGCCCCAGCTTTGGCAGGGCTTTAAGCGGTTTCCCTTCCTCCCTCCCTCCCTCCCTCCCTCCCTCCCTCGCTCCCTCTCTCCCTCCCTCCATCCCGCTCGCCACAGCCGCTAATGCGGACGCGCTTTTCAGCGCGAGGGTGAGGTCGCCCCGATTTGGGAGCCCGACGCTCTGGGCCTCCATTTTAGGTCTGTTTACAACCTTCTTCCCCTGGTCAGGAAATTCTTTGGGTTGTTTACTGAGGGGAATATAGAATGTTCCCTGAAATGTCCCGCTCCGTGTGGCTCCGGGCCGCTCAGCCATCGCCAGCTAGCAGATGTTTCTGCTCTGAGTGATCAGCTCTGTCGAGAGGCGCAGAAGCATAAAGAGAAACAAAGAATACAAGGTGCTATATACAACACACTTTGTGATTCCCTCTTACATAAAATATATATATTTTTTTTTGCTAGGGGGTTTTAGATTTGATATTTTTAAAACACCATTACTGCATTTACTGTTTGTGGCAATATTTATTTTCTTGTAATTTTTAGTTTTATAATAATGCATTTTTATAGTTTTATTTGTATTTTAATGGCAGATTTGTATATTTTCTGTCAGTTGCCTGTTGATCAATATACTGAAAACCGATATTACTGCTGTTTCATTAACCAGTGTGAAAATGTGTTCAATGCAGATGTGCTGCCAGTGAAATGAATAACCAAGAAAAAACTTAAATGTGAAATTTTAAATCTTTAAAAAAAGCTAAAGGTCTAAGATTAAATATATAATATATGCTTATTTTCCACTGAAATACACAAACCACATGCACCCCCACGTACACACACTCACCGGTATGGTTCTGTAGACCTGCCTGTGTGGAGTAGGTATAGGCCGGTTTCCAGTCCGTAGTCTCCTCCCCTCTCTGCGCAAGGGAAGCCGTGATGACATCATCACCGTGCTAACAGTGGCTAAGTGTTCTCTTCTCTGCTAGCTTCGGGCTGCCCCTTCAGCACCTCTGTGGTCACACCCTGTGGGGTAACCGAAAACCGTGAGACCACCCAGCCTAAAATCCGAAACCTCTAGTGCCCTTAACGTCATTCGTCGCGGAATGAAATTCCAAAATATTTTATTAAAAAAATAAAATCAAAAGTGCTCATTTGCATCGCAGTACAAAACTAGTTCCAAAGGAAACACAAGCATGGCTGTTTTTTTTCGCACAGAAATGAGAGCATATTGCCGTTTTAAGTGTCAAGAAATGTGGGTTTTGCTTGAGTTTCTCATACCTGCTTTTTCAATCCCACAAGTCAGTGCAAACTCAGTGAAAAGCAAAAGCTCATAGTCCAGTTTGTTGTGGAGTTAAGGGTCAGAGAACTATGGAAACTGGTTTTGAGAGAATAACTCGGTTTTGTTTTCGCTTCAATAAGAGGATTGTATTAATACAAAATGTAGTGTTTCGGAGTGTTGATACCAGGGACCCCCACATCCATATGCTGTTTCTTATCAGTGCAGTAACTGACAGACCAAAGGTGCAAGCTACAGTTTGAAAAAACCACTGGGCAGAGACTCAGATTTTTTTTTTTTAACTGCGACTTCAAATGTGGTGTGAAACTCTAAATTTACACTGTAAAAATGCATCCGCAGCGTCTGCGTTCAGACTGGCCAAGGGGACCTCAAAGTGCGCATGAAACCATGTGACCGCACGGTCTAAACACAGCCTCCACCAGCGAGTAATTACCTATAAAACAGGCCTTAGCTCTCGCGCAGTGATGTGGCACCTTTTAGCGTCTGGTCTGCGTTTGTCCACTTGGTGGAGTGCAGTACCTGCTCAGTCTTCTTTGATTATGTGTTTTTTTTTTTTTTTGCGGGGGTGGGGGGCGGGAGGCGGCTCCATAAACACCTGGAAAGAAGCAGCCATTTGAGAGCGAAACAAGCCCCCCTCTCACGCCCCTGTGAATGGCCCGGTTCAGCAAGCAGGGGGGGTGGGGGGTGGGGGGTGGGGGGCAGGATGTTCCAGTCAGGACACACGTCAGACAGGACCAGGGCCAAGTCCCAAAAAAACACACACAGACCCCCACTGTCCCCCCCCCACACACACACACTCCAGCCTCTGGAGCCAGAATTACACTACCCAAACAGTAAAGCGTCCGTCACCTTACCTGCTGTCAGGGAAAAGCACTTATTTACCCCGGGGGGAACGGTGGAAATACACAAACACATTTGGAGGTATGACTGCGCACAATGCGTGGTGTGTGTACGCAAGAAAATAAATGAAATTTTCACTCGGTTACATTCTTACTTGCGTTATTTGCACATGTCAGTCGCGGTCCAGTGATCGGCTGCGCGATACCATAACTGACGAAATCGTCTTTGATACGTGTATGTGTCTATCTGTCTTTTTGTAAATATTTGTGTTATACACAGCCAGAGGGAATTGTGGGAAGCGGACTCAAGTGGTGAAGTGCCAGCCAGGTTTCAAAGGGTTTGTAAAGCCGTTTGACTCAGTGAAATGCAAACATGACAACCCGCTCCTTGTCGAGCTTGAAGTTGACTGGAAAGTAATCACTGTGCGGAGTTCTATCGAAACTGCGAAGGAGTTATATTTTCTTGCAGTAAACCTATGAATAGGACCAATTGATAAACTGTGCTTGTAAACTCATCCCATGGCATTTGCAACACATTCAACTCTTCTGTGTTGTGACTTGTCATGATCAGTGGTTGACATTTTGTGTTCGCCCTTTGTGTGGAGTCACTTTGTTTTACATTACGCATATATGTGTTTTTTTGACGGCAGCATTTGGCAATAGTGATAATATGGATATTTAATATAAGAATTGTTTTAGAGATGAATTATTAGAGAACAACAGCGGAGCTTGGAGGAGTGCATCTGTCCCCCCGGCCCAATGCTCACTGGGGGTCCTGTTAAGGGCTCTGCAAGGATTTGTTGTTTTTTTGTTGTTGTTGTTGTTGTTGTTTTTGTTTGTTTTGCTTTGATTACGTGGGGAAAAAAGGCTCAGCAACACTAAAGCATAGCACAGTGTATGTATAATTCATTTTAATGGTTCTAAATCATGGAAACGCCCGGAGCTGTTCCTGCTTATTTTCTGAAGATATAAAGCTGTCTGTCTCCGTCATAGGAGCCCCTCCTTCCCTGGTTTGGGGCCACAGAACTGTTCTGGGACTGGCGGTTGTGCTGTGTTCAAAATTATTTATTTATTTATTTATTTATTTATTTATTTGGTATATTAATGTTACCTTACTAATAATCTCTACGTAAGACAATCATTTACAATGTTCATCGTTCATTTTGGTAAATAAAAGGTAATGTCATAGGTTACTTGAATAGTGACGTGTATCCGTCTCGGTCTGGTGTAGACTGTGTGGAGTGCTCTCTCTAACTAGTTGTCAAAGTAAAGTGGTATTTTCAAAATCTTAACGTTTGCCAAAATACATAAATAGTACGGTTGTAAAAAAAAAAGAAAATTTAAAAAGGAGCGAGAGAACAGCAAAACAACAAAATCACGCAACGTATTTTCTCTTCCTTGCTTGACACAGGTGAAGCCACAAAAAATACAAGCGTTGCAGTGCTAATTCTGCTAGCTTGTAGGGCCGGCGCTGTCTTTATTATTTTATTATTATTTTATTATTTTATTCTGTGGATGTTGGTGGAATTAACACGGTGACTCCCTCAAGGACTGGGTTACATCAGCTGGGCAGTGACAACAACTTGGTGAGTGAAACAGCCGTAATTAATCTTTATTTGATTAAGAGGATTGGATAAAAATGTAATAAAAATACAGCTTGATCATGGCATCTCCGTATCGTACGTGCGCGCGCGACTGCCTGCCTGCCTGGGTTATCGTGTCTTTGTAGTTGCAACGTTTGGCCGTGTTTTTAAAATTTTTTTCCTTTGTATTTGAATCCAGACCTATACTGCTGTAGGCCGGGGTGTCTGCTTCGTCTTTGAATGTTGGCCTTGTGTATGGAGTGTAAAGAGAACTTACGGCATCGTGGTGCTGAACCCTTCAGTTAAAAGATTGTGTGATCGAGCAATCCATGCTGTCCTTGATGCTGAAACGTTGTACCGCGATAAGCTTTACTAGATACTGGGTACAGCTTGGCTCACTATGTGTGGATAATTGTTTGTGTTGGTGATAGGATATCAGTTATTTAAAAGTCGTGAATTTTAAAATAATTTGGTCAGAAGGGTCCCCAAGGTCCATCCTGTCAGGAGGTGTTCGGTCATACTATTACAACACGAATACAATATTAGAGATATTTCATAATTGGCATTATGGAGAGATGCTGTGTTAGTGCAGTAGCGTGCTGTACATTTGACAGGGTTGATCACATTGTTTCATCATTTTAGAAATACAAGATATTATATTTAGAAATGTAAGAATTAATATGAATCAAAACTACATTTAAAAAAGCAAAAACAATGTTAAAATGGATAAGGTTGATGGTATTTCTTAAACACATGCATGAATGAGTATGATGCAATTTCTGCCCAACAATCAAATATTCAAAATTTATTAAATACATTAAAGCTCCAACCCCCCAAAACCCACCCACACCCAAAAAAATAAATAAAGATACAAACACACAGTGAGTGTGGTTTGTTATGTGTTTATTGAAAAAACTTTCAACAGCATAGTTTTTTGTCAGGCACAGCGACTGATATGAAAATAAAAAAAATAAAAAAAAGTTTTCACCCAGTCTGGGGTGACGATGCACGGGGTGGTGTGTGGCGGAATGTACCAGAACAATGCGTTCGGTGGGTCCGAACGCAGAGGAGAACCGTTAGGAAATCTACAAAAAAGTTCTACATATCAAATGATTAGATTAGTCAGCCTTTTCTACATTTCTGTTACAAAAGAAAAGAAAAAAAAGAATATTGAGAAAAAATAAATTATATAGGATATCTAGTCTCAATTCTTTTGAAAATTTTGCTCACATACCTGTATGTAATTTCATTTCAGGAATAGGTAGCTGGAATGCTTGTAACTTTAATGAGTTTTGTTAAGAAAATACTGCAAAGGAAAACTTTCCTTTCTATAATTTTACAAAAAAAACAAATCACACAGCTATATAAAATCTACTCAATGTACAACAATCACTTAGGTAATTTCCAACTATAAATTATGTTTTCTTCTAGTAAGAGCTTCATGGCACTATCGAGATACTTAAAACGTGAGAAAACAAAGATAACCGGAAGAATGGTGGTTAAGCATTCCAATCTAGGAGAGGAAAAGTTCTGGGGTACTGTAAGAGTTCGACTGGCACTTTTTTTGGGGTTCCCCTGCTGATAAGCGACTTGCTGTACCACGGAATGCCGACTCAATCCATCTTAAATTCTGCTTTTTTCTACCGAGGTAAAACAAACAGCGGGTGTGGCACACACACACACACACACACAGTCCCCCTCTTTTTTTAAAACCAGAGTCCTTATAAATACATTACAATAAATAACAGCGTTGTACGGCGGATCTCCGTTCAGATCTGAGAGGGCCACACCACCATCTCTGCTTTGTTACTTAAGAAACATACTGGATGACCATCAGTAGTAGAAGCAAAACACAACAAAAAAAGGCACCCCTTGGTCAGCCAGGGAAGGTTCAAAGGTCAAAAACCAGGCCGAGCCATAGCCATTAGACAGCAGAAGTCCCCTATTACCCGCCACTGGAGCCCAGAAGCTCCGTAAAGACTAAACAAACCGGGGCTACGCTACGCTACGCCTGTCTGTGTTACCTTTCAGCTGGCTCCTCGCTAGCAGGACACAGGAAGAATAAAAACGCTCTCACCACAGGGAAAGCTTTCACCCATCTCGGAAGAACAAATTAAAATGCATCAACGTCCAATCCAAATCATACCCCACAAGTGCCTATATACTTCCCCCCCCCCCCCCCCCATTCTCAAAAAATTCCTAGAAGGGTCTTCTAAGACCCCCCCCTTGTTTGGCAACCGTAGACATTTGATACATTCAGATGAAATTCATCTTAAATTAACTACACTCCCCCCCCCCCCCCCCACCTTATTTTTAAAATGAGTTCCAGGCACTTTTGAGACAAATAAAATGGGCCAATTCAACGACGAGAGGAAGCATAATGTAAATTGAAATAACTGCACGGAATGCTGATTCGGCAGTTATCAGCATTTTAGCAGCAAGACACACTTTGCTGCTGCTTGCCACTAGGTAATCCTACCCCATTTCCCTTTTTGCAATTGTCACTAATTATAAAGCCCGTTAGCATTTTAAACCTTCGCCTCATGTCAACCAGGGACAGCTGTGGACAGGCTGAGGAATATTTGGCCATGAGATTCCCACAATGCACTTGTGCAAAGGGACTTTGTCCTGCCAGCCTCCTAGTGCATTACCTGGATATGAGATTTAAAATAAAATAAAATAATCATAATAAAAATTTAAAAAAAGATTACAGTCTGTACACCACCTTTTGTGGTGTACTGCCATTTTAGAACCATTCATTAAGACAATGTGTACAAAACTGGAAAAAACATACATAAAAAAAATCACAATTCAGAGTTTTTGTTTGTTTTTTTGCTTTGCGGAATTCACTTTAAGGAAGTGTATCCACAATGCATTCCTTCATATCTAGGAGAAATACTATTGGGTAGCAGCTAGAATGTTAAACGAGAGGTTGGGTGGGGATCTGGTGAAGAGTCTGGTGGTTTCGTTGGAGGTTCTTGTTAAAGGTCAAAGGTCAACCCCCTTGTTTTTGAGTAATCGCTGTTGCTGCGCTATTTGGAGGTTGCTGTAGTGCTGTTAAATAATTCACCACTGCAATCCAGGACTAAATGTCTGTACACTGTAGTTTCTTATATATACCTGTGTATATACCCAGCGCAATGTTTCAGAAACTACACGCCTAAAAGAATCTTCCCATTTTTTTTTCATACATTCTTTCAACTGTAAACAAACAAAAAAAATCAATCAAAATCGGACTTGGCCAATCTGAAGGTTGAGAAAATATCTTGTCTCATTTCTTTTTGTTAATAAGTTATAAAATTAAAATCTGAAAAACTCAAGTCGTTTACAGTACCAAATATCCTAAACTAGCTTTTAAAACCCTTTGAACAGATATGTTAAGTCTATAAATAAATTACAAATATACATGTTAATTACTCAAATAAACTTCAAAAGATTAAATGATATGATCACAACAGTATATCCTAGATTGCAATGTTTGGATTTTCAAAATTTTCAAAAAAATGTATATTTCTTTTAAGTACACTCCTGCTTACAGCATTATGATACATATTTGTATTTATATATTTACAATAGAAACTTTTTTTCAGATAATACACAAAAACAAAAATTAATTTACTTTTGCTTTAAAGCCTCCCAATGTAACCTTGTAATGTCTGATGGCAAAAAATGCGGCTGTGACTCCCATGAAGGGATTTTAAAAAAATTTTAAAAAAGTGTTCATCTTGTTAGCGACACGGTAAGACTGCAGCCAACACAGGCTGTGTGGCCACTGAGCGACCAGCCAGTCACATTGCATTTACTGAGTGACCAGCCAATCACATTGCGTTTACTGAGTGACCAGCCAATCACATTGTGTTTACTGAGTGACCAGCCAATCGCAATGCGGTCCAGGTAACAGAATTATGAAACTCCCACTCTGGTACTGTAGGTCCTTCATTGGCTGATAATTTGGGGAAAAGTCTGGTGGGGGGGAGGGTGGGAGCTGGACCCCTGAGCTTGACACTGGGCCCTGATATTGCATATCTCCTAACGGAGCGCCTTCTCCCCATGGGTGTGTAAAACTGGGCGTGGCCAGACTGAGACGGCCCTATTTTCTCTCAAGAGGTCCCAAGGGGGGGGGGCAAACTGCTTCCCATGGCGACAGTGTCCACTCCCCTCCTCCCAATCAACGTCCTCTCTGTCCTTTTGCGTTTGGTAGGCACGGAACGGTGTTGGCACGACCAGTCGCGAGCGTCCAAAAAAAATTAGGCCCCCCCCCCTCCAAAAAAAGAAAGAAAGGGAATCCGTGATTCAGAGGGGTTTGGATGAAGAACACCTTCAAGCTGAGTGGTCCCTCTCAGCGTTGCCCAGTAAAACAAAATATAATAATAATAATAATACAAAAAAAAAAATCAAAACCTGGACCACAGAACGTGAGGTTCTACGAGGTGTAGATTGTTCTAGAGTACAGCGTTCGTCCCGGTTCTCCCAGAACAGGAGAAGAGGAGGAGGAGGAGGAGGAGAGGTGTTTTTTGGGGGGTGCACGCGGCGCGCTCCTCAGGTCTGCGTCCTGAGCACCCCGTTGCACTGGTGCTCTTTGGCCAGGCAGGGCTCGTCGGGCAGGGGGTCGTGGGCGAAGACGGAGTCGTCCCCGGAGGAGCAGGTGCTGTTCGAGTCCTGGCAGGTGGGGGAATACTGCTCAAATGGCACCGACAGGTCCAGGTACTCCTGTTTGGGGAAACGACGAGACACGACACAGTCAGCAAAAACGGGCTATTAACAGCCGAACACGCTACACTCAGCCAAGCACGCTTCACTTGCCCAAACATGCTACACTCAGCCGAAACAGGCTAGCTACACTCGGCCAAAACATGCAACACTTGGTCAAAACACGCTACACTTGCCCAAACATGCTACACTCAGCCGAAACTGGCTAGCTACACTCGGCCAAAACATTCTACACTTGCCCAAAACACGCTACACTTGGCCGAAACATTGCACAGTCACCCAAAACGCGGCAGGTGTCCTTACGTCAGTGGAGGTCATGGAGAGCACGCGGTCATGGTCCTCCACCAGCTGCCGGAAGGTGGGTCTCTGGGAGGGGACGGCGTGCCAGCACTCCCGCATGATCATGTACCTGCGGAGGGAAACGTCCCGGAAGATCAAACACTTGCTGAAGATCAGTCTGTTTCACCTGTGTCCGTTCCACCGCATTTACCCAGGTGTTTCCCAATTTTTTCACACTGTCTGTAGACGGTGGATCCTTTTGGGACGGGACACTTACAGCTCGTGGGTGCAGTTGGGGGGTTTGTACCCTTGCGGGTGAGTTTGGGGGTTTGTACCCTTGCGGGTGAGTTTGGGGGTTTGTACCCTTGCGGGACGGGACACTTACAGCTCGTGGGTGCAGTTGGCGGGTTTGTCCATGCGGTGCCCCTCCTTCAGCAGTTTGAAAAGCTCCTCGACAGGGATGCCAGGGTACGGGGACCCCCCCAGGGTGAAGATCTCCCATAAAAGCACCCCGTAGGACCAGCTGAGGGAGGAAAGGAAGCGGGGGAGGGAAGGAGGGAGAGTAGGAGGGAAAAGAACGGAAAACAAAAACAAAAGAGACAAAATTATACAATATGTACAATATGTACAAGCTGAGCAGAATACAGGCTGTGCATGTGAGCTTAATTTGGCTTTAAGTGTTTTATTTTTAATTTAGGTAGCAAAAAATAACTGCAACCGTAATTAGCCTTGACAGATCATAACAGCCTCTGTGTGCCTCACATGCAGTAATTATATGCCGATTAATTATATTTGCCAATTACTGTCAGACACCGGGGGTCAGCTGCTCTAGTTGGTCTTGTAAGGAGAAACGGCTTCAGCACAGCTAATGTCTCTGGTGGACAGGTGTCAGCACAAAATGCTCACACACACACACACACACACACACACACACACACACACATGAACACATACACGCACGCACACACACACATGCGCACACACACATGCATACTCACTCACTCACTCACTCACACACACACACACACACACACACACACACACACATGAACACATACATGCACGCACACACACATGCGCACACACACACACGCGCATATTCACTCACTCACACACACACACACACACACACACCTGCCATGTGTGAACAGCCTTATGTCAGTTTAACTATCTGAGCTGCAGCAGTCAGCCAGTCCCATCCTAAAAGCAGGCGGTAATGTGATGGGGGGAGGGGGGGTGTCAGGCCTGTATATTTCACTGGCGCGGATCATTAGCCAAAAACTCGCCCCCCCCCCGAGCCCCTGGGCCCGGGTCTCCTGCCGTCCGGCAGGGCGCGGTTAATGGAATTATCCGAATTATCCATGCCCGGCTACCGCGGGAACCGCTAGCGCGGCCCGCTGAGCCGTGACCAGCGCTGCCAGACATTTGGGGTGTCAGGCCACCCGGAGCCCCCCCACTGCCCCCCCCCCCCTCCATGGTCTGGGAGGGGGGGTAATTCTGTCATTTTCGCACAAGCGGCCGCTCATGTCACTGCGCCTCAGTCCCAAACAGAGACAAGTTTGGAGGTGAAGGGGGGGGGACCCCAAAAAAACAACCCCCCCCCCCCATATGGTTTCACAGGTCAGCATTACACAGGTGATGTAGTCACTCAGCTGCCTGCTGGGCTGTGTGTGTGCTCTCTTCATATTTCGGAGCACAGCAACAATAAGAGACAAAATCCCTAACAAGCAAAACTGCTTGAATGTGGCTACTGCTGTGGGGAAAAAAATTAACATGGAAAAAAATAAATTTGTGAATTGTAAAAACAATGAAATGCATTTGCTGCAGTGCACTGAGATGCAGTGGTAACTGACCCTGGATCCTTAGTCTAGTGCGCTGCTGTAGTTACACACTGCGCAAAGAGGGCGTTAGCTGGGTCTGAACACACCTTTCTCAGGCCCAGTGCTGTGTGAAAGCCCAGTTCTCACGCACACGCCTCGCAGAGAAAACACGTTTTCATTAAGTAAAAAGTATGAATATTTCTGTAAATATTTAGATATGTGTGTATTATGTTTGTGCGGCTTCTTAAGAATATTAAAACTGTACAAATCGGTCTCCTCTGCAGCAGGGAGAGAGGGAGAGAGGGAGGGAGGGAGGGAAAGAGCGAGAATAAGAGAGAGAGAGAGCTGGAGTGGGCAGAGATAGAGAGGGATGGAGGGAGAGAGAGAAAGAGAGAGAGAGCTGGATTGGGCAGAAACGGAGAGAGAGAGAGAGAGGGAAGGAGGGAAAAATAGCGAGTGAGAAGAGAGGGAGAGATGGAGAGCGAGAGAGAGACCCAGTTACATCAGAATGATGAATGAGGAGGAGGGAGAGAGAGACCACTCTACTATCAATTCTGTTAAAATGAAAAATCACCACATGTTCTGTGTCACACGTACGCATACTCTCACACACACACACACACACACACACACACACACTCAAATACATGCACACACACACACACACACACACACACACACACTCAAATACATGCGCACACACACACACTCTCACACACACACACACACACACACACACACACACTCAAATACATGCACACACACCCACACCCACACACACACACACTCAATGTGACTGTAGCTGTACTTACACATCACTCTGGTACAAACACACACACACACACACACACACACACACACACACTCTCGATGTGACTGCATCTGTACTCACACGTCGCTCTGGTGTGTGTAGACCCGGTCAAACAGGGCCTCTGGCGCCATCCACTTCACCGGCAGCCGACCCTGCAACAACACGGCCACAAAAGAACCTTCCGGTCAGCAGGATCGCCTCGGGTCGGAACGGCACCGGCTCAATCCCCCCCTTAAACCCTCCCCGGGGCCCGGGGCCTGGGGCCACCCCTCAGCTCCCCACTGAGCATGCTCAGGCGGAGGTCGGTTGCTGAGCGCGGCGGTGTTCAGTCAGACGGTAAAGCCCCCCGGCTCAATCGGGCTCCGCCATCGGGGCAGACAATGGGGAGCGGCGACGCAGAAAAAAACAACCGCGTTACCCATCATCCCTCACAACCCGCACGTTAAAACCACCTGACCCCGGGCCCCCTGGTCTGCTGCTGGGGTCAGACACGCCTTCCCGCCGTCCCGTGTCCTTGCGGTGCCACGTTATTAACGTTTGGCGGCTCTCTCTGTGTGTCGCATTGCGACATTTTCTCTATCTTTTTCTTTTTTTTTGTGGCTGCACTGCGTTTTAAGGTCGATACGCGGCGATTGTTTGTTTGTAGCACTCTCTACCAATCGTAAATCCATATTAGTAACGGCCATGGCAGGGAGGCTGCCGATTGGCTGGTTTTCTTTCCTCTCCACAAAGCAGCCACAGCTTCTGTGTTCCTCCTCTCGTTCCAGGTGTGTCTCTGTCTCTCGAGTGTGGGGGGAGGCCTGTGCCGAGCTCTAAAGGCAATGGGGGTCGCCTGCCCTCAGTTTGGCTTAGCGTCGCGGCGCTAATGGCTGCAGTCCAAGTTTGGGTAAACAGGCACCAGCACCTGTTCTTCGTCTCCGGGCTCTTAAAAAACAGCCTGCACCGTCTCTTACCGAGCGTGCTCCTGACTAGAGATGGATAACTTTATGTTGAGGGACACCTGATATGATTGAAGTACTCTAGACGTGATGCACACGTGCACAGATGGAAGCATAATCCCTTTATCGTGCATCTCTCACCAGGGGTAACGGTGTAGGGTAACGGTTTGGGACTACGCAACGGTCTAGCCCTGCGTCTGTACGTACGTTTGTTGTCTTTTTGTAGTAGTCGATGTTGTGCACGTCCCTGGCCAGCCCGAAATCTGCGATCTTCATCACGTTGTCTTCCGTAACCAGAACGTTCCGGGCAGCCAGGTCTCTGTGGATGCACTGAGGGGAGAGAAGGAACCAATCACATTCAGAACTTACGCACCATGCACCCAATCCGGTACTGAACTGATACACCAAACATCGACTGACTGACTGAGTGACTGAGTGACGGACTGACTGAGCAATGGACTGACTGAGCGACAGACAGACCTTTTGGGAGGCCAGGTACTCCATGCCCCGGGCCACCTGGTAGGCGCAGGACACCAGGTCCTTGAAGGTGAGCTGCTCGTCGGGGATCTTGCAGGTGTCGAAGGAGTAGTCCATGCCGGGGGGCCTGCGGGCCCGCAGGTACTCCCGCAGGTTCCCCTTGGAGGCATACTCCACCAGCACGTACAGGGGCCCTAAAAACAGACAGGTCACAGGTCACAGGTCATAGGTCACCCATCAGAACAATCGGCCCAGCCCCACCTAGAAGCCCTTACCCAAGAGCAGTGGTGAAAGTAATCCCAGAGTTTGGTGGTAAATATCACTTGGATGACTGAGCAGATGCACAGTTATGACTGCTATATTAAGTGTATATGCACAGTTATGACTGCTATATTAAGTGTATATGCACAGTTATGACTGCTGTATTAAATGCATATGCATGGTTATGGCTGTTGGCATTGCGGTGGCTCACCGTCTTGCGTGCACGCGCCCAACAGGTTGATGATGTTCTTGTGTCGGCCAATCATCTTCATCATCTCCATCTCAGACACCAGATCTGATAGGTCCTTATCAGTGGCGTCATCTGGGGAGAGAAACCATGAAAGCTGTGAGAAGCCTACAGTGGACATCCAGGCTTGATAGAAAATTCACTGTCTTAGCCTCAGTCTAGAGGAACCTATAAAGCAGGGCTGCCCAATCCTGCTCCTGGAGATCAACCGTCCTGTAGGTTTTCACTCCAACCCTAACAAAGCATGTCTCACTCAACAGCCAGTGAGCTCATTGAGATTAGTAAAGTCAGGTGTGCCAAATTAGGGTTGAAGTGAAAACCCACAGGATGGTAGACCCCCAGGAACAGGGTCGGGCGGCCCTGCTGTAAGTTTAAGTGTTTAATGGGGCATAGATTAATGGGGTTCAGTTACTGTTTAAGAATGGCAGAGGCTGTAGTGTTGTTGTCTTCTGTTCTGCATTGTTCCCTGTTCGTTAATGTTTTTTGACTGGTTGATAATGTATTTCAGACATTTTGTGATTTGGTCTATAGGACAGTGTTCCTCCCTGTTCAGAGGAAGCGCGTTTGGCCTCGTTCCCGCCGTTCTCATTACGGACCTTTCAGCATTTTGACGGCGACCGTGAGGGGTTTGTTCGGCTTCTCCTTGTCGATCCCGATGGCCTCGGCCATGACGACCTGCCCGAAGCAGCCCTCGCCCAAGGGCTTTCCCAGGGTCAGCCTGCAGCGCAACACAGCACGTCAGCCCGGTGCTAAGCAACAGCACAGTATCAGCCCAGTGCTATTCAACAGAACAATATCAACCCAGTGCAGCTCAACAGGACAATATTAGCCCAGTGCATCTCTGTAGCACAATATTAGCTCAGTGCAACGTAACAAAACAACATCAACCCTATGCAACTAAATAGCAGAATATCAACCCAGTACAAATTAACAGCACAATATCAGCCCAGTGTAGCTCAACATCGGCCGAAGCAACTCAACACCAATCGGAATCGCGCACACGCTTAACGCTTATCTAAAAAACAGGACTCCTAGCGAATGCTTCTTTTCCCTCCGAAGCCCTGCAGTCGTCCAGGTTAGCGTAGTAAAAACAGAAGTGTGCGCGTGCCAGGCCAGTCCACCCCCCTCGCCCCCTCACCTGGTGCGCGGGAACTCCCACTTGGGGTCGGCGGGCAGCTCCAGCTCGGACACGTTGGCCAGCGTGGGCCCGTCGCTGGAGGACAGCCGGGCGATGCGCACCAGCGGCGTGTTGGAGTTCATGGACGAGTTGGACTCCAAAGACACCTGCTTGGGTGCAAAACACAGCAGAGTTATAGTCTCTGAAAGAGAGGGCGGGCGGGGAGCTCTGAAAGGTGGGGGTAGGGATGGGGGGGTGGGGTGGGGGTGGGGGTGGATATTGCGGTATTTACAGCTTGGATTCCTGACCTGCTGGTTACTGTGAAACTGATGTTCTGGGGGAGTGCTTTAGACACACTCAGTGCTGTGACAGGGAGGGGGAGTGTGTGTGAGTGTGTGTGTGTGTGTGTATGTGTATGTGGGGGGGGGGCACTCTTACTCATATCATACTACTGAGATTCTCACACAAACCTGTCCACTTACCACTTATCTCCACTCATCCCTCAGAGAGGGCAGGATGGCTGGATAACCTAAAGTGGCCAACAGTGTCCACAGTATTCACCAATATCACACACACACACACATACACACACACACGCGTGTATACACATGCACACGTGCACACAGACATGCAAACCAACCCTGCAGTTTTGCACTGGACTTATTTCACAGGCTGACTTAAAACATAACAGCACAGCTGTAATAGAGTATCTGTGAGTGATGACTGCCACTGACTCCAGTGTTTTCTAGAGGCAGTCGAGTGTTGAGTACAGACTGCAGTCGAGTGTTGAGTACAGACTGCAGTTGAGTGTTGAGTACAGACTGCAGTCGAGTGTTGAGTACAGACTGCAGTTGAGTGTTGAGTACAGACTGCAGTCGAGTGTTGAGTACAGACTGCAGTTGAGTGTTGAGTACAGACTGCAGTCGAGTGTTGAGTACAGACTGCAGTCGAGTGTTGAGTACAGACTGCAGTCGAGTGTTGAGTACAGACTGCAGTCGAGTGTTGAGTACAGACTGCGTGTGGCACTGCAGAGACGGGACAGGGCATTACGCCTGGTTATTGACTATTAGGTGACATTTTTACAGGCGGTGAAGCGCGCTAGTGAGCAGCAAATGAATGATCAAACAATCCCTTTAAAGTACATGGGGGCAGAACCGGTGTCATTAGAATGGTCTGTAAAGCATCTTGTGCTGCATTGCAGTATAAAGTTATATTAATGATTATCTTTATCATTATTGTGGAAAATAAAGAAAGGGAAAGGGGGAAGGAAAGGGGAGGATCTGTCTATCTGAAGGAATCTTGTATCTACTTTCTGTTACCTGTCTCTTGAGCGGGAACTTAGAGAGCTTCTGCACGGGCGGCGTGGGCAGCGTCTTCTGGCTCGACATCCGCATGCGACAGAGGATGACGATGACCACCGTGAGGATGAAGAGCACGCATCCTGTCACGTAGATCAGGATGTCGGCGTAGTCGTCCTCCTTCTCGCTGTCTTCGATGGCTGGGAGGGGTCGAAGGTGAACGATCAGCCAGACGATAAGCGAAGAAGAAAAAAAAAACTAAAAACAACAGCAGCACTAGTAGACATTTAACACCTGTTGTTGGAATAATCCAGCATTGTTCGCTTAATGGCTTGTTTTGGGAAAGCTTGGCATTTTCAGACAAAGGGTGTTTTTCCACAACAACTGAAAACCATTAATTTACTCGGAAGTGTGGTATTTAAAAAGCAGTAGGGAGCAGTATTGAGAATTTCCGTGCGTGCTTCGGTGTCGGTTACGCAGATTACAGCAGGTTTGAAACCTGGCAGTTTGAGGCGACCCTCTGTATGAAGAGCCCTAAACGTCTGACCATAATTGTGCTTGAGGGTCTCAGCTGAATAACTAGTGTTCGAACACTGAACCTCCTCCTTAGCAGGCAACAGGGCTACCCACTCTGCTGTATTAATATTATTATTATTATTATTATTATTATTATTATGAACTGAGGTCAGTTTGTTCAGACTTGTTGACGTGGAGACTGCGGTTGTTTCTGTGGACCGCAGCGCTGCCGATTTGGCCGCTGATCTCAGCTGTGGTTGAAAACGCGCCGTTCTCCCGCGGCGCGTCTGAGCCGACCGGCGGCGCCGAAGCTCAGAGACCGCCGGGCCGCGCTTTCCGTGCGCCACGGACGCGCCGGTCGGTGGGGAGGTGGCGCCGGCGGCCTCTCCCGGCTCCGCCCCGGCTCTCCGGCTTTGAGACTAGCTTCTGGAACGACGCCTTTGGCGTTCACTCCCCCTCGGCCTGAGAATGCCTTCGCTTACCCTCAAAACCAGCCACTGCGGCTAATAACTCATAAACATCTGATTTTACACTTTCGCCTTAAACAGTGTACAGTAGGTAATGAGAAAACAGCTTTTGTTTTTCTGTAGCGAACGTTTAGAGGCAAACTTATAACATCATATCAACAAAACAGTTAAAAAAAGAGTGTAAAAGTGACAGGCAGTGTGATAGTGACCCCAGAGACAGGAAGGACCCCAGGGGAGAGGGAGGGGGGGGGGGGGGGCAGTTACCTGGCAGCACGGTCAGCCATGCTGAGTGGTAAGCATACCCAATAGAGTTCCCAGCAAGACAGGTGTACTCCCCAGCGTCCTCGTACGACACGTTGGTGAGGAACAGAATCTCTAGTTCCTTATCCGTGGTGTTTATACCTGCCGTCTGGGGCCCGGGGGAGATTCCGGAGGGAAGAGGGGGAATCACGGAGAGAGAGAGAGAGAGAGAGAGAGAGAAGGAGGGAGAGAGGATATTTCATAAGCCTTAAGTCCCAAGAGGAAATGCACAAATCACCGAAAGGAGCACCCAGGAAAAGCTCAAACCCCCCCCCCCCCCCATTGATGGGAGGGGGGGTGGAAATGAAGAGCAGTGCTGAAGTCCAGATTTCCCGCCACACAGTGTAGCCACCAATGGAGTCACCCACTACCCGTCACCATGGCACCCAGGAGCCGGCAGCAAAGCAGCAAGGGCCCCCACCACCTCCTCCACCGGGCGCGGAACGGCCCCGCCCACGCCCGGCGCCCCGGGCGCCACCCTTCGCTGAACCTGATTGGGTGGGAGGGTTAATGCCCCCCGCACACCTCATGAAGGGCGGTGAGCCGGCTGGACGTAGGCCTGGCGGGAACTGAGCCGTTACGAAAAATCTGATTAAAGGAGGATCACTGACGGGGACGGATGGAGAGATGCAGGGATATAAAGGTGGAGGGTTGGAGAGATGGAGGGATATAAAAGATGGGGAGGTGGGGTCTGTGGATTCAGTGGTTCTGTGCAGCGCAGCTCTGAACCTCAGGCAGCAGGCCGAACCCGGGCCTGGCTCTCGTAGCACTCTGTAGAGTCCGTGGCCACGCCCTTCCTCTGGGCTTCAGAACGTTGGTGGTATTCGCGTGTTCACACGGGGAATACTAATGTGCCCGCGGAGTGCGCTTGGAGGGGGGGGATCGATTGGGGGGGGGGGGGGGGAGAGGGCAGTCTCAGCCTTGTTAGCAGTGCCCAGTCGGGCTATTGATCGGGAGAGGAGATGCAGGAGATTGGGTGCAGTGGTAGTGGGGGTGGGGGGGGAGGCCGGTTAAAGTGGCTGCTGGTAACTGTGCTGCTATTATGTTTGGGGGGTGAGGAGGGGGGGGGGCACGGGGGGAGGGGGTGGTTTTCTCCACCTGCGAGCATGCAAGCTACACCCAAAGCAGAGCAGGAGGAAGAGGAGGAGGAGGATGAAGAGGAGGTGTGGCTGGGGGATGAAGACGGCACGCTGCAGCAGGGTTTTAGAGAGAGAGAGGCAAGTCTGGGCGGGGCTAGAGAGAGCAGTGGGAGAGGGGCGGAACTTTGGGAGAGGGGCGGGGTTACTGGGCGCATTACCTGGTTTCTGAACAAAAAGCCTGAAGAGTTTCTCCGACTTGCCTACGAAATTAGAGGCCCGACACCAGTATTTGCCCTGGTCTTTCTCTGTCACATTGAACAGAGTGAGTGTAACTATGGCCTCTGTTCTGTTACTGACCACAGACTGGAGAGACAGACACAGACAGGTCAGTGGCTTGTCCTCGCAGGACCGACACACGCTCCTGTGCACATTACAGAACACATTTACAGTACAGTCACCACCACCACCGCCACTTACAGTACAGACCCCACAGTAACACATCAGACAAACAGTACACACTGTATAAGAGTTCTGCTGTTTTCGATCCTAAAATGACCTCTGTTTAATAAGAGAAGGAGAGTTGAGAACAGAGCTCTCTTTTAACAGACTTTACTGGTGTACTGTTCACTGGCTCTGGGTCTAAAACCAGTTACTCTTTATTTTTCTATTGCACCCCAAAAAACTGGTTGTCACACATTTCTCAATGGACATTATTCTGAGTTTATTTTAAAATAATAATAATAATTAAAAATCCAAAGAATTGACAATTTGGGGGAAATGTATTATCCAACCCTTAAACAGTGATCCAGCTGAACTTTAAATAATTAAAAAAAAAAAACAGGTTAAATTGTAGCCTCATTTTGCAGTTTGTATGTTTACATTTTACTGTGATAATTCCGCATTTTGGAAATATTTTGTAACTGTCTGCTGAGTTGCAGGATTATGAAGCTCAACACTGATACATGCAGTCTGATTGTCTTAAATCTTTCTCAGACTTGTGTTCAAGCCTTCATGCCGATGATGTGAGTTCCTGTGGGTCCAATTAAGAGGCGGGCATTTTGGATTTGTCAGAGCCAAAACGGCAGTTCAGTGAAGACGACTGCACTGACTTTCTTCATCACTGCCACCACCGAAAAAAACACAGAAAATCAGCTGAAAATGCAAGTCCCTCATCTTTCCGTAAAGACAGAACAGGAAGGCGGGAGTGTCTTTAGGGCCGCGTCTGCCTTCTGAATTAGCTGAAACAAATTTTCCCTTTTATCAGTGTGGGATTCAAACACAGGGGAGGGAAAAAGCAAGCAACCAAAAAAAAAAAAAAAGAGGCCTAAAGCTAAAAAATGCTTTGTTCATGAATTACTGTATTTTTAGTGGTAGTGGTGGTGGTGGTTGGTTGGTGCCACACATGCAATGTCGCAAGTCGTCTTAATGTTGGTGGTGGCGGGGGAGGGAGGGGAGGGGTGGGGGTGCGGAGAGAGAGGGGGGGAGGGGGGGTGTGGTTTTGGAATGCGAAATCCCAGCAAATGTTGTTCCAATTATGTGGGAGGCAAAAATAGACGGTGGAGCCGAGGTCCTGGAGCCCCAGCTTTGCTCTCGCGGTTCCCCCCCCCCGCTCTGCTCTGCTCTGCTGCTGACTCGGCCCTTCCCCAGAATCCCCTCACATTTTCCATGGCTGCTGTGCAGCGAGAAAGAACCGCTGCTCTGCCACCCGGCTCTGCGCCCCCCCCCCCCCATCCCCCCGCCACCCCCCCTTCCCCAAAATCAGTCTCAGCCGCCGAGCGGCTCCTTCCCGGAGTCCCGGCGCGCCGGCGTTCCGAGGGCCCCAGACCCAGACGCCTGTTTTTATTTGTTCCGTTTGAAAAAGAAAATGTTAAAATAAAAAAGGGGGGGGGGAAAGGCAGGCGCTCCTGGCTTCTGAAGGAGTCTGTCTCTGTGTTGTCAAAGAGCCGGGCTCGCTTTTGTCTTTTTTTGGAGGGAATATTTTTTTTTGGAGGAACGAGAGAAGGTGAAAGGCTGCTGTTATGATGCACCTTTGTGCTCGTCAGAGTAAACCAAAAAAAAAAAAACAAACAAAAACAAAAAAAAAAATGACAGGAGTATAACCCAGTGCCTGTTTTCAAGGCGACGCTTTCGTACAGGTTAGAAAAACGTGTCTCGCTTCATCTTTCTGTCTTTCTCGGCATGTTCAAAGAAGGCCAGTGACACGGCCAACAAAATGGCGGCGGTGGCGGCTTCATCTCTCTGTAGGTCTGAGGGCGCTACATGAAAGAAATGTGCCGTGTTTTAAAAAAACGGCCCATCTGAAAGCCCTTCGGGGCTGATGTAGCCGTCTCCCCTGCCCGAGAGCAGCCGGGCTGGTGACATCACTGTTTACATCTGGAAAATCCAGATCTGGCGCATTGCGGTCGAGCGCCTTGCCCAAAGCCTGCCTCCTGAACCCCGGTGTCCCCCGGCGTCCCGGGCCCCCGTCGGGAGCAGAGACAGAACCCGCGCCCCGCCCGGGAACCTCATGCACACACACACACACACACACACACACACACACACACACGTGCACACAAAATGCTTTAATTGTTTTTTCCTCTCCGAGCGTAACACGCGAGCGACTTGACGTCGCCTGCTTCTCGGTTTCAGGGTCAACGAGGAGGCACGGGCCGGGTAAGGAGAAGCTCCCAGAATGCACTGCTGCCTGGCAGCGTTAGCGGCGCTGTGCGCTTCTGTGGGACACAGGCTAATGTAAACACTCTGGGCACCTTCTCTTTCTCCGGGTAGCAATTGGGACTGTTACAGCAGACTAGATCTGGTCTGATAAATCTGGTTTATAATTCATTTCAATGCCAGTGGGCCTGTGTTCTGTCTTCTGGGGCAGCCCGTGTTCTATAAACAAGGTCTTATATTTTAGCTTTTACAGACCCGAGCCAATGACAGTGTACCCACTACGGACCTGAGCCAATCACAGTTCACACGGCGCAGACCGGAGCCAATGACAATAGACCCAGCATACATCTGAGCCAATTGCAGCAGACCTGGTTTATAATTGATGTCAATGACAGCAGGCCTGTGTTCTGTCTCCTGGGCTGGCTGTATTCTATAAACAAGGTCTTATATCTTGGCTTCTACACACTCGAGCCAATGACAGTGTACCCACCATGGACCTGAGCCAATCGCAGTGCACCTGGCACGGATCGGAGCCAATGACTGTAGACTCTGCATCGATCTGAGCCAATCACAGCAGACCTGGTGCAAATCTGAGCCTATGGGAATGCACCTGACGCGGAGACGCCTACCTTCAGGATGCTGACGTAGGGCACGCCGTCCGGGCCGTAGCGGGTGCCGTTGACCTCGATGTGCTTGAGCCACTGTATGTGGGGCTGGGCGTCGCTGTACACCTTGCAGTGGAACTCCACGTCACTGCCCAGCGGCACCGTCTGATTGGCCGGCAGGCCGGCCTGCAGGATTGGCCGGTGCGGGGAACGCTCTAGGGTTGGGGTTGGTGGGGGGAGGTTAGCCATTAGCAGACATGGCATCGCAAAGACAAAGGAGGGGCTAAAGCAGTTTCACATCCACAGAGCTGGTGAGATTTTAATGACTGACCCCCAGAAAGATGCACGCAATTTCAAAGAACCTCATCAAATATATGAATCTGTGAGTTAATGTTTCTGTGATCTTTTCCTTTGGTGTGGTTAATCTGAGGGCAAGTAGTTTTTTAAATCTTCTTTCAGATCTGTGGATGGATTATTACGCCAGGGTGAGCAAGGAGGGTCGTATATCCCTTTCTTGGTTTCGTGCCAACTTCTTCTGCGAAGATCAATTATTCAGTTTGCCCAACTTCACATTTTCTGAACATTTCTGGATAATGAATGACAGCTGAAGACTTTTTTATTATTATTATATTTTAAACATCAGAGACATTTTTTACTAACGTGGCCTAATGTATGACAGAAGCAGAGTTGGCGCTTTTAGCCGATAAGCTAGTTGAGCCAGGGAAAGTGGTGGTAAGAGAAGCCTGTTGGCGGCTGTATGTTCCGGGGGTGCCCGGTGTTTTGGAAGCTGGGGGCCTTACCCAGGACGTCCAGCTGGTAGGTGTGGGTGATGGTGCCGTAGGTGTTCTGCACCACGCAGGTGTAGTTCCCCCGGTCGGACGGCACTGCGCTCTCCATCACCAGGCTCCACTGCTGGTGCCTCAGCTGCGAGAGAGAGGGGAGGGCCTGGCGGGTTAGGGCAGCAGTGTAACGGGGTAAGGAGCTGGTCTTGAAGGTTGCGGGTTCGATTCCCGGGTGGGACACTTTGAGCAAGGTCCTTAACCTGCATTGCTTCAGTGCATATCCAGCTGTATAAATGGATGCAGTGTAAATGATGCTGTGTAAAAGTTCTGTAAGTCGCTCTGGATTTTATGTGTTTGTGTGTGCGTGTGTTACAGTCTTGTGTGTGTGTGTGTGTGTGTGTGTGTGTGTGTGTGTGTAAGAGACAGACAGAGAGAGAGACAGTTCTCAGAGAGAGAGTGTGTGTTTTACAGGCCTGTGTGTGTGTGTCTGTGTGTGTGTGTGTGTGTGTGTGTGTGTGAGAGAGAGAGAGAGACAGTTCTCAGAGAGAGAGTGTGTGTTACAGGCCTGTGTGTGAGTGTGTGTGTGTGTGTGTGTGTGTATGTGAGAGAGAGAGAGTGTGTGTTACAGGCCTGTGTGTGAGTGTGTGCGTGTCTGTGTGTGTATGTGAGAGAGAGTGTGTGTGTGTTACAGGCCTGTGTGTGAGTGTGCGTGTGTCTATGTGTGTATGTGAGAGAGAGTGTGTGTGTGTTACAGGCCTGTGTGTGAGTGTGTGCGTGTCTGTGTGTGTATGTGAGAGAGAGAGAGTGTGTGTTACAGGCCTGTGTGTGAGTGTGTGCGTGTCTGTGTGTGTATGTGAGAGAGAGAGTGTGTGTGTGTTACAGGCCTGTGTGTGAGTGTGTGCGTGTCTGTGTGTGTATGTGAGAGAGAGAGTGTGTGTGTGTTACAGGCCTGTGTGTGAGTGTGTGTGTGTGTCTATGTGTGCATTATACTCCAAGCACAGAGGAGTGTGTCGTAAATGCTCATACCGGAACACATTTCATTTCGTTTCTGTTTGTCTAACGAGCACAGTCCTCAGGTGCGTTATCAGATGTATTTTACCCGACCCTGAAACAGCACTTGGCACATATTTGCTTTGCCCCATCCAATACATTTAATCAAATAAAGCAAAGACATTCACAATGGGTGTATGACACCACGTCCTCTACAGCTTTCCTGCTTTCCTGATCTCTTCCCTGTGCTTTTGAAATATTTAACTCTGAAACCTTTTTTTTCTGCCTTTCACTGGAAAAAAAAAGAAAAACCAAGAATTCAACCTGTATTTCCAAATAATGAATTAGGATATTTGAGGACCAGTAAATGTTTTTTTTTTGTTACTCTGTAAAGGGCATAGCATTATATTGCAGGGAAATATGGTTATTAGAGAGAGTTTATGCCGACGTGGCAGATTTGTGGTAATTACAGTTGGAGCCACTGTTTCTGCAGGATACCGATGGTGTTTTTAAAAAAATGTTATTAACCCACAGCAGCCTTCAGAGAATTGACCAGAAGCAGGGGACCTGATTAAAGGGCTTTTTATGAATTTTAAATCCCTCTAAAATTCAAAAAATCTTTCATTAATCGCATTGGCAAAATTAAGTCTTTTTCCAAGCGGGGGGGAGAGGAGGAGGGTGGGGGAGGGAATGTCAGGGAATGTCAGGGGAGAGGAGGCTTTCACGTAAATGTAACGTGCGCGTGTTCTTATCTGAAGAGGGAACATCTGTGGCGAACGTGTTTTTCGGGTGAAGGCGAGGAGCGAGGAGGGCTCACTGGAGACCTCTTTGGGGGGATTTCACGTCTCAGTGGCAGCCGATGGGGCGTGGGCGGATTTCAGTGGAGCTGGACCTGCCGCCGTCTAAACAGAGCGCGCCCGCATCCAGGTGTCCGCTAACGGTGCGGTCACGCCGCCGCCGCCGCCGCCACCGCCGCCAAGCTCCAGGTGAACGGCGACTTCAAACGTCACGATCGATGGGAAGGGGCGGGGGGGGGGGGGGCAAAAACGGCGCTCTTGTTTCGTGTAGTAGCGCAGTGACGATGTTTTGGGAACCGCTACCTTGGGCCCTGCCTTTGCGTCGGGCCGGTTCACGACGCCGTTGGCAACAGTTAGCGGGTTTTGTGTCGGCGGCGGCGGCGGGCGCTGACAGGGAGAGAGCGGTTCTCCCGCGGGGCTTGGACAGGGGCACACGGAAAAAATGCGGCTGTGTAAATATTATGTCCTGTGTGCTGCGCAGTTGCGTGGCTACAGGCCGGAGGGTGCCCCCCTCCGCCCCCCCCCTCCTGTCCTGCCAGCGCGTTTGGCCCGGGCTGTGTGCCCGCTGTGCCCGCGCTGTAACAGGGCGGTGTGCGGCGGTGCCCCGCGCGCCACTAATTGAAGAGCGCCCGCGCTTCTGACGACGGAAGCTTCCGGAAACAAGGGAAACGTTCTCCCGTGTCCTGACGAGGCCCGGCCTCGAAGTGACGTCACCTCGCTCGTCTTTTTGCGGAGGATGGAGAGCCGGCTGCCGTTCCGGTGTCATATTTACTCTCCGGGGTGAGATGAAATGGGCGGGAGAGGAACGCTTTGATGTGCCCGCCCCCCCTCCAAAAAAAAAACAAAAAACAGACCCGCTTTTCTTGAGCCGGGCAGCGTCTGATCCGATTCCGCCAGGGACACGGCCAGACCAGAGTCCCGCAGCCTCCCGGGAACTGCCGGGTTCTTCCAGGATTCTAATGTGTGAGTGAGAAACCTTTGGGAATGCCACTGGAAAGCTCCTGGAAAATGGCGGCGTTCCATATCTACCACGTGAGCACCTCTTTTTCTGATGGCTCTCAGTGGACCTTGTTCTGGAATTTTTTACATGAGCATTGTACCGTGGTATCCCAGCATCCTTCACACTTGGGGAAGGGGGTTGGGGGGGGGGGGTTGCATTAGCACAACCACCAGAGGGCTAATCCCAGTCTGCTGAACTACCGGCAGGTCAGCCCAACGCACAGTGCAAACTAGGCTTTCGCCGTATTAAAGATTCCGAGCAGGATTACTTGATTAAGGAGCTTTACTGCGTGGCGTAGTCAGAGCTTTTTAAAACTGCTGATGTTTCAATGTTTGCGAGGTAGCGTGGTGCAGGGGGGGTCTGGGGGGGGGGGGGGGAACGACATCAAACGTCAAATCAACCGGGAAATGGCAGCAAATGGGGCTCTGATGGCGTGAGAAGGTTTTTCGGTTAACGAAATGGCCCATTTTTACGCCACCGGAGCTGTTAGTGTGGATTTATGCTGCTGTCAGCCCCCGAGCTGGGGCGCTCCAGCTGTACCCGGGTTTAATTTGACCCAGTGAGAGTAAACCGATACCAGGGGGTGCCAGAACCATCAGCACAGCCGTTAAAACTGCGTCTCCCCAAACATTTATTTAGCTTTTGCAGCCGAGCGACGTGGGCGTGTTTGCCGGTCAATTATCCAACAGAACAGGATCTCCCCGAAGGCAAGCCTGCTACACGCATGCTTATGCAGGAGCATAGAGCCACTGGCAAATACACCCAGATAGCTACTGCACACACACACGGATAACCACTGTATACACACACACACACACACACACACACACAGATAGCCACGCTAAAGGTCAGTCCGAAAAGCCAAACAAACAAAGGCCTGACTGGGGTTCTAAAAGCACAGAAAAGTGATGCAGATCCCAGCATTGGGTTAAAAATAAGCCCTCCCCGTTTCACAGTATAACAGTTCCACCTGTTTCTCTGCAGTCAGTTACTCCGGTCCTTGCTTCTGTTTATCGTTCTAGAACTTTCCAAAGCTACCGTTCGTTTAATTTCCATTTACATAAACGGCCAGGGACAGATGCACCATTTAACAACAACAAAAAAAGTAAAAAACAAAAAACAAACAGCAGGATTGTAATTACAGGAACAAAACTACAAATAAATCTGTTTTACGGACGGCTGAGAACGGCCTGTGACCGGTTACTCGACTGAGGCGAAGGACGGCGGTGGCCAAACACTCGCGCTGCTTTGGTTTCAGTGCTCAAAGACGGTCCCACTCCCTGCCCGCCACATGTCAGAACAACAAAAGCCCGGCTTCCTGGACGGACGCATCAGTCCCATTTAGGGTCTGTCAGAGTTCCCCGCTGAGCTTCTCCTGTGATGGCTCAATAGAGAAATGACCTTTGACTGCCAGTGACCTTCAACCCCCGACCCCCCCCCCCCACCCCAGGGGGTCGTACATTCAAACGTGACAACGGCAGAAACTCGTTATTGTGATCTTTCGGCTTTCGCTGCGAATATTTCAATTAGTCATCTCTCTGCACCTCCGCTTCCCCAGGAGCCCAGACGCGATTAATCAACACCATCGCTGTCATTTTCACCGCTTCTCCCTCAGACACCGGCTAAACGTTTTACACGTTTAAACACTTTTCAGTTGTTTCTTTTTGTTTCACAGACATTGTTATTCACGCTGACTTATACTTGTGACATTTTTACACAACGTTCATTCACACAGCTGCATATTTTATGGAAGATGTTGAGCTAAAGGATACAAGGACAGCGGCCAGCTGGGATTTAAACCTGCAGAGTTACAAACCCAGGTTCAGATGTAAAACGGTGCCAGGTACTATAAATTAGTTGGACTGCTCAAAGTTTGGAGATGCTGAGGAGGCTATTGGATGCCCATTTCAACAGTAGAGTACAGCTGAAGGGCAAATAGTTACAATGGAAAAAGTCCTGCAACAGGAGGCTAAATTAAGAAAGGACGAAATCAAACGTTGTGTACAAAGCTCTCAGTGGAAGCTCAACAAAATACAGGACCATGGACCCGTTAGCACCGTCCTCACACCCGTTATCTCTGCTGCAGGACAAACAGACCCTCAAATTGCACATCATCAGCTTGCGGCGAACGTTTACGTTTTTTTGCCGACGGCGGGACGTTTCTCCACGCCTGTTATCTGGCGAGCGCACGTCGCACGTTAGCCGAAGCTAATCAATCTCGACGCTAACGAGGAGAGAGCTCGCGGCGGCCGAACAAACAAGACGACGTCGCCCCCCCCGCTCTTCTGAAGGCCAAACATCGATCGCTCCTCAGGGTTGCCAAAGCGATCTTATCGTCGGTCGGCGGGCCCCCTGCATTAATATGCGTCGGGAGAGAACGGGGGGGGGGGGGGGGGGGGACTTTGCCCCCCGTCCCCCAGCAGAGGGGGGGGGGGGGTGAGGGCGGGATTGAGATTTCACGGCGTCTTTGTCCGGCTGTCAGGGGCCGGCTCCTGGCCCGTCAGATGAACTCATCACGGGGGCGAGCGCCAGCAGCCGAAGCTCAGCCGCCAGCCTGACAGCTTTTGTACGGACGAGAAAACTAAAGCTTGTCAGTTGCAGCCATGACCCCCCTTGCCCCCCCCCCTGCTCCCCCCTCGTCTTTTATTTTTATTTTGTGGGTGCCGCAGACCTTGTCAACGAATCCCATTAGCTCGCCTGTCACCGTGACGATCCATTGGGGGGCAAGAGGGCATGGGGGGCAGGGCTGTTACCCCATTTATTTTTTCAAGGTCAACTTTGGGCATGTGGGCCCTGATAATGGAGCATGTATGGAGGGGGGGGGCAGGGGGATGGGGGGGGCAGGAATAATGCAATCAGCAGGGGCTATGGAGACATCTCTATCTCCAGACACAGCCAGACTTCAGTAAGATATGGCCAATTGGCCTAAAAGCCTGGAAGGTCTGATAGAAGAAACAGCTTTTGGACACTGCATGAGAATGAATGCTTGTGGCGTTCAATGGCTACTTTGACTGATGCCCCCCTGTGTAGCGTAAGTGTAGCATAATGATTAGCGTGTAGCATTAAGTGCAGCATAACGGTTAGTGTGTTGCACAAGTGTAGCATAATGATTAGCGTGTAGCATTAAGTGCAGCATAATGGTTAGCATGTAGCATAAGTGCAGCATAACGGTTAGCGTGTGGCATAACGGTTAGCGAAGCAGCCAGGTGACTTTCCAGCAGGTTTGATTCCCAAGCGAATCACCGACTGCGGCACCCCTGCAGGCACTTGACCTGGATTTGCTCTGTAAATACCCAGCTTCTGCAAATGGACGCTGTGTGAAAATATTATCTGTGCGAGTCACTCTTGGATAAACGCGTGGAGGAATGTGTAAACCCACCTAAGCAATCTGTCCCCGGATAGCGGGTGTTTGCTGAAGCTAAATGGAGGACACCGGGTCACATCAGCAACACCCTCAGAAATAGAAAGGACATAAAACTACGCAGCGAGACCCCAGGAGCTGTACAAAGCCTGCTGTCTCCACGGCAACACCTGAGGAAGCGCGTAAATGGTGGCACACAGAGTGGCTCCTCCTACACTTAAGCCCCGCCTCTGCTCTGAGGCCATAGGGCCATCTCTCGTCCTTTAGTCCCGCCTCTGCTCTGAGGCCATTGGGCCATCTGACACCTTTAAACCCTGCCTCTGGTTTGAGGTAATTGGCCATAGCCACTCAAAAGAAACAAATGACTGCCAAATAACTTCTCTGTAACAGGTTCAATAGCCACTCTAAATACCACACTAAATAACCTGGGTAAGAGGTATGATGCTGAGTCTGGTTTGATGCTTCATAGCTTGATGTTGGTTTGTCTGACGTAACTGCATTTTAAAGCTGTCCCTCTGTACTGTAGGATACATTCAGTCTTTGCAAGGGGTACACCAGCTGTAAAGGACGCTTCATAGCATGTCTGTGTTGCAGCAAAAATTATTTCAGTAATGTAGAGAGAGCCTGCATCGACATTTAGAATGGGTTTTTTCTTTTGGGAGACGAGGAAAGGAATAATTGAGATGTTATACGAGAGGGAGCTTTGGTGGATTTTTTTTATTTTTTGACTGTGTACACCAAGAGGCACTCGTCGTTCCCTTTGAAGACTAAGCCACTGTGAGCCAGTTAAGTAGAGAGGGATCATCAGACTACTGCAGCAGACTCCCCCTGTGCTGATAACGCATGCAGGATGGGGGGGGGGGGGCTCTAATGCACAGCAGAGAGACGGGGGCTCGAACGCAAGACCGAGAAAGGGATCTAACATGGAGAGAGAGAGAGAAAGAGAGAGAGAAAGAAAGGGAGAGAAAGAGGGATATAATGCAGACAGGGATCTAACATGGAGAGAGAGAGAAAGAGAGAGAGAAAGAAAGGGAGAGAAAGAGGGATATAATGCAGACGGAGGGATCTAACATGGAGAGAGAAAGAGATAGAGAGAGAGAAAGAAAGAAAAGGAGAAAAAGAGGGATACAATGCAGACAGAGGGATCTAACATGGAGAGAGAGTGAAAGCGAGAGAAAGAAAGAAAAAAGGAGAAAAAGGGGGATATAATGCAGACAGAGGGATCTAATTCAGGTAGTGTGGGGTGAGCTTTCTCTCCGCTATGAGCCTCATGTGAGTCTCTAATCTCTCTTTCAGTGTTTTTGCTGCTGGCCTGACCTGAGTCAGCTCACACAAAGCCTGATACAGACAGGCACACACGCATGCATGCACACACGCACGCACGCACGCACGCACGCACACACGCACGCACGCACGCGCACACACACACACGCGCACAGGCACGCAGACACACACACATTCACACACAGACACAATCGAGATGCGTGCACAGCGCCCCCCCCCCACCCCCACCCCCACCCCCACCCCCAAGGCCTGATCTGGCCCTGTCGCTCTTATCAGTCAGGTGGAGGCACTTACGTTCTTCTGCATTATGAGCTGCGCTGGATCACGTAGTGTAGCGCAATATAATTTACAACAAAATGTCAAGTGACATTGCAGTGCAATATAATGAAATCATAAAGCAATATAATGCAATGTAGTGTAAAGCAATATAAAGCAATATAGAGCAATATAAAGCAATGTAATGTAGTGTAAATATATACATTTGATGTAATGTAGTCTAATATAATGTAATGTAAATATATAGATATGATGTAGCATAAAATAAATGACGCTAACGTGGTGTAATTGACCCACCTTGATGCCCCCCATCCTCTGCTCGCCCTTGAACTCCTTGCCGTTCTTCAGCCAGTGGATGGTGGGGGTGGGGTTCCCCGCCGCGGCGCAGCGGAACTTCACCGTGTTCGCCGCCGGCACGGCCAGCAGCTTCTTCTCCATGCGGTCCGGCCGGGTCCAGTATGGGGCTTCTGCGGGGAGGTGAGAACTACATTACCCACAATGCACCCCGGGAGGGCACAGGGGCACTTAGCAGAGCACACGCGCATTAAGGCCTGGATTACATCAACGTCCGCCGTTGACTTCCAGATTTAATTCAGAATTAAATCCGAACATTTTATAAACGTTTTATTTCACGAACACGGTTTGGCGAGGTTGGCAATTTTCCTAGCATGAACTTGCCAAACTTTAAAATAAAAATAATAATGATGCTTCCATTTGTGAGCAACAAAGTAAAAATGATCTGAGCAGAGATGGATCTGTGGAAATTCTCACTGGACAGCATCACAGAAACATTCTCGCTCAGAACTGTATCGCATGTCCAGGGGCAGCTTTTTATCAGCAAAATAAAAAACACGAATGACCTGATAAAAATGAAAATATGAATCATAAAAGATGGAGATGGCCCAGCACTGACACGTAGACATAATATTAAGACATAAAGCTATATAAACAAATAATGAAATAAAAAGAATGAGTGATCAAAGCCTTTTTCGTTAGTCGTTATAAAGACCACATTTTATTTTGGAATATAAAATCGGTTCAAAATGTTTCAGATGGAGTATGCTTCATCCTAGGGGAACAAGCCATTAGATCTTATACTTGTTTTTCTGCTGATTTCCACAAGAAAGACGCTGAATTACTGCGAAACGGCCTCGGTATGGGGACCTAACGAAAGTCAGAAAAGAACAGCGTGACCCGAAGCTCTTAAAACGAACAATTCTGAATTCTGCCATCCAAGGGGGGGCTGTTTTTTTGGCACCTTTTAACACTGAACCCTTCCAGCTCTGCAGAGACCCAAACCCCTGAATCGTACAGTGGTCCCCATTCAGGACCCACCTCACGCTGGTACGACCGGCCTGGCTGAGAAGCACTCAGAACTGAGCGTGCTCCCCTTCACACCCCCTCCCCCCCCCCCCATACCCCCCGCCCCTGATGTTTGAACAACAAACACACGTTCTAAAGAAAACCTTGTTCTCCAAGAGTTGGGTCTAAAGGCCTGCAAGCAGCCGTACAAGAAAATCCACATCAGTTTTTTTTTCCCTTTTTTTTTTTTTTTTGCCTCTTAACATTTTCAGAGTCCCGCTCTGCTCCTGGTTTGCTGTACATTAAGAGATGAGTACGCTTTCATCGGGGACTGGGCACCGACGGCCTGGCAGATGTGTTTTCTTCATTAAAACTACATTTGTGGCACTTATAAACTGGCAGGGGGCCTGAAATAATTAGAAATTGCGATGCTATCGGTAATGTTAGATTCCGTGCCGAGAGCATTGCTCCTGTGCTCGGGAGGCTCTGATTGGACAGTGGCACCAAGGTGGAGAAACCGTGGGCAAGCCAAAGTGGGGTAGATTCTCTATGGCCAACAATGCACCAGTAACTCATCACATCCCATGTGAATTATGTATCCAAACACACCACTTCTGTATGGAACAGTCCCTTTTTTATATAAGGAAAAGCCTCTTAAAGCATCCAAAATAAAACCTTGTCTTTTTGACTACACCGATTACCCATGTTCCTTTTCACCGCTACACGACTGCAAAAAAGGCCTTAAAAAGTTAAAGGAGCTTTATTCATTTTTCTCATCTCTTTTAAAAATTAAATTTCAGAGTGAGACGAAACCTCCAGTGTGTCGTGAGACGGGCAGGGGTGCAATCGCCACCCCAGTGCATCACCCTCAGTTTTATACCACATTCCCGCCAGCACATTTCCCTCCCGAAACGTACCGATGCCCAGAACTTTCGATTGGTCTGCATTAAAACAGAAATATTCCACAATAAAAGCGCATACAGAACCACCAAATAATATTCCACAATAAAAGCGCTTACAGAACCAACAGAAATATTCCACAATAAAAGTGCATACAGAACCACCAAAAATATTCCACAATAAAAGCGCCTCTCTTCCGTGCTCCTCAGCCCTCCGGTTTGAGGCCGAAGCCCCCCCCCCCCCCCCCCCCCCGCTGAGGAAGTGCGTCTGCAGCGAAATCGGGCCGAAACGAAAGCCTTTCTCCATTTATTTTTGCAGTCACAACGCTCTGCCCCTCCTTCGTGAGGCAGAACGTTCAAAATAAACATCAACCGAAAAATACCAAAAAAGGGGCACGGAGGGTGGAAAAAATACCTCAGGGTACGTAGCGAGGGGCGCACGCCAAACACCCCCCCCCCCCCACCTCCTGCCCGGCCGTTCCCAACTGAATCCCATTAAAGTGAGAATATCTGAGATCTCCAGCGCCGGGGGTAATTGGGAGGGAGGAATTTCCTCCCTGGCGCACGGTCGAGCGCTGTGGCCTGCGGGGGCTAGCCGAATTCTACACGCGCCTCTAGCGGCGTCCGGCCCCCCTGGACCCCGACCCCCCCCCCCCCCCCCCCCACTCTGAATCCCAGAGGAAAGTCAGGAAGGAGCGACCTTTCCAGCCGTTTGTTAAAAATCGCCCCTGGCTGTGCAGGTGAAGGAGACACCTTGGGTGGCGTCCCTGGTGACAGGTGGACGTGATGCTGTTTGTCAGGGGGGGGGCAGGCTTCCTCTCACGCACAGCAGCCCGTCGCCCCCCCCCCCCCCCCCGTCCGCTGAGCGGGCATTTCAGTGAACCGCTAAAAAGACCGCCTTCACATTCGGCCGAAACTCGACGCCGTTCCGCAGAGCAATTCAGAGAGCAATTTTCCCCGCTCTCTTATTCCATCTCGCAGTCTTGTTCCAGGGTCAGGGGACCATGACTGTGGGCTGGGGGGGGGAGTGGGGGGGTGCGGCTTCACAGCCATTTACTGGGAGCAATTAGCTGGACGGGGCATGCGGGCTCGGGACTGGGTCTAAAGCCGGGGGGAGGGATTTGAAGCAGACGGGATCGTGGGTAATTGAGTAATTTGCCTTCGCTGACGCCTGCTCGCACGCTGGCAGATTTCACCGCAGATTACCCCGGGCCTTTGAAGCGCCAGGGGGGGTGGGGGGGAGGCGGACGCAATCCAAACATCGCCCCTCACGGATGGGCAGCGTTTTAAAATTTATTTTCCCTCCCCGGCCAGGATAAACAGGGGGCGCATAACAGGGGGGGGTGCAGAGCAGGAAAGATTAGGCCTCGTTAGAGGTCCAAATACCTTAACGACTGAAACACGCGGTGCGAGCTTTCGGTAACGGCTCATTGGGAAGGAGCCTGGAGTCGCCGGGCAGATCCGCGCGGTAAATGAGGCCTAGGCTGTACGCTGCGAGCAGGGAAGCGGCCAATCACGCACACCGGCGCCACCGCCACCGCCGCACCACGTAAAAGCGCGTACACCGCTAAGCATGTAGCGTAGCCGCGCGGGTCGGTGTTCAAGAGGAATCCGCAGACCCCTACCGTGACTTCTAATTCAGACGGATCATTTGTCCTGTGACGATGAAGGGGGGGCAGGCCAAAAAAAGATTATACGGGCTGAGCTTGTTCTTAGCGCCCCCCGTAGCAGTCCGATAGCGGCTCGCTAAGCCGCTGGCTAAAGCGTTTGGGATCGGATCTGGAGCTCGGGGAGCCGCTCTTCCCGCAGTTGCCGTGGTTTCCCTGTCACATGGGCCGCAACCTCCCTGGCTGCCGGCTAATTAGCGACGGCTTAGCGAACGTTAAAATAAAAAAGAGGCTTTAGGATTAAGGCCCTAATCCCCGCTCTGGAACCGCAGGGCCCTTGGGACCGGGGCGAAATGACCGTCACGAGGACGGATAATATTCGGGGGGGACTCCTCCCCGGGCGTAGAGGGCGCCGTTCTCTAAGCACCCGCCCTCGCGCTCCGCGATAATTCGCGCCGAGACGCGGGACTTCTCAGGGAAGAAAAGTAAACCCTATGAAAATGTTTGGGTGTAGTTTATTAATCAGTTAACATCGGGACGTCTTACCCTGTTCTCACTGCGTGAAACGGCGACACAGACCGCCGGACTGAACTGACGTTCGTCCTCATCAACCTTTAAGTACACCTCAGTGACTCACTGAGGGGAACGACGACCCTCATTTTCAACGGTGCCGAATTTCAAAGGGCGAGAGATTAAAAGAAAATAAAATACAATAAAAAGAAAGAAACAATAAGAAAAAAAAGTAGTGAGGTCATGTAATGGTAATAATAAAAGTTTGCCAAAAGCAATAAATAAATAATTTAAAAGCAACTACACTCAGATTATACAAGATTATATATCAGAGCCTGGAATTCTTTTCGTGGCAGCAATGAACACATTTTTTTTTTAAAAACAGTAACTCATTCCAGGAGTGAGGAGCACAAAATCAAAAAGCAAGTTTTCCCTAATTCCGTTTTAGCATGTGGAACCTGAAGTTTGAGCCAATCTTGAGAATCCTGCATGATGAGCACTAATATATTCCATTCTAGCAGAGATGAGACATAAAATGGCAATTCAGAATTCAGAAACGGTGCACCTCTCTGGACATCTCCATTTTCAAATGGAGGTAAAATAAAACTGGGCACACAAAAGCTAGAAGGAAGGAGGAATGAAAATTCATGCTTACATATTAAACATCAGTTGGCTGAAAAATGAGACAAGAGTGTGCAAAAGAATGACAAGAGAATGAAACAATGGACCAGGAGACCTGAAGTTTTAAACACAGCCACACAGCACAGAGACCATTTGCACTATGGAATGCCTATGAATGAACTAATACATGCATGAGCACTTAGCAACTCAAGTTCTACTGAAGCTGCACTCTAGTTCCACTCTAGTTGTTGGCAGCTGATTATGACTCACCATAAGACAGCTGATTGGATAAGACTCACCATCTAGCAGCTAACTGGTTAAGAACCATCATCAAGCGTCGGATTGGTTAAGACTATAAGACGCTCCATCAAAGGGGCATTGTTCGTCGAGCAGCTGATTGTTTATTGCTCTCCATCAAGGAGCTGATTGGTGTTAAGACTCCCCATCCAGCACAGGGACATTCCTTCACAGAGGCCTATTCTCAAGGCCCAACCGCGCAGTAAACACACAGCCATACACTTTTATGGGAAGGGGAAAGCCAGAATCCCCCCTCCCCCAATGAAGCATGTTAGGCTAGAATAAAATAAGAACCACGGCAACAAGACTCCACCTCGAAAGCAAAGAGATGTTTTTCTCTTTCGCCAGAGGAACAGTTGACCGAAGAGTGAATGTTTAACCAGGACACATTAGGGAGGAACACGAGAGAGAAAGAGAGAGTGACGAGAGGTCTTTAACGCAGGACGGGCTTTTCCGCAAACGTCTACATAATGAAAGGGTGAAATATGGAACACACCATTTCCATTACCTCCATCGTCCGACTCTTCGTCGTAGTCTTCATCGTCCCCGGAAGACAAGGAATCTTTCAAGAGAATCACAAACACGCAAAGGTGTCACTTTCTGACAGTTGGGGTAGGGGTAGACACGACATAAATCATAGGAATCGATCGCTGCACCAAATTTGAAAATGGACAATGAAGCCCTAGTCTGACGGAATTAGTTTTACCCAAGGATGTCCTTTAATTGGAATTATTACCTGTCACTCCTGTGATTTTTATTCCGCCAGAATCTGCCATGTCGTTTTTTTTTTAACCTGGCTACAAAGTACGTTTCCTACTGTTTTTTTGGGGGAAAATAGGTAACCAAGGTCCTCTGGTAATACTGGTCCCGTGTGAATCTCAGTAATTTAAGAACGTAATTTACTTTTTGGCGCACTTTTCTCCTCGTGTGGGATAACAATTAGGGTTCTTCTCTCACGTCCATTGTCTCGTTTTCTTTTTGAAAGCCATGTCTAGTCTTCTATTGCCGCGAAATGTGACGCTTTTTTTTTTAGCTATCGGAAGTTTCGATATAAAACATCCGGGACACAGTCAGTAACTGGGGAGGGGTTACTGTGGATTTTTTTTGTCCCGTCAGAATGCTCGGTTGGATGTACCCACAAAATAAGTTTTAAAAAAAGTACATTACAGGACCTCCTCGGGTAAAACTTATCCCCTCAGAATAGAGCTTTAGGACCCAGCCTCACTTTAACGCCCGAAGCTTACATCAATCGCTGAATAAACTGCCACTGTTTACAGTGGAACTGCCTGAACGTAGGTGCAGCAGGAATGATACTGTGATTAATAGTGACTTCAAAGTCAGCCATTTTGAGTGTAAGTGCTGGAATGGACTGGTGGGGGGGGGGGGGGGGGAATGGAGTCTTGGGTATGTTTGTGTTTAAGGACCTCCGTAATGACTAGGCCCATTCATATAACGTGGAACGATCCTCTCTCCTACACAGCAGTCCTTTATCGTGAACCCAAACAAACTGCAGGCGCGCAGTTTAAATCCAGTGTTTTGATAAGGATCTCAAACGCGTAAAATAATCATTTGAAATGGCGTTCGTGCCACCGGTGGTCTACGGGCGGAGGACAATTTATGCTTGTCCTTGCAGCAGAGCATCAGTCAAAAAACACAAATACACCTTTGTTCCCGTGCCGTCGTGTCAAACCTTTAAGCGACAGAAAGCTCCACCGGCAGTTAATCTGTCTGACCTTGAAGTTGCCGGTGTGTTTTCGAAATGAAGGTTAATGAAGGCCAGATGCTGGCACAGGTTGTGCGAACCGCGCCGTGCGTTGAGGCTCCTGTCAAGGCCAAACCCTCGAGCTTCTCTCTGATCTCTGTTGTTCTCATTCTGGCATAATGGGCTGCATTCAGCAGCGCGGCTTCAGGTGACAAAGACGCGTATGTTCTTGAGCGCAGTCTTAAGAACCGACTGATTGACAAACAAGACCGAAATCACATTTTTTCTTTTGTTGATTGCCCCCGCAGCCAGTGCGCAAAACCACTTCTGTAGTTCTGTGTGCTACCCAAACTGCCCTCGGGGCGACTCGTACGTGGACGCAGTCCAAGGCAGGAGACGTATCTCTTTTAAACACCTGACACCTTGCTCAAATATTTAAAGAAGAGCGTTGGCGCTTGCCTTGATTTGCGTCCGGGGGGGGGGGGGGGGGGGGGGGGGGGAGTCGTGTGTTTAAAGGCAGGGGTGAAAAGGGACAGGGTTGCCGTCACGATCTCCGTAACGACAGTAACCGGGGGCCGGTCCGTGGATCTCGAGAGGGGGTTTGTGCCACGGGGTCCGTCTTTGATGGGAGGCTGGAAAAAGCCTCGCTCTCCTTTGGCCAGGTTCCCAGCGTACGCGCACACACACACACACACACACACACACACACACACACACCGCACGCACACACACACACACACACACACCCCCCGCACACACACACACACACACACGCACACACACACACGCACGCACACACACACACGCGCACACACACACACACACACACACACACACACACCCCGCACACACACACACACGCGCACACACACACGCACGCACACACGCGAGAGAGAGAGAGGCAACGTTTCTAATTCCTGGCCACCCCATCTGTTTTCAATGATGCGGCCTTTCAGACTAATTGCTTTGTAATGAGTTGTCAATAACAGGCTCAGCTGGTACCTTGAATTTACTGGGAAATGAGGCAAATTAAACTGTCGCTACGCTCCCCCCCCATCCCACCACCACCCCCCCGCTCCGCTGCTCGTTCATGTTTTTCTTTAAAGAAACACTCAGGCAATATTTTGGCCTTGAACAACTGGCTCCCTATGGCGTGACATATCGGCGGCGGCGGTGTTGTATTTTGGGGGTTTTTTTTTCCGTAGTTTGTTGTTTATTGTGAAAACAGGGGAGGCTAGCGGGGGGCCGTCTGCGCCGCCGGGGGGGCCGACCGGGTCTGCGGTCGTGGCGGCGGGGGCTCGGCTGGAGTTGGCGGACGAACAGAAGCGGGGAGGAGGGCTCTTGGCCCCGCGAGAGGAACAAAAGAGCCCGATACCGCCGCGCGGCGGGCGCGGACCCAGAACCGTGCGGCTGCAGCGCCGCCAACTCTCCGCCAACAGCGCTAACATTTCCTCTGGGTGAAATAACGCTAACTTTACCTCTGGAGAAACGACGCTAACTTTACCTCTGGAGAAACAGCGCTAACTTTACCTCTGGAGAAACAGCGCTAACTTTACCTCTGGAGAAACAGCACTAACTTTACCTCTGGAGAAACAGCGCTAACTTTACCTCTGGAGAGACAGCGCTAACTTTACCTCTGGAGAAACAGCGCTAACTTTACCTCTGGAGAAACAGCGCTAACTTTACCTCTGGAGAAACAGCGCTAACTTTACCTCTGGGTGAAACAGCGCTAACTTTACCTCTGGAGAAACAGCGCTAACTTTACCTCTGGAGAAACGATGCTAACCTTACCTCTGGAGAGACAGCACTAACTTTACCTCTGGACAAACAATGCTAACATTTCCTTTGGGTGAAATAACGCTAACTTTACCCCTGGGTGAAATAACGCTAACTTTACGTCTGGAGAAACAGCGCTAACTTTACCTCTGGAGAGACAGCGCTAACTTTACCTCTGGAGAGACAGCGCTAACTTTACCTCTGGAGAAACAGCGCTAACTTTACCTCTGGAGAAACGATGCTAACTTTACCTCTGGAGAAACAGCTCTAACTTTACCACTGAAGAAACAACACTAACTTTACCTCTGGAGAAACAATACTACACTGACTATACAGCTGCAGACACAATGCTATTATCTTTACCTCAGGGTGAAGCGCAAACAAACAATAAGCTTTCCTCTGGATGAAACAATATTATCTGGGTACCAACACACTTTTAATACCAATACCAACAATACAGGAACAGAGTGCTGTGTTGTGTGAGATATTAAAAGCGCGCGATAGTGAAAGGGTAAACAATAATGCATGCAGACGCCAAACAGCCTGCGGTTCCCAGAGTGCCGAGAGAGAAGAAGGCGCTCCGCATTCATTTCCTCTTAGTCACGGCTCCCGAAGCTCCGCCCCCTCACCACACCACCCAGGCGGCCATTTTTTCCCACAGGTTAATTAGCGGGAGCTATTTTTTTTTTTTTTTTTGTAAGCCTGCACACACACCATTGGCTCAACGGTGTGTGATTGTAACCGTGTCACGTGGTACTTGTTGTTTGCTTGTTCAGGCTGTGTGCATTTTTTGTTGTTGTGTGTGTAATACACTTTAGAGTACCTTTATGCGAAACATTGAGTCTGAGAGCGCATAGTTTCCCACAGGAAAGCTACCTGTCAGGGTGCTGCACCTGGGACACTCAAATCTGGCCCTCAAGGCCTGTAGTGCTGCTGCTTTACATTCCACAGGGACTGATTTAAACCTGAGTCACCAGGTGAGTTAAATCTCTGGCCAATCGGTGGCATTTGTCGATCAGTTAACTATCAGGTAGAAAGGACAGCCAGCAGTACGCCGCATGTGTTCAATGGTGGTGGGGCAAAGTCAAGAGTCTGCATGAGCGATCGTGATTGTGAGCTGGGGGGAAAAGATATTGCTTGCCGCATACGATACAATTACATTTACGATGATATGTTTTTTAGCCCAGTATTTCTTAGTCAAGGTGTGGATGGAAAATAGTCTATATGACTATAAAGCACACCTGTGAGCTGAGCACCTGTGAGCGTGCACCTGTGAGCTGCGCGCGTTCCACAGCACCGGCTGATCCACTTTCTCAGGCGGCATGCTGTTATTGCATCACCTTTCAAAAACTGCAGTCCCCAGTTTCTCATCCAGTTTTTTACTTTTTATTACTTTTTTTTTAATGCCCAGTTGCAGCTCAAGGCCTGAACAGTCGCAGCAATATGGCAGCAACACTGAGCTTTCCCTCCCGCCTTTTTTTTTTTTTTAAAAGAGGCCCCATCATAAAAATGCTTTGGTCGAGAACACAAAGATGGGAAATTAGGAAAGACTGTGCCTGAACCTCCCTGCCGCCCCCTCCCCCTCCCCCTCCCCCCCACACACACACGCAAAAAAATAAAATAATGTAATTATGTGGAACCCCCAGCCACTGTTGGGAATGTCCCAGTCCAGATTCACAGCAACTACTGGACGTGCACCCCTGTATTCCACAGGAGAACCACACCTTTTAGGGATGCCGGTTGAGAGCTCCCCCCCAACCCCCCCCCCCCCCCCCCCCGTTTCTTTCAACATTTAGGCTGGTTTCAGCTGGATTCTGATTGGCTGGGGACGGGGACAGGGACAGCGGCGTAACAAACGACGCTCCTCTCCTCTCCTCTCCTCTCCTCTCCTCTCCTTTCTGTGCTCAGGGCCGAAGGTCCTCCTTATCTCGCTGTTGTCAGGGCAGGCTCAGCGTCAGCGGCTTGCTCGCCACGCGGCTGCTGAGCGCGGCCGTTCCCTCGCGCCCTCGGGTCGAGTGTTCGAGGGCAGGACGGCGGTACGGTCCGCGTCATGCGAGCAGCCGTGCGGCTCTTGACGAGAGCTTTTGGACAAAGAGGCCCTAACGCGGGTGCGTTCTGTCCCGGGCGCCCCCGACGTCCCAACGGCTCATCTGGTTCGAACGCGCCCGTTTCCACCAGTAACAGGGGAACAGTAGCAGATACACTTACTGTTCTGCGCTGTTCTATGCTCCTTTAACTCCTTAAGTAGCAGCTAGTCAGTTTAACTTCTGTACGCGAACACACACACACACACACACACACACATACTCTCTCTTTCACACGCAAAGTGCAAGTCAAGCCTATTGGCAACAGAATTAAAGGAAAAAATAATAACTTCTTTTCTGTTCTAAATCACAGTCACAACTTGAGGCAATTTCTAGCTGAATGGCCAGTCTAGATGGGTTTAGTGACCTGTCCTTGTCATTGTGTGCTGTTCTTAAGTTCATGAATCGTGATATGACAGCGTGATTGCAGAGTGATATCAGATATCAGAAACTTAGAAACTTGAAACAGAACTCTGCAGAAGATTGACTTGCAGAAGACTGTCAGAGTTCTAAGTGCACAAGGGGGCCTTATTTCTGTCCAGAATTGCCTGGGTTGGGGTGGACATACAGTAATGTAGGGGTTTCACTGCTTCACGGTGATGGAGGGGTTAAAGTGTATCTGTATACTGTACATAATCTGTAATAACACGCATAGTATGGTGAATGTGTGATCAAGCGCTGCAGTGTTAAACCAGATGTCCCGTGGGGGCTGGGGGGGGGGGGGGCATGTTTTGGAAAAGCAGGTAAGCCGTACATATCAGAGAGAATCAGGCGGCTCCTGTTTCCTATGCAGTTGCCAGCTAACAGACACGCACACGGCTCAGTTCAGACAAAGAGGGTCTGGTTCCTGTTCAGCGCTGGGCGAAGCAGCTTTAAATCTGCGTCAGATGCCCCCCGTCCCTCCACTAAGGCCATCTTCAGCACGGCTCTCTCTGCCGCTGCCGCTGCTAACTTAATTAGGTCATAACTGAGAGAGACCCGCTGCGTCTCCTTCCCAGTGCATTATGGGACAGGTCTTAATGTTCTGTAGCTACCACACTACACCCAACCGACTGCAGAAATGCCTTCACAGGAGTGGTTTTGGTATCACATGTAATGAAAGGACATTAGAACAGTGGTTGTGTGAGTTTCTGAACTCAGGACCAACGTAATGAGAAAACACACTTCCTGACCTGTGCCCTTTATTTGTAATGTAGATTAACAGATGGCCAAACATGGAATTCATACCTTTGAACAGGCAAGTAAAGCAGTGTAGTGTTGAATCAGACTGGTGCAAATGTCCAAACGCTGTGTATGAATACAGCCACTTTTGTCCGAACTCAACCCCCCACTCCCCCCCTCCCCACATCTCTTATGTTAAACAAAATCTGATCATCAGAAGGACACAGGTGACCCAGAGGCGTAGCAGACCCCGTCGCTCTTACCTGCTACTTTTACGGTGAAGTTCCCGAGCAGCATGTTGCCGTGCCAACAGGAATAGACCCCCGAGTCCTCGTACGACACGTTGATGATGCGCAGCACCCTCTGCCCCACCCGCGTGCGGTTGCTAGGCGACAGTGGCGCGCTGTCCTTGAGCCATGTGATCGGCTGTGCCACGCCCTGGGGGCTGCAGCTCAGGTCCAGAGTGTCGCCGATCCCAAGGACGAAATCCTCCAGGAAGGCCGCCTCACTGGATACAGAGTCTGAGGTAAACAAGGGGGGGGGGGGGGGCCATGGGTGAATCAGCATCAGAATCCAAACTCATGTCAGAAGCAGAACTCACCAAACAGAAGCAGGTCACGTGGGACTTTGAACAAAGGTAGTCAAAACTCACTTTAGAACCGACGCACTTTTCAATCAAAACTCACGGTGGAATCGAGACTCATATTAGAGCGAAAAATCAGAGTTGAAACCCGCTGGGATTTTAAGTAGTCAGAAGCTGCTTGACTTTGACGCTGCTCAGTACGCTAACAACACATTTGCTGAGAAATGCTGAACTGGTGAAAACAGCACATTTAAATTTGGGAGTGCATTAAGACCCAAGCCTCTGTGAGTAACAGAGAGAACATAAAGCAGTCAGCTGCATTCGGACCTCGCTGGCACTGCACATGCCTGCGCGTTCAGTCACTCAGTCCTCAAACGGAAAAGTTTGACAGAGCGCACAAAAAACAGTCTCGACAGAGTCGTGTTAAACAAATAATGAGAGTAGTGAGACGCTGCATGTCTTACAAGGTTTTATTTACTGCCCTTGGAGGAGAGCATCGGTCTGTGATTTACTGCAGGTTTGTGGGCCGCACCGGCACCTCGTCTCTCAGCGCCAAAGCGGCATCCGCCATTACTGTCCGTGTGGCATCCGCCATTACTGTCCGTGCGACTACGCCATTACTGTCCGTGCGACTACGAGCCGGGCATCGGATCGGACCGGACCTGCAGCTCGCCAAAAACGCGTTTGGTGAACCCCAATCGCACTGGACCGTGCGGGACCGTCCCGCCCCGCCCCCGCCCCGCCCCACCCCGTAGTGTGAGGAGGACGAAGAGCGGGGCGAGCAAACCGCCATCGACGGGGTGCGAGCGAGCGCTAGCGCGCGGGTGGGGTCGGAGGAGGGAAAAGCAAACACGGCTCCTCCTTTTTTCCCTCCGTGGAAGGAACGGTCCCAGCCGAACATCAAACAAAGGAATAAATCTCTGTCACGCCCCCCCCCCCCACTCCCCCTTCGCCCCCGCCAGCTCTGTGCCTCAGCCTTTCCGTGCCTCTGACTCCCGAGGCGGCTCTTTCAGGCGACGGGCCGTCCCGGGACAGGAGCTCTTTGCAGTGAGGTCACACAGTCCCGGAGCGAACAGAAACCCCTTCAGCACCCGCCCTGGGCGAGCGGGCTGCGGACGTGTGGCGAAATACGTTAAACACAAACGCGCTTTGCGATGCGGCTGGCCAATGAGAGGCTCCCCACTGAGGTGAGTGATAGAGGCTGGCCAATGAGAGGGTCACCCAATGAGGTGAGCTGCCTAGACTAGCCAATAAAATAAGTGGTAGACGCAGGTCAATGAGGTGACCTACTCAGACTGGTCAATGAGATAAGGGGTAGAGGCTGGCCAATAAGGTGAGCTGACACAAACTGGCCAATGAGATGAGAGATGGAGACTGGCCAATGAGGTGAGCTGCCTAGACTGGCCAATGAGATAAGTGGTAGATTCTGCCCAATGAGATAAGCAATAGAGGCTCGCCAGTGAGGTGAGTTGCTTAAACTGGCCAATGAGATAAGCGGTGGAGGCTGGCCAATGAGGGCTGCCTAGACTGGACAGCGAGCAGCAGATGCTGGCCAGGAGTGTGTCTGTCTCAGGTTGACTGATAGCAAATCTGAAAGGAAAACCTGTTCGGTGTGTGGTTCTCCTGTTTAATGTGCCCAGACAAAGATAGGCGTAAACTTGGACCGTCGGTGAATTCCTCCTTGGTGCCAAAACCCAGACACAATAACATATGTCTCTGTTCAAACAATGCCAACGCAGGCCATACATGGGGCTTTTCTGATTAGCAATTGAGCAATGGGATGTCCTGAGTCAGAGATAAATGTTATTTTCATAGTGAGTTTGCAGGCCTTCTAAAGTCAAACAGACACCCAGGAGAACAGCAAAGATTAACAGCCTCAGTCTCACCCCAGTTGGACGTCCTATCTTCCCCTTAATCAAGATGAGCGCTTTAATTACAGTTCCAAATTACGTTTCACAGGAAGCCTCTCAGGGCTCTGGCTGGTCTCGTTCCTCTCTTGGAGGGAAATTTGGTCGTCTCTCCCCGCCGCTCGAATTCAGTTGGCGTTGCTCACTCCCCGTACGAGGACACGCAGACTTTTGAATCGTGTTGCTGCAGACACGGGTGACTCACAGATCTCACACAGGTGACTCACGGATCTCACACAGGTGAGACAATCCTGAGCTCTCGTTTCGGAGAAGGACGGAAAGCGTGGAAGGGGGAAGGCCACAGCTGGTGCTTCAGACAAAAATCTAAACTGGGCTTTACTTTCCTAAAGTTCAAGGTGCTTTTGTTGGAGGAAGACAGGGAAAGATTTGCATGATAGAAATGATTAATATTTAATGGTAATACCCGCCATTTTGGCTCTTGTGATTTTAAACTGTGTTTTCGGATTATCTTGGCTTCTGCTTGGTGCAAGTGTCCCCAAGTGTTTATGGATAACTGTTGAAACCTCTCCTGCACTGAACTCCATCTTTGCGAAGCAGGCTAAATTTGTTGTGGAGAACTCCTAGCTGCTTCGGAATGTATTTGGGGTGAGAACCCACAAGTTTCATGTCTTGCGTACAGGGGGTTACCTGATGTCCCTCATCAGGAGAACCTCACCCCCAGAACTATCTCCCTCCCTCTCAAAATGAAACCGTTGGCTTTGTGAATACAGTTTTTACACTGAACGCTAACATTAAAATGCTAATAGCAGCAGCCAGACGTTAGCCTCGTTGTCTCGTTGGCTGCGGCACTTCTGAGTTTTCATTCGCCCCGTTCGGGCTACGTGGTGTTCTGGACTTGGGGCCAGCTGGAATTGGGGTGTGTTTGCGGAGCGCGTGCGGCCTGTCGGGGGGGGGGGGGGGGGGGGGGCTGACGGTGCACTTTGGCCACTTCATAAATCACAGGGCTGAGCCGCGCGCCCTTGGCCCGAGATCATAACAAATCTCACCTCGGGACAGCCGAAAGGCCTGCACCCCCGAGGCCATCAGCAGCCTCTTTTCCTGACGGGACCTCAACACTTTATTTATCTTTGTTTTTTTGGGGGGAACCCTTCATATGCTAGGGGAGTGTTGGGAGGTGCAGTATTTGTACACCTGGCCCCGTTGGGCCCCCCTCCCAAAGTGAAGCCATGACAGTCGTGGGATGGGGAACTGGCAATACAGCCACCCCCCCCCCCCCCCCCCAGAGGAGATGCCTTGTATCAGTGACCCCAACTTCCCCTGCTAATCGTGACCCCCAACGACCCGCCGTCCCCAGAGAGGCACCCTTTACCTTCCTGGCCTTAAGGAAGACAGAAAGGGGGGAAGGAGCAGGGGGGTCTACCCCCTCCCAAAATCTTCCTTTCATTCATTCATTCATTCATTCATTCATTCATTCTCTCCCCCCTCCCTCCCTTATTCAGGTGGGATGCGACTCCCCAATCTTATAATCACTCTGTCATGACTGTCGGTGGGGGGGGGGGGGGGGGGGTGAGACGGTGCGTCCCTGCGAGGGAGGTAGCTAACTAAAAAATAAAAAAAGGCCCAGAATCGCAAAGCCTTTAAGATGGAAAGCATGGAGTATATCCGCCTCCTAAACAAGTCGACGGTACGGCGCGGAACCCGATCCAGATGCCCGTCACGTTTACGTTTTTATTTTTTTACCGGCGCTCCCCGTCCCCCTCCTCCGCGGGTGATCCGCCGTCGCTCAGGGAGACGATAATGGCCGCTTGTTCCCGGGAGCCGTCCCGCGGCGTGATGCAACACCGGGAACAGGTTAAAACAGGCCGGGCCAACGGGCTCCGCAAAAACACACACACACACACACACACACACACACACACGGGCCGCCACCCCTGCTCCCGGATTCCCCCGAAAACATTTAACAGTTACTTTATTGGGCCCGCTCCAGGAATAGCAGCGCATACCTTTTAAGACAAATCTACACGCCGAGTTCTTTTGAACGTGATTGGATCCAGATGGAAAAGGAGCAGGCATCTGTCTTTACCCGGCCCTCCCTCTCTCTCTCTCTCTCTCTCTCTCTCTCTCTCTCTCTCTCTCTCTCCCTCCCTCTCTCTCGCTCTCCCTCTCTCTCTCTCTCTCTCTCTCTCTCTGTGTGTGTATAACGCAGCGCTAACGCGCGGCCGGGCCTGCCGATGTCCACGGTGTGAAATGACACAGCGAGAATACTGAAGCCGCTTATAGTCGTGGAATGAGATATCGTATATTTATGTGTGTATATGTGCTTTTGTAGGTGTAGGTAAATTACTCTTTTGTTCCATCAGTTTAACGACGTAGCGTTCTGAACTAAAACTTTAATGTAACTTTATGAACTAGAAAAATATTGCAAATATTTTCCACATCTTGCTGGAATTGTAATTATGTGTGTGTGTGTGTGTATACGCATTTGTGTGTGCACGCCCGTGTGTGTGTGCGTGTGTGTTTGTGTGTGCGTGTGTGTTTGTGTGTGTGTGTATGTTTGTGTGTGTGTGTGTGTATGTGTGTACCCGTGTGTGTGTCTTTGTGTGTGTGTGTGTACGCTTTTTTGTGTGCACGCCTGTGTGTGTGCCCGTGTGTATGTTTTTGTGTGTGTGTGTGTGTGTGTGTGTGTGTGTGTGTGCTCTTGCATGTGTGCGAAAATTGCAGAACCAAACAATCTCTCGTCCACACCGCACAGCCGAGCGAAACGATCAGGGCTTTTATTAGAGTTTAAACTGCGGAAAAGAAAAACCGGCCAATAAAACCAGCCGAAGCCCACGGGCCCGCGGCAGAGGGGACCCGCTAATGAACTCTGCACAGAAAGACCCCCTTTCTGGCACCGCCGCGGCCCGAACGGGAGCCCACGGAGGCCAAAGCCCGTCCAGATCATTCTTCACCAAACCCCCCCCCCCAAAAAAAAACACGGCCCAGGCTGCCAGCTCCCGCGTCACATGACCCCCCGCGCTGCTTCCCGAACACAAAAGTGCGAATTTCTCCCTCCTCTGCTTCACAGCGTATGTGTGGATTGTAAATCCTGGTCCTCTTGGAGGGAGAAAAAAAAAGGGGGGGGGCTCTCTCTTTTTTTTTTTTTTTTTTGTAAACGCACGGTCCCCTAATCTCTGTTTAATATGGCTTTGGCCCGGATGTAGAGTCCCTGGACAATGTCTTTAATCTGGGACTGCCTGACAACCTCACACTATCAAAAGAGAGGAGGAGGAGGGGGGGGGGGAGAGAGAGAGAGAGAAGGGGGGGGGCATTGTATGGAGATCAAGGCAGAGGGGCTTCCCGCCCCCCCAGCGCCCAATAGAGAGGCGCTTTATCAAAAGCCCCAAAGTTAAAGATAGCCGTTGCTTCCAAACATCCACCGAACTCCCCCCCCGCCCCCCTCCCTCGCCTTCCGCCTCCTCCCCACCCATGCTAATTAACATCGGAAGCTACTGTACGTCCAGAGAGCGGTTACAGCCAAACCGCCCCCCCCCCCCCGCTCCCCCTACACCCCCCCACACCCCCGCCCCCTTCCGACAGCGGCTGTGTTTGGCTGGTGGTAATTGTCATTCAGAAGACGAACTGGCCTAGTTTCAATTCACCAAATGCACTGTAAACGGCTGTCTCGGAAGAACACAGAGTCACCCCCCCACACCCCCCCCATTTAAAAAAAGCAAGGAAATTATGAGATGAATAAACTGCGGTTAATCCAGGACGTCTCTGTCCGTCCATCGGATGTCCGGCCGCTGGCTAATCCATCCCAGCAGAAAGCAGCTCTACAACCACAGGGGCTGCCAGTACTGCCCAGTGCAAGCTGAACAGGCTTATTGTAGATTATTGGCTGGATCACTCCTTGTCATTAATCCTATTGTTCCCCCCCCTCCTCTGTGAACATGACCGCCTCTTACTTGTCTGTCTCTGGTCAGTCAGCGAATTTCATTTTCTTTCAGTCTTTCTCAGTCTTATTTCAGCCTTGGCGTACCTGGTGATCCCGAGCGAAAAGATCATGTGTAGATAAAGTGTTCCTGTATCGTTTTCATTTGCCAGTTAAATCTGACACGGGACGGAACAGAGCTGGTGCTTGCTGACCTCACAATGGGGGGGGGGGGGGGGAGAGGGGGGTGGGGGCAGTGGAGAGGGGTAGAGCTGATTGAAACATCTCCCCCCCCCCCCCCCCCCAAAAAAAAGGGGGCGCCTCCATTCTGACGCACGCGACCCCAGCGTGACCTCCCACGGTGTGGGCCCCGCCCACTTCCCCCGGGCCGGACGGGTTCACAAACTGAGATATCAATGTCACCTCCTCTTTCACCAGGCCTTCTCAAAAAAAAAAACCACCGCTAATCACGTTCCCCTGTGGTGAACTCCGTAATTACAATAACTTAGCAGATGCTATTACCCAACGTCGCTTACAAAACAAAGAGCGGTTCAGATGGGTTTAAAGAACAGGAGTTCCTGCATTAAAGGGTAATACATTTTTCATTTTAACTCTGCTCCCGTTTAAGGAGAGAGAGAGAGAGAGACACATACACACGCCTGACATCACTTACGGCCTTTTCCGTTATACGCCTTTTTTTTTTTTTGAACTAATCCGTGATATTGCATTCATATTGCGCATAGCTTCTTTTTGTAACCTCTGCTTTTGCAAGAACAAGTGCCTACTTTTTTGCCATGCCAATAAATCACTTTAGAATTTAGAAATTTGAAATTTGAGAGAGAGAGAGAAACAGACCGAGAGAGAGAGAGAGAGCGTGAGCGCGAGCGAGTGGTTCTGGCCAATCATAACAGCCGCAGGACCCCAGGTGCTCTCTGAATGGCTGGCGTTCGGTCGCGGCTCACGGCGCAGTCGGTGCGTGAAATTGGATTGCGTGGGACCGGCGGTGCGAGGACGGAGCGTGTGTGCGCAGGGGAGAATGTCATCCCCGAGCGGGAAAAGGCCTAATCCGTCTCTGCTACCCTCTCGATTCCGCACACCCCCCCCCACCCTCCCCTTACCGAGCCCTCGAACCCCAAAGCAACTGCGGTGGGAGAGAGAGGCTCCTCTTGTGTGGGGGAACAACTGTGTGCAGTTGTCCCAGGATATCTACATGAGTGCATAACAGCCATCAATCACTCTCTGCTGGTCTCTTCCTCCTCCCACCTTCCCACAATTCCCTCTGCTAGAGTCAGCTTCCTGTTCAGAGAGTGGCACCTCTCTTCTCCTGTTTGGAAGCTCTGAAGCTCCAGACTGTGCCCTGTGCTCCTGTTCGGATATACGTACGTTTGTTATTCCAGCTTCCGCCTATCTCTCAAAGCTCTCCCAGCTTCAGTGCACATCCCTGATAGCTCTCCCAGCTTCAGTGTACATCCCTGATAGCTCTCCCAGCTTCAGTGTACATCCCTGACAGCTCTCCAGCTTCAGTGTACATCCCTGATAGCTCTCCCAGCTTCAGTGTACATCCCTGATATCTCTCCCAGCTTCAGTGTACATCCCTGACAGCTCTCCAGCTTCAGTGTACATCCCTGATAGCTCTCCCAGCTTCAGTGTACATCCCTGATAGCTCTCCCAGCTTCAGTGTACATCCCTGATAGCTCTCCAGCTTCAGTGTACATCTCTCACAGCTCTGTGGGTTCGCTTCTCTGGGTCTCTGGTGATGTAAGCGGCAGCGTAGCCCCCGGCAACACTGTCGGCCGGCAACTTAAACAAAAGCACATGCGGCAGCCCAGCCCAGTCCAGCAGCCCCTCAGCCCAGCACAGTCTGCTGGGGGGGGGGGGGGGGGTACGGAGGGTGGCTAATCTGCTCACAGCACAGGTGTGTGTGTGTACGTGTACTGTGTGTGTGTGTGTGTGTGTGTGTGTGTGTGTACGTGTACAGCGTGTGTGTCCAGGGGCGCAGGGTCACTGACAATCACTGACAGTTTCGGGCCTCAAACGGGGTTTAATAAAGCGGGGAGACGTCTGTTGCCCTCGGCGACGGGGAGACGCCCGTATGTCCGAAGCTCCTCGCGCTGAGCTCACTGCGCAAACATCCCGTCAGTCTGGACCAGCGCTAGCACTAGCGTCCAGCCCGCCTCGGCCGCGCCAGCACAGCCGCACAACAAAGCTCTTTGTGTCCCGGCAGCCCTGCCTTATCCCAGCCATCTCAACAATTTCCTTAAGGGGGAGACCTGTAATTAAAAAACCAGCCGTACGTCAAAGCCGGCTGACAGCTCGGAGTCGCTGTGAACTGTCCAGAGCCGCTCGGCGCTGTAAATCAAAAAAAGCTTTTCTCGCCTGACTGTGAGAGAGATAGAGAGAGATTGAGAGAGAGAGAGAGAGATAGAGAGAGATAGAGAGAGAGAGAGAGAGAGAGAGATAGAGAGAGAGGGAGGGAGAGTGAGTGAGAGAGAGAGAGAAAACAGAGAGGAGATGGCGAGAGAGATTGAGAGAGAGAGTGAGAGAGACAGAGAGAGAGAGGCTGGGAGAGAGAGAGGGAGATAGAGAGAGAGAGAGTGAGAGAGTGAGTGAGACAGGGAGTAGATATGAGGGAGAGAGACAGAGACAGAGACAGAGAGAGAGAGAGAGGGAGGGGGAGAGAGAGAGAGAGAGAGAGAGCACAGTCTGTGATTCTGTGTTCTGCATGTAATACGCAGAAAGGTTTCAGATGTTGACCTGTGATACATATAGCCAAACATCTGCTGGGGTATCAGTACTTACTGGGGCTCTTCTGTGATTGGCCGGGGTAGTCTCGCATCACACGCACTGGGCTAGACGATATTGCAGTAGCAATAACTAGTGCGTTGGCTCTGGCATGGGATACGGCTGGATTGTGAGGCTAACAAGCATATCGCGATACAGGGCACGTCTCTGCTACCTCCTGACTGCTTGGGTAAGATTTAAAGTAAACTCTGTGTCTCCTTCCAAAGCTGAGCTCTGCGCAGCTCACTCATAGAGGATATGGAGAATCACACGTGTGTGTGTGTGGGGGGGGGGGGTTAAGTTTAGTCAAGTCAAACGCCAGTGTATCAGTGTTCCAGCACAGTCTAAAAGCCCCTATATCAGTGTTCCAGCACAGTCTAAAAGCCCCTGTATCAGTGTTCCAGCACAGTCTAAATGCCACTGTATCAGTGTTCCAGCACAGTCTAAAAGCCCCTGTATCAGTGTTCCAGCACAGTCTAAAAGCCCCTGTATCAGTGTTCCAGCACAGTCTAAATGCCACAGTATCAGTGTTCCAGCACAGTCTAAAAGCCCCTGTATCAGTGTTCCAGCACAGTCTAAATGCCACTGTATCAGTGTTCCAGCACAGTCTAAATGCCACAGTATCAGTGTTCCAGCACAGTCAAAATGCCACAGTATCAGTGTATCAGTGTTCCTGCAGTCTGAACCTCTGTGTTTATTTCCCCCAGCGCCTGACTGGCAGTAATGGAGTTTAAATGGTGGCGGTGAAGGAGCTGAGGGCCGTAAATCTCCTGCCCTGAGCAGTGAAAACGGATCCTGAGAGTCTCTGAGTTTTACTGCCCTGCTGAAGACCAAGAAATCCTGCCGGTATTTACAGCCTGCGCTGAGAGAAGGTGAGAGGGGAGGCGGCGTGCACGCACACGCACGTACACGCACACGCATGTACATGGACACGCACACACATGTACATGCACATGCACACGCACACACATGTACACGCACATGCACACACATGTACATGCACACGCATGTACATGGACACGCACACGCATGTACATGCACACGCACACGCATGTACACGCACACGTACACACATGTACATGCACACGCACACGCATGTACACGCGCACGCACACACATGTACATGCACACGCACACACGTACATGTACACGCGCACGCATGTACATGCACATGCATGTACATACGCATGTACGTACGCACATACACACATGCACATGTATATATGTACACGCGTGTGCACATATGGACTCACACACATACATATGTACACATGCTTACATATGTAAACACACACACACACATGCGCCCATGCACATGCATACGTGTGCACACATAACACGGGCGTGCAAACGAACCATGCACCACGGTGCCAGGTTTCCTAGCTCTCGCTCAAAGCTCTGTCTTTATAACTCAACCACCCTGAGCCTTTTTACTGGAGAATTATTATGCTTCTGAATTAAAATCAAAGCAGAGAGTTTCTACAGAGTTTTTTTTTTGGGATTCTGTTACTTTCTTTTTTCTTTCCTATTTCACACTTTTGAAGCCGTTTAACAGCACAGCTGAAAGGAGCATTATGTGCAGTTGAACTTATAGTAACACACAACACCATCTTCAGTTTTTATTGTGCCAAAACACAGGCATGGGAATTTGACAGAATCCAGACCAGACTCAAAGGCAAATCTGTAAGAAAATGTTTTTGTCGCACACAACCCGCACAACTTGTCCAATACACGTACAGTGAGAAAAGGGAATGAGTGACAGGTGAGTGCCCCCCCCCCCCACCGCGTGATGAACAGCTCAAAGACATAGCCCGCTACGTGTGCGCCACACAGCTACCCTGGTCTGACCCGCCTACCTGTCTGCCACAAGAGGGCTATAGCGTGATAAAGAGGTACACCCAGCTGCCGAAACAGGTGACGACCACGCAGAACGTATGTGGGGAGAGAGAGAAAGAGAGAGAGAGGGAGAAGGGAGAGAGAGAGAGAGGGGGTGAAACAGAGGATGAGGGGTTGAGACGAGAGTGAGAGAGAGGGGTGAAACAGAGAGGGCGAGAGAGAAAGAGAAAGAGAGAGAACGCGCATGTGCCCCGTTTATGAATTCCGTCAGATTCTCCCCTCTCAGATTCCCAGGTCCTCGGGGGAAGGGGAGCAGGGCCATCTGTCAGTAAATGATCGTGGTTTTATCCCCTCCGCTGTCCCGTCCGAAGGGGGCCGTCCCGCTGGAGACGAGGGGGGCTTTACTCAGTCCCCCTGCACGGTCTGAGCCCCGAGAGGGACACCCGTACAGATCCGACATGTCTCTGCCTGAGTTTCGGGTTCACAGCAGGAATGCTAACCGTGTGAGAAACGCAGCTGACGGCTGGAGAGCAGGAACTAGCACCGCGGTGTGGAAGAAGTTAAATGTTCGGCGTTGGGTAAGAGAACACAGAAGTGTTTTTAAGTGAAGGTTTTGGTAGAGATGAGGCGGTAATGCTGTGTAGCGTGCCTGCTGGTTTCGGGGGCAGGTGAACTTCCTGTCTGTGACGGGGTGGATGAGTGGGGCGGAGGTGGTGACGGGGTGCCGGACGATAGGTACCAAATGCGCTAGAGTCTAAATGCCCCAGAAAGTCCAAACACTTTGCTCTGCCACATGGCCTCCATGGAGGCTTCCGGTTCACAAGGGCAACAGAACTCAGATAGAGACTAAACACACAGGGCTTTGTGCGTGTGCATACTGTGCTTGCGTATGTGGTGCTCTGCGTATGCGCTGTGCGTACGTGTGTGTAAGTGTTTATGTACAGTGTGTATTTGTGTGTATGTGCTGTGCAAACGTGCTGTGTGTACGTGCTGTGGCGCGGTGTGTAAGGGTCATGCGTAACTGCAGGCCAGGCCGTGGGCAGTCTGGCGCTGTGTGTGTGAGTGTGTGTGTGTGTGTGTGTGTGTGTGTGTAAGCGCTGTGTGTGTGTGTGTGTGTGTGTGTGCGCGCTGTGGTGCGTACCTGCAGGCGGGGCCGTGGGGAGCCTGGCGCTGGCGCAGCAGTGCAGACACACAGAGCAGTAGAAGCAGAGGCTCCACAGGGAGATCATTCCTCCGGAGGGCAGGGGGAGGCGGGGACCGCTGCTGCCCGCGGCCGAGTCAGGCATCCTCCGCGCGCACGCGCATGCTCCAGGTCCAACGCAGGGCCCGCCAGCCCCTCAGCACACACCTGGGACACGGGAAGAACACGCTGTCAGACACACGCAGGACAAACACGCCATCTGGAGCTGGACAGGTACAGAACTCTGAGCTGAAATCCTTGCCCCCGCCATGTTGAAGCTGAGAGTTTTCCAACTGGCTGGAGTTATGAATATTCACAGAAGCGTTCTTCAAAACAGAACAAGCACTGTCTTTGTGGAAGGCAGGATCCTCTTTCATCCGCTCTGAAAGAAATATGGCTTAATTTGGCATAGCGTGCCGTAATCCGATTGGACGTGCCTAATTAGAACGCGTAAATACGCATCTAATGGACGTTGCCATGGCAACATCGAGTCACAGACAGTAAGCGGAAATAAGTTAAAGTTTCCTGGCTGGGAAGTGTGTCGCTGACCAGAAAAAACTGAGCGGGCTAGCTGGCTAGCTAACTAGCTTCAGCAACAGAAAAATGGGATCAGTGTTTGCTAAGAGGGATCAAGTCATGTAAATCGTGTCTGAGTCATCACCTCTTGTGCAAGGTCATTCCTTCCATTTTATCGTGGAAAAGCCGTACAACGAATCCCAGCTAATGTTCCAGTGCAAAACACCACTGACGTTTCGATGATTCATTAATCCAACTGTCAGCAAATTTTCTTGCATCAGCAATTTCTCTCTCTCCGAATATGGTGGTGAAGAAGTGGCAGGACCGTGATGCATAGCTAGCATAGCAACCGTGGAACCTCCCCAGAACTTCCTGGTTATGGATTTGCGGAGGATAATGTAAATCTATGCGCTTGCGAATCTGGTTAGCATATAGAGTATCTGTGCTGTAACTCCAAAATCCCTGTGATGATTGAGTGGGGAGGTGGGTGGGTGTGTGTGTGGGAGGGGGGGGGGGGGTAGGGGGGGTTGCACTAGGGCATGTCATTGTATAATACCACATTCACAGTTGTGCAGGGAACTTGGAACACAGTGGTGTAAATACAGAAGAAACATTTCACACACTCGCTCTCTCTCTTTCTCTGCCCCCCCCCCCCCACACACACACACACCCCCCCCGTCTTGCCTGTCAAGGCAGCGGAGTGCAGCCTCGACTCTTGGAGGAAATGTAAACTGTAGAAACTGGAACCGTCATTGCTTAAGCCGTAGCAGTTTGCTTTTCTTTCCCATGAAATCTTTCATATTTGGGCTCCAGCAGATGCCCAGTGGGGGGTCGAGCTGGGTAGGGGCGGGGTGGGGGGGTGGTAGGGGATGGATGGGGGGGGGGGGGGGGGAAGGGGGTGGATGGGTCAGGGCCAGGGGATGTTGGGGGGGAGGATAACATTTAAGCTGACAAAAAAAATAAAAATAACCACAAGCGAGCTAAACAACGTCCGCATACCTCGTTTCATACGGTTCGGGGGAACAGCAGCCGTGATCGTGCACCAGTCTGTTCCTCTGCACCGTTCAGGAGAGTAACCGGAGAAACCCCCGCCTCACACCCCACACCCCAAAACGAAAAGGCAGCCTCGATTTCAACACGGTTTATTTACACAGTGTGATAAGAGCGCTGGTCTGGGCTCACGCTGGGGCTGGACGTGGGCCTGCTCGTTCGAAACAGCAAAGACGTCTGACAGACCCTTTCTTATCCCGGGAGTGTAGACCCCCTCATTCACAGCAGAAAGGACCCTGTATCTGGGCAGGCTTGCCCTCATTTACAGGAGAGAGGACCCTGTATCTGGGCAGACTTGCCTACCCCGCAGAATAATCCACGATCTCGTGGAAGCCTACCTTCAGCTAACATGGCAATCTGAAACTGGCTAGCTCTAAGACAAAGTTTCCGTATAATTTCTAAAATATTGGCAACTTGGAGGTTAAAAAAAACACACACACAGGACATCCACTGCTAATTTGTAGCTAAACATTTCATTCTCAAAAACGAAATGCAAGAGAAAAAAAAGAAAAGTTAAACGCAAAAGAATTTTATGAGGAATCTGAACAGAAATGCCATGGATGACATTACCCTGACATCTGAAACAAAACTTTGAAAAAGTCCCTCCCACTTCACAGTTTGGAATTAACTCTGTACATGTTCAAGGAAATATAAATTCATACTATAATGTGTTTTCCTTTTTTCAGCAAAATTTCAAAAGACGCTGTGTAAATACCTAAAATATGAATGCCTCTCTTTTGTGTTTAGCACTCAGGTAAAACTGCAATATGAAAGGTTTTCCCGCTAAAAAGGATCTTGCTCAATTTCACAGAGTAACTGATCACAAAAAGCGCAGCTAAACCAGTGGCCTTAGGTTTCTGCCTGTTGATAGCCACAGATAAATAACTCTTGCAGTCCACTGCCAGACGGTGCTCCGATGGGGAGTTGCACTATAATCACAGCTGAAGTCCCTCAGCGTCTCAGATTGCTCTGAAAAGCCAGGGGTTTGCCTGCGCTCTGCCGCGCCTGCAATTAATTCCCATAAATGAGAAGCCTCTCTTCCCACCAGGTAAATCATGGTGCTCTTTATTGGCAGCTTGGCTCTGGCTAAACATGAAACAGATCGGCTGTGGCTGTGGCTGTGCTTAAGGACCTGCTCCACAGTCTCTACTGGCCTCCTCTATCCTGTTCACTCTCTCTTATACTCTTATATACCTCTGTCCTGTTCACTCTCTCTTATACTCTTATATACCTCTATCCTGTTCACTCTCCCTTATACTCTTATATACCTCTATCCTGTTCACTCTGTCTTATACTCTTATATACCTCTATCCTGTTCACTCTCTCTTATACTCTTATATACCTCTATACTGTTCACTCTCTCTTATACTCTTATATACCTCTATCCTGTTCACTCTCTCTTATACTCTTATATACCTCTATACAGCTCACTCTTTCTTCTTTACCTCTAGACTGGTCACTCTCTCTTCTATACCTCCATACTGTTTACTCTTTTTTCTGTACCTCTTGACTGTTCACTCTCTTCTATACATCTGTACTGGTCACTCTCTCTTATATACCTCTATACTGTTCAGCTCCATTGTCCAGTCCTCCTCTGTTGTGCACTTCTTTCCTCTTCTTCCTCTATACTATCCACGTGCTCTGTCCATCTTCTTCCTCTACTGTCCACCCTCTCTTCCCTTCTATCTCTTCTTCCTCTCTATTCTCATCTCTGTAGTGTTCACTCTGGATCTGATGCATATAGAGTTTGTGGGCCTTCCCATGCCTTTGTGACAGGAGACAGCACCACTCACTCCTGTCCGGAGATGCTAATTCCGCTACGCTTTATTAGCAAACGCCTGGGCTTTTTTTTGGCAGCGCAGGCAAGGGGCTTTAATGCATTTTTCATAGTTTTAAGAGTTTAGCTTCGGGGGAGAAAAGGGGGTTTGCACAGCTACGGCTACTGCAGCTGCTGCACAGAGCACCGGTGAGAGAGACTGTCCCAGGGGAACGAGAGAGGGGGGGAGAGAGAGAGCGAGTGAGCGAGTGAGAGCGGACCCTGGCTGCTGTGTGTGTGTGTGTGTGTGTGCGCGCTATTCCCAGCTATCCCACCTGTCAGCTCCACATGTGTGAGCAGCTGTTTCCCATCAGCCCTCTGTCTACAGGGTTTTTGGGGGGGGGGTGGGGTGGGGGGTGGTGTGGAGGGGGTACTTGAGGAGGGGCCAGCGCAATCAGCTGGGCTCTTCCTCACAGGGCCCAAGACCAACTCCAAACACTCGGGACGTCCCGTCACTACGTGCACTCGACCAGCGACCAACACCCAACGGGGCCGCACGTGCTCTTTTACACCTCCAAAACAGGAAGGAACGTGCACATGCAGGAATAAGAACGTATCGGAGGACAGCGTCAGCGGTGCGTCGGATTTGCGGGACGGCACCGTTACTGTTCTAACCCAAAAGTGCGTAATTTGGACGTGTGTGGGGGGGGGGCCCTTTGGCCCTTTCCCCCTCCCTATCTTTCACACAGATTCAGTGCAAACGCCCCCCCCCCCCCCCCTCTTCACAACCGCAGTTTGGAAAAAAAAATGATTTTGGCGCTAACCGTACTCGCGGAACTAAACGATTGACGTTTGCATTCCGCTGTGTGTCAAGGTTAAGGACAAATGTTGACTGTAGCCTGTAGGCTTATGTTTTAAATGTACTTTTAATTCTTTATTTATAATTTTTTTTCTGGTTTCCTGAATCGTCCACCTCTTTCGCCCCTCTCTTGGTGTTCTCGTGCTGTGACAGCAGCCAACTGCATTCTTTGACGGGGAAAAAAAAAAAAAGAAGCCGTCAACAAGGGGTTGTCATGCAAAGATACGAGTTTTGTCACAGACTGCCGCCACTTTGTTTTAATAGGCAGCAGGGCTTGTCTTCGCGTTCTTTGACTGACAGACCTGCAATTACAAGAATCTCAAACTGTCACACCTTGAAAAAAAAGCTGAGATGAACTCAGGTGCCTCGGTGCGGAGTCTCGCTTAAAAGCTGCGCCAGCCGGAGCCATTTCGTTCCCCTCAAACAGGATTATACGTGGACACGCCCCGAGGGGAGTAAAAGCGTGTCCGTCAGCCTGTCCGTTGTCTGTCCGGTGTGGTTGTTAGGGGACAGACGGACCTGGTGGGCCCAGGTGAAGGTGCTCTGGAATGCGCTGCGTTGGCCGACTGCCGTAAATACGACTGTCGGAGCGCTGGCTTTCTGTTTGCCTAAGACGATTGCAGTTTGCCTAAATTCCACTGATTTATTTGCATTTCTGTGTCCTTCACGAAATAGATTATTAGCGTAAGTTGCACTTTAAGTGCACAAGTGAAGGGGGGGGGGGGGGCATTGTACAAGCAGATTTCTGTAAGCTGGGTTTTGAGTTTATCCAGGAAACCAGGGTTAGTCACAGTATCCTAATCATTGCTCTCGGCCTTGGACATTGAGTTAATTTGCCCCGGACGGTAGAGTGCCCCCTATTGGCCGACTATGTATGTTTAATGTGTGAACCATTCCAGGAGGAATCATAAATTGCAGGCATCAACAGCAGAAGGCGGTTATGGGGAGTTTCGTACTGACATTAAACAGGCTTTGAAGCGCGAGGGACGCGTGCGCGCATCTTGACGGGGGAACACTGAATCCGACTGTAGCCTATATATCGGCCTTCGTAGCTAATAAGCAGATACAGTCCTGCAGACGTAGGCCAATCCCCCAAGGTGTTAATGGTATTGTTGCTGAGGGGGTAGGCGTAGCCTTCACTCGAGTGCTTCTCCTGCTCAGAGCTCAGCCATGCGCGCACTTTTGCGCGCGTTTGTTCCGCCCAGTTTATCGCTCGTAACCTCACTCGTAGGTTTTGATCACATTTCTAAAGTTCGGTATTGCCCCTGTAGTTGATGCACTTGTGCGCGCGTGATCTGACACGGCGCGGGTGCAACTTGATTCCACGCAGTGAACCCAGTTCCGAGGTGTACAGTATCTAATCCCATACCGCATTAAATATGTTCTGTTAGTACAAGGAAAGAAAAGGAGCACGTGAAACGAATTATTGTGCTTTGACACTACATAAACGCATTAAAAATCAAGTTACCAGACAAATTTATACTCTTAGAAAACAGCACTCCTGTCATATTTCGAAATTATTTTAAACCCCGTTCAAGATCGTCGGCTGTTTAACGTTTGAATACATCCTGTCCGCTTGACGTTCTGGTCGCCACATTTTACGCGTTTCATCTAATGACGGTAAAAATAAAAATGTTTTAAAGAAAATTGAATGTTTGAAATTATCGGTTGAACATCTGTGGCGCTACAATCTCCTGTCCATGAACTACATTCGCCTTCTGTCCGAGGACAGCAAAATGTGTGTAGTTCTAGAACGAAAGTGACGATTCAATTTAGAGACAAATAGCTCCGAGTATTTCCAGGCAACTCGACCCGTTTCCACTTTGGTACAATTATTTCCTTTGAGACGATAAGCAATTGAGACAAATTAAAAGAGATTATGACGAAACAATCCCAAACTGGCTTCCCAAGAATGGTCTTTTTACTGGTGTTGTTAGCGCAAGATACCTCAATCGTATTTGGCCCCTTTGTTTAAAATGCGATTATTTGCTTATTTGCCAGGCTGGGTTGGATTACTGGGGTAATGGGTTAATGAATTTTGACATTCCGTTACGGTTTATACAGCTGTATGTCCATGGCTATTATGGCTGTATAAACAGTAGATACGTAGATGTACTACGATATAAAGACAGTCCGCGTATTGCTATAGATACCATAATAATTATTTTTCAACAGGCAAGTTGCTCGAGGGAAAGAAACAACGTTTCAGTGATTTGTTTCGTTAGCTATATAAAATAAAGATACGTGATTGTAAATGAGAAACGAAATTGAGATGACGTGGCTTACAGATGTCCTGCGCTGGCTTTAGAATATTATTTTATTTTTCTTAATCGAACATTATCATACCGGCGGGGGACTAAATACAACTCTCATTACGCAGTCACAGTAAAACTATAAGCAAAACCAAACAAACAGTACCTGACCCAAATAGAAGAGAAGTTAAACGCATCAAGTGCGACGTCCTTTAAATAGTGGCTCGTGCAGCATATTCCCGCAGGTTATACAGTGTGCATCATGGTGAGTGGACTAGTTTAAACGACAAAACGCTTTTGAGAGAGGAAGTCAATATGCGTTTCATTCCGAGATCGATTAAATATGACAGACCAGTGAACAGATCCCGTGGTGCTATTTGTGCTGGAGCACTGGTACGTTCCGTTTATTTAAACCATGCCAAATACAGCATACCGGAGTAAATCTACTGTATAGCCTACTACTTTCACTGTAAGCTATATGATACCCCACAGTTGCCAGTTCAGTTATGCACAACCCCTTGACTGTATAAGGAAATATTTATATAATTTCCAGTTATTGTAAAGTCGCAGTTGCGGCGAGAGTCGTGCGAATGTTTTATTAGTCCTTAAGGTAATTAGTTTTAGTAGCTGCATTTAACACCTTTCTGTGGATTAATGGCAGAAGGCAGTCAGTTTCACTTGTGTCCACAAGTACCATGCTGCAAATCTGACTAACCCTCTCCCCTGCTCATCCGAGAGGTAACAGCAGTATGCATCTTCCAAGATTACTTTCAAGTAATTCGCTGATGGCTTCGGAGCAGGCTGTGCGTAATTTGGATACCGGTCTAAATATGTCAATCCATCATCAAAGCTGCAGTTATGCGTGACGTATATCTATAATGCAGCATAACCTATATGTGCAACATATATACAATAGGCTGTATAGAATTTGCCATTGCTGTCTTTGCGAAAACGCCCAAGTGAGTCAATTGCAACCGCACTGAAGCGCGGATAAAACACTGTCTTGATAAACCGCAAAAATGTAATTTCGGAATAGGTTTATTCAGCTATGTATTTCCTTGGTAACCTTGGCTGTCAAACGACATTTTAGCAGGAGTTGGTGTTCAGCTAAAACAGAGGGGTGCCGCTTGTGAGCTTTTGCGTAATGCCATTTGCCGCCTGTTTCAACAGTGTATTCGTCCTGTTTACCGGTTGTATGCCTGTCTAAACGATTGAGACAAATATACTCAGAAAGGACACGGGGACTGTAAATTGCGATCGGAATCTCAGCTTTCAGCGACAACCTGTCCGACAGACGAGCCGCTTGGGCGCCGTGTAACTCTTGACCCAACTCATTTACCGGGTTTACGGAAAGTCATCCACGAATTGTCGCTTTGAATTACCGCAAGTATCAGTTTCTCCAGAGCCGATAATGCGGAAGAAGAGTGCAGCTCACACACTGCCCGGCCATGGGAGGAGGCGAAGAACTACATTATTTTACCAGTCTTTCCTTACTTCATCTTGTCATAGGATACATTGCCATTGCATCTACACTGGCACTTGGTTTAGAAATGCAACCAATCCAATATAACCAATCTAAGAAGCATAATCGGGCGAAAAAGTAATCAACAGCTTTCAGTTAGGGTAGATAATATGTTTGGCTGCATAAAAAATGCTTTGGCTGTTCGGTGTCTTTCTGCAGTGCATAAGAAATATTGCAAGCACACGCAATACAAACCAGACGAGCCGGGAAAGAGGGTCGGGAAATGAATGGTCGATTCATTCGGCTCGACTAAATAAAATAATAAGCAAAATAGTCTGAAGTAGTGTAAAACCAACCCACGAGACACCCCGAACCCCTCCTATAGGCTAGTGAACGTTGAAACTTAGAAAAGTGTGTTTCCTTCACGGATTCTTGACACACGTGTTTGATTACGGGCGCCGCTACTGTAACAATGGTCCGCGGGGATACGACAAGAGTTCAAAAGGAAACTATCTGACAATCACCACGACTCGCGCTGCCCGCATTTTTGGGTCAGTATGCAGCTATACAATAAGATTAACTCCAAATAACTTCTGTTGCGAGACATCAGCGAGCCGACGCGCTGCAAAGACAAGGAACTTAAAACAAATCTAACAAATATTTCCTCCTTCCATATATATATTTGGTTTCGCAACAATATACGCGCTACTGTACCAGCAGCAATGTTATGCAAACGGTAACACCATAACCCAAATAATACACAACCAGTTATGGGAATGAGAAAAAGAAAATCTTACCAAGCGACTTCCAATTTGACAGTAATCCTGATTAGTTGATGAAACTGAACATACACCGACGGATAGTCCCAACTATACTTTATAGAAGAAACCAGTTACAAATCTCTTCTCGTAATCCGACCAAACGTGTAATGACGTATAAATGTCCAAAATGTGCTTGAATATACTCTAGATCCAAACAAACACGGCCTCTTAGGCAAGAGGCTTCCAAAAAGGCAGTTGCAACACGAGTATTTCTGGTGGAACTACAATCCCGTATCACCACGTAATCGTCAGAGGCAGTTTATATGTCCAAGACGGCAGAGTATATTTTTAGATTTCCATTGACTGTACCTTCCGAATCGAGTGCCCCGTTCGGCTCTTAAGACTTTTTTTTTTTTTTTGGTTTAGTGAAAATAGTGACCGGACTCTTCACGTTACTGTCTCCCGTCGGAGCTGGCCCGGAGCAACGTCCGTCTGCTTTCGCTGGTTGTGCGGAAAGTGCGAGCGCTGGTGCCGATCCGCATGTTAGTGAGTGTGTGTGTGTGTGTGTGTGAAAGCTTGGCTCGGAGACCTACAATAACAGTCCGGGGCTGCGAGGCACCAGACAAAAAAAAATTGAGCGAGGATCAGATTGCAGTCTCTAGACCTACTACGAGTGCTCCGCTCGTACCAGCCCCCTCGAGAATCAAAGGCAGCAGGCGAGCAAATTTGAAGAGAAGCGGGGAGGAGACTGCTGGCACCGCCCTCCGCAGCACGAAAGAATCAATCAATGTAAATGTTCTGGCTGAGTCAACTTTGTTCTTGCGTAGGCAGTGCCTTGCTTTCTCTCTCTCTCTCATCATTAAGGGGTAAATCGATTATTAAACGTGCGTGGCCAATATATCGGTCAGTGTTTGAACTTAAGTCCGTCTGCCTCCCCCACCTGCCAGTCTCGAGCATAAAACCGCTGGTCTGTGTGAGAATTATTTATTGCTGGATCGGTTTTTGCAATGGCAGCTGAACGTGCAAATTAAAAGATAATGCCGCGAGTGCACGGACTAAGCCAAGTGTAGCCTATATGGGCTACTCCTTTGAGAGTTTTGACATGTTCTCCGAGTTAAAGCCAACGAACATTCCGTAGCCTTATTATGTCAGGGAATATAAATTCTTCGAACGACACCTATTCACGCGCGTCGCCCGACTGTGCTGCGAGAATAGGTGCCACCCACCTGCCGACTCACAGCGAAACCAAATCACTTGTGCATCTATATTACACACCCTGCCCGTCTTGAAAGCCTCGTCGACGCGTTATTTAATTCATTATCCAGCCTTAAAGCATTGTATAATGTAGGCCTACGTGTTATATAATGTATGTATTTCATTTAGCCTCCCTGTATATTGCAGCTGAATTACGACGATGATGATTGTTTGACATAGGCTACATTAAGTTTGCATAATGTTTAAAGACACGAGCCGTCAATTTTTAGATCTCTGCGAACTGCGCCAATAACCCCCCAGCAAAGAATCTCTGCCAGATACTCAAAACTGCCAATATGCCCAGAGACCACAGAACTATTAAAAAAAACTCATTATGCAACTTTTCCCATGTAGAAAAACTGCGCCTTTCTATAGTGCACGTATCTATATGACACGCCCTCGCGACTGTAAGTCTGCTTGATATGTGAGGTTTCTTATTACACTCTTGAGTTATTAGAGTCATTTTCACGCGGCTCTCCGTTTATATTCCGGCTACATGTTCTTGATTCTTGAACGTTGCATGAAAAATATCTTCTGAATGTCCTTTTAATTAACTCATAAAAAGTTTTTGGTCCCAGTTCTTCGCGTCAGATCAATCTTTGTTCGATGCACACCAAAATTTCTGAACATTTTTTTTGTCGTGGATAGCGAGGAAAACGTTGTATCTCTGTATTTGCAGTACTCGTGTGATCTGGATTCATTTACGAAAAAACTGAATTGTGGGTGGCTAAAATAAATATCGTTAAACACAGTTACAGTGATCTTCACTCCAACAAAACCTTCCTTCAAAATTTCACTGAAACGTTGTAAGAAACTTCAGTAAGAGAGTCATGCCCTATATATTGGGGGTAAGAGGTGCATATTTATCCTACTTTCATCTCTATACATTTATATAGTAAAAGAAACCAGTCCCTGTGCGAAGCGCTAACTCTGTCACTGCACTGGAATGTCTCAAATTCACTAGCCTACTGCAGAGAAATAATCACCAGGTCCCGTTGTTCTGGGACCAAAAGCTCCGAAGGGCCTGGCAGTGACAGTTTTACAACCAGGCGAACAATTACCAGAATATACGAACTGATGATCCCAAATCTCGACGAAGGCCTGAGACTCGGCTGACCCCTGCCGCTCCAGTGAACATTTTTTTCTCTCTCTCTCTACTCCCCCACCGCGCCTTTCCCCTCCACCGCTTTTTAAAGTTTTAAGATAATGCAAATGCCAGTCGGTTGAAATAATCCGAGTATCAATCACACAGCGTTAATCTGTTACTGATTGAACGTTGGGGGCGTGGGTGGCAGGGAGGGGGACAAAATGCCCGAAACATGAACTCATTGCTTCAAAGATCTTTTTTTTTATTTTTCATTATTTATTTTTTCGCAAAATAAATCCTCATGTGAATGTTATCTATATGCGCATCGGACCACAACACAGCATATGATCTGATTGTAAAAAAAAAAAAAAAACCTCACATTCAGCACCAAGTCCTTAACGTGAGCTCATGGAATATTTGTTCAAAATGTAAAATCACTGCTGTGAAAAACATTTGCACAAAACCTCTGTGGCTAGTGTTAGCTCAGCAGTTAAACACAACATTTACCAATAAATAGCCGGGGCGATGTGTTTAGATTCTCATGCTTTTGAAATACCTACATGCTGCAGTTAAGTCTTGGGCGCTGCGGACACCACGAAAAGCCAACACCACGTTTAGCTGGCCAAACACAGATGCACCGCGCCTGTCAATCAAGCTTCAAGCTTCGAGCTTCTTCGAGATTTACAGGAAGTTTCTCGATTTTATGACATCATAAAATTGCTAAGTCAACACAAATTAGAGAAATGACACCCATTGGCGCTTTTAACAGCTTTTTTTGGACTAAATTGCTGCTACTATCACACTCGTATTACATCGCCAATTGATTTGTCTGCTAAACGGGTGACACGGCTAGTTAATGACACAGGCTATTGTTATTGTCATAATACTGGAGTCTAATGATACTCTTTCTAAACAACACAGTGGATTTCAGACCTGTTAACAGTTGAATAAAAGTTACAATATTAACATGTGGTCAGTTTTTTTTTTTTTTAAGTGTGATTGCTACAGTTTATCATCAAATTGTTATCATCACTTTATTACTCATTGCATTGGAACCGATATACATTTGTTTCTGCAGTTTTCCTGAAGCAAAATAAAGAGTTGTACCTATTGTTTAAATGACAGCTGCCTTTGCTTTTCTCCAGAATGTGTTTTGCTGAGGTCCATTTGCTAGTAATTTGTGGATTCAGTTGTCCTATCTTACGGCGATCCATTCTATTTATCAGTCAGAGGTCCTGCTTCTCTTCACCGTCACATCAAAGCGAATGTTATCAGTAAACAAGAATCAAGCAGTTTGCCGTTATCAAGGCTGGCCTGCGCGCGCCTCTCTCCCAAATCTAACGCATTCATGTTCTACGAGGCAATTTAACTAGGACTCAAGACTTAATTTCGATAATCTATTTACACATTTATTTTTTCCTTAACTAGTTTGTTTTGCTATGTATCCGCTTATTTGACAATATGAGTTGATATAGGCCTATGTGTCTGTGTATATTGAATTATAGATTGCACTGGATGTTTGCATCTTATTATGTAAAAGTAAATGTATAGCAATCATTGAAAGTACATGGCTAAAGAATCCTGCAAAAAAATCCCTTGCATTTTCAAAGAGAAAGACCAAAGGCTGAAGCATTGTCCCATAAAAAAAAAAAAAAATCTTGAAATTGATATTGTAAATTTTCCTTTGTGTGCATTTTGAGGAAAGTCAGATAAATCAAAAGAAGCAACACAGACAAAGGCGAGTGAGACCAAGGAGGTCCTTCACACAAAGAGGACTGCTGAGTCAGTACAACTGACCAAATGACCTCTCCCCTCCTCCCCCCCTTGCCCCCCCCACTCTGAGGTTACTGGGTAACTGCCCCCCACGCAACCTTTACACTCACACCCTCTGTGAAGCTGACTGAAAGTGATGATCCCCCTCTTTTCCTCCAGATGAACACATGCACATGGAGCCACATCCCTGTTTATCTGTCTAAACTCTCCCCTTTCTTTAGTCCAGTATCTGTTTCTCTTTCTTTTACCGCAATTCTGGAGAGAGAGAGATAAATAGATAGCGAGAGAGAGAGAGAGAGAGGGAGGGAGGGAGAGAAAGACAGAGAGAGAGAGCGTTCCTTTGATTCCCCTTTTATGCTTGGGTTTAATGACAAAAAAAACAACGAAATGAAAAGGACTGTTTTTTTATGAATTGTCATTATGTTTATTTAGTGCCTTTTATCTCGCGATCTGAAATGGCTTTGCTGCTAACGGGGGATCTCACCTCAGCCCTCTCCGGGTGTTAGGGGACCGTGTTTAAGAGGTGAGAATAGACCTCCCCTCACTTTCTGTTTGTTTTTTTGTTTTTTTGCAATGCGGGGTGTCAGTCCCCAGAGCTGGCCACTATCAGGTCACACTCTATGCAGTCCTTTTAGGGCCACAGCCATTGCTGGGCCACACAATTACATTTTTGGCTGGACCGCAACAGCGGGGCCAGCCCTACAAACGCTAATGTCTGTGACTGACTGAGTGAGTGAGTGATGAAGTTACGCCGGCCGGCCACAACAACATTCTTTTTTAGGGTTAACTGACACTCGGTCGGTTCCCCATGGGGCGCTCTGCGCCCCTTCCAGTGCAGGCCTAAATTCCACACGTTGCCGTCGACCGTCCCGCGCCGTTCCTGTGCTTCGATGCGCGGGGTTTTCGATTTTTTTTGTCCAAAATTATTCGACCCCAGTCAGCCCTGCGAGAAGATGGTCCGTTCTTACATCTCAAACGTTGTGTCTCTGCCAGTTCTGCTGTCACTGAACAGATCCGCACGCACGTGCGTAAAAACACGCTTCTCCACACCATTATGGGTATGAGTCGGTCATGTGATCGTTGGATCGCGATCTGATTGGCCAGTGCATGGCCACGCCTTCACCACACCCTAAACTCATCACAAAGGTTTTTCTTAGACTCTTGTTTTTCGCGCCCTGTTGAAATAGCTAACAGAACCGGCCTCTGGCGTAAACGCTCGATGCAGTCATTTAGCACCACTGCTATCCCTGGGCCACACGACTCAGCCCCGTTAAGCGGTGGGTGTGATTTATGTTGAGCACTTTGGGGCCACAACAACTTTCTTATGGAAGACCACAACAAAACAAAACAACAAAAAAAAACAAAAAAAAACAAACAAAAAAAAACATTCTAGCTCTGATAGTTAATCTGAGTTTGGCCCGCCCCTTTTCTAATCAAACCGTGCTGTCATGGAACCCATCAGAGTCTCGTTGTGGAGGTGCTGCCAGGTTCTTCATCACGGACGTGAGGATGAGGTGCTCCTCCCGTGGTAATAATCGGCTCGCCCTGGTGGATTTTTCCCCCTCGTCCCAGACCAGCGCCGCCCCAGTTTTCAGAACCAGCCCCTGGGCTGTTCCAGTGGCCCTAAACAAGAATGTGTTCCCTGTGCCGATAGACAATCTTAAAATGTGTTTAAAACGACAACAAAAATGTTTAATTGTGTTGCCCGGGGATGGTTGTGGCCCTTAAATGACTGCGTAGATTGTTTACGCCCATGGGTCGGTTCTGCTCGGGTTATATGGTCCGAACAGCACCCATCAAACCACAAGGAGGATGGGAACCGTGAGCAGAATTTAACAGCAAAAAACACAAAGCCCTTAAACCCTTAAAATGCCCTTATTTTCACCTAGTGTTGCCACCTTAAGCTGTCCAGTCCAGCAAAGGGGGACCCTGATAATTAATGCTCTCAAAGATCATAGAGATGCACTGGGCACGTGTGAATTTCTGCGAAACTATGTCACTGCACTTTAGGATTAATAATTATCACCCACCCCCTCCCCCTTGCATCTAGGTTACACCGAAACAATATGACTGCAGCTGTAAGATTTTAAATGAAAATACCCCGCCTCTCTCTTTCATGCACTGAGTAATGTTGCTACGTGCGTAAGATTTTTAATCATAACACCACACCCCCCCACAGGGTGGAAAGGACTAATGAATAAGCAGCTTTGTGTGAAAGAAGCAAGGTTGAATGCAAGGTTGAACATCCTAACAAAGTATTCTGTTCCCATCTGAACGTGAAATCCTGACTTTATAAAAAAGGTAGTTTTCCAAGGTCAATACATGGATAATGAACGTCTGAGTAGTAACGTTCGGTTGCTGTGGTCTTGTGAAGCCAAAATGATAAATTTATGTTGGGGTATCTTCTCGGTGGGCAGGGACCAATCAGAGATGGCCCCCGCTTTTCAGTTTGTCCATGACAAGAAGAACTACAATGGAACATTGTGGAACCAGGAAGCAGTGGTCTTAGCCAGGCTGTAAAATATCATGCATTGATTCATACACAGTAACTCTGTGCATTCACTTTTTAAAAGGCTTTCAGCTTAAGGCAACAGGAAAAGATAAGATAATTGCAGTACTATAGGCCTCCAGTGTCTACATGCCTATGGTTGCATTTGGAGGACTCAAAAAACCCCTCCTTAGGACAAACACACCTGTTGCACAAGCAGAGTGATGTTGTGGAGCATTGCACAGCTGTGGCATGTTCAACCAAAGTTACTTAATTCCCCCCGCCCCCTCAAAAAACAAAAAAACAAAACACCGAAAAACAATTTGGAGCACTGACCATGTCTCTTAAAACACCGTTGGGCCACAGTTAGCCCCGCATTGTGGGGTTTATTTGCTAACAAGGGGGATCACCATTAGCAAACCTACTCTGTCTCTTTGCTCTCTGTACCCAGCGTTTGTGCTTCAAATGTCCGCTCGCGTTAAACTACAAATAAGAACACTACAGCGGACATACGATGTTCATGAGACAAAGGGCTGGATTCAATCATACATTTGCTGCCATCAAAGTTGCCGCTTGCCGAACCGTGTTCGCGATGGCAGACCTCTCGCTTGCATTCCACTTTGGAGTCAAAGACGAGGACGAACGGGAAGTGAACGCAGACCGATGCCTGACTCTGCTCAGGAACACCACGACTGAAGAAGATGGCCGACATCAACACTTACCGGTGACCGCACTCCTCTGCGTACATCTGTGTCCACACCAAAGCACAGAGAGATTGAATCTAACGCATACACAGAGAGTGTGCACAGTTGACAAAAAAGAATGCTTAAATGGCAACGACAATCCGTCAACATTTAAGCGCTCTTAATCCAAGAAAGGAGAAGAATGCGAGAGTGAGTTCTCTTTCCAGTTGGCTGTAATTCACGGAGATGTTTCCCCTTCATTAGCTGTCATTTGCGCCCTTTTTGATCAATGATTTAAGGAGTCATTTTCCCCGACAGGAAGTCATCGCAGGAAGACGGGGTGGCGTTCATCAACCCCCCTCTGGATTGGGCTCAGAAGGATCTGGTCCTAAGATGCACCCCCCCCCCCCCAAAACTGAAACCCCCACCCCCCTCCTCCTTTTCCCGCGGGTTTAATGGGATCTCCCCCCCCCCCCCCCCCCCCAGCTGTGGAGCAGGCTGCTGCTGTTTCCGCAATCCAAAACGAAGAGCCTCGCAATTAAAAGAAAACATGCAGGAAAGAACAACAGAAGCCCTCAGTTGTGTTTGGCCAAGCACTTCCAACTCCCCCCCTACCCCGTCACCCCCCCAAAAAAAATCTGTCTTGTGCTCGAGTGGCGTGGAGAAGGAGGGGGAAAAAAACGAACCTTGCAGAAAGACTTTGAAGAGAAAGAGAGAGAAAGAGAGGGAGATTAACATCCTTTCTTGTGAGAGTGAGACCTGGGGAGAGCCCAAATGGACGCTCGCACCCAGACCTCCGATGCTGGGGCATCGGCCTTTTGTTTAACGGCTGAACAAAAAAAAAACAAAAAAAAAACAACGAAAAACAGGGTGCTCTGCCAAACCGTGCCCCAGGCGCCTCGGTTACACACCGCAGAAACAAGCACGGAAGAGAGAGAGAGGGAGAGAGGGATGGATGGATGGATGGACACCGCAGACAGGGGGAGGGTAGTGGTGGTTGTGGGGGTGGGGTGGGGGGGGGTATGGATGTGCAATTAAATACTGGACACAGCCTCCCGTCCCGGTTCCAAACCTCTCATTCTGAGGCATTTCTCCGTTTAGCGCTTGATTGTGCAAACACTCCTGGCTCGGCGCTGTTTTTTTCTCACCGCCGCGACCCCGATATCTTGGTCAAACAGCAGGATCGAGCGCTTGGCTCAGAGCTGGAAACCAAGATATCCGGCTTCCCAAATATGAACTGCGAGCAGGAGGCTGGCCCGGGCGCCTTTGTTGAATCCGAAGCGCAGGCAGGCACTCGTGTTGGATAACAACGCCTCGCGCCGATTAGGTTTCTGGGAAAAGAAAAAAAGAACACCGTACGCAAACAAAAAAAAAAAACGTACGCAAAAGGCAACCGTTGTTATGAAAATATGCCTCGCATATTTGCAACATGCGTTTGCTCTGATCCCAAGAGGGTGAGGAATTCAATAGGCGTCAACTTCATAAAAGCCTTATTGTGATATTTTTAAACGGAATTTAAATTTAAATGTAATTTCTTTTCATAGTCGAGATGTTTTGACACTTCTAAACAAAGCAATATCGGGCCTAAATGGACTGGTGAATGAAGGGGGGGTTTCTACGATGTTATTATTGTAGATTTGTGGTTTCCACTGTTTTTTTTTTTGTATGAGGGTGAATGCAACAATGGTTTTAAAAATAGGTCTGCAGGAAGTGGCAAAACTGGATGTTTTAATTGAGAAGCTGGCGGAGGATGCCTATTCAGTCTGTGTGGATGTTTCATTAACCCACAGCTGAGGGGAACCAACAGGAAAATCGCGTTTTCGAGAAATGGGAAAATGGTCGCCCCTTTGAGTCTGAAATGATTAGCAAATGAAAGTCTCTTCTGTCTGGTGCTTGCTCTGAGTGACAACCCTGTAACCAAGGTGACAAAACAACTATATGCATCGGAATGGAATCCACTTGTGTTGCGTCGAAGCTATCTTGAAATTAAAATTTCAAGTTTTATTTAATGTACTGGCGGTCAGCTCTGATTGGAAACCAGGGTCATTCTGTAAACTGAATAATACTCATATATTGGAATTATTAATCTGTGCTACAACATGCGGGCCACACATAGCCAAGTCATGGGACAGAAAGCATTTACATTAGGTGCATACATACCTAAAATAATCTGGTTCCTCTCTGAGTTTCTTCCTATTTTACCCCTGGGGAGTTCTTTTTATTTTTTCCTGCCCACTGCCACCCTTGGCCTGGATATGTGCTGGGTCTAGGCCATGGAATGCTGTGAGGTGCATTGTGACGCGTCTCTTTGTAAAATGTGCTGTACAAATGCATTTCGATTTGATTTGATTCGTTAACAGCCTGGAGAAAGTCCAGGACGTTGCCCAGGTTGCGTCGTGTGTCGCCCAGGTAGATGGGACACGTGGGCGACGCCCGTTCCCATGCCGACGGCCGCCTGACGCTGATCGCCATCTCCTCAAACGCCGCGCGGGAGAGACGGCTCTTCCCAGAGCGGGACGGGGGAAGGCTGGGAGCAGAGGATTGGGTTATATAAGCGCATTACCTTTCACCCACACGTGGTCGATTTCAGTCAGAATTAATGCCCGATCATTATGCATATTTACACACGAGGATTCTCCTTTTGTCTGGGTCCAAACCGTCGAGAGAGAGCGAGAGAGAGACGCTTTTAGCGAGATGAAAGGCCGCGTTCTGCTTCGCTTCGCTTCTGCGGTCCTATTTTTAGCAGTTTATTTATTTATTTATTTATTTCGGTTTTTTTTTAACATATATTTTTTTTAAAACTACCCCCCGATTGAAGTTGAGATCAAACGGTGGCCACGCGAGGCTCTGGACCGGGAGCGAGGGATTTGCATTCGCTCGCGCGGCGGAGGGAAAGAGAGACGGAGAGAGAGAGAGCGAACCGATACGGGATCTGAAGGGCTCCGGCCCCGCGGCGCTTTCATCGTCCGCTAACGGCGTGTGCGCGCGCGGACGCGGCGACCGTCTCCAGCGGCCAATCAGAGCGGCGCGTTTCCCAGCTCTGCGTTCAGCTGCGACTGCTCTGTCAGGGTGTGAAAGAGTGGCAAAAAAGATGAAATAATAAACAGCATTTAAGTCAGGAAGTGATGGGGGGGGAAGAAGTAGAAGGGGGCCTTAGAGCTGGTGGACATTGGGAATAACTTAGTGGGGGGGGCACATGGGGGGGGGGGCATTCAGTGAGGGTTGTGGCAGCTGCAGCAGCAATGTTTTCGAGTGACTGTGGGGGCAGGTGGGGTTCCCGGGGCAGGGTGCCGGGATGGGGTGCTCTCTCTGACCCCCCGGGGGTGGCCGAGGTTCTGAGACGGGACGGTGCTCCCTCTCTCTCCTGCTCTCTCTCTCTCTCTCTCTCTCTTGCTCTCTCTCGCTCTCTCTCTCTCTCTGAATCTGTGCGCTGCATACGCAGTGTTTGGCTCATGGC